>JAFIDM010000007.1:25323740-25342702 GCA_023159025.1 Thereuonema tuberculata | reverse complement strand
CCGGGAAAGGTATAGGGGTCTCGAGAACACGGATTCCTCCCTCGATCTCTCTCTTTTTCAGTAAAAACCTTAAATTTGTTTTTTGTTTTTAATGACAAGAAAATACAAGATAAGATTAGAAAAAGCTGTTAATATCGAAAAAGAATGTTATTAAAATAAAAAAAATATTAAAAATAAAACAATGTAAAACAAAATAAAAAGATGTGGTAAATTCGTTTGCCGATCTTCCGATCACTGCAGATCAAAATCCTTTTATTTACCCTCCTTTAATTTTTATTTTTATTATCTTCTCTTATTCTTGTGTTCCATTGAATAACAATTTCCCACTGGATTGCGTAAACTTAGAATTAACTGTTTATGATAAATAGTTTTTGAATAATCGTAGTCCCAGCGCCGTAACATCAATATGTACTAATCACAGTAAATTAAAATTAAAAATTGGTATATTAATACAAAATGAAGGCTTGAATAGTGAACACCAAAATGTGTACAATCTCTAGCTGTTATTGCATAGTTGAATAGCAATCATAATTTTCGTCTGTTCTAATAGAGTGAAATTTTATATTATAATGTTTTGGATGCACTACTTACAATTGCGCAAGGCCTCTCATGAGGCAAACGCTTCGGAACCTGGTTCGAATCCCGGACGTGGCTTGGTTGTTTCAATTTCCTTTCCTGTGTTTGTCAGCCTCTTCTTCACTTTCTCTTCGGTCTGAAGTCATTCCATAATGACTTGCTGAGGAAGGCAACTGGAACCCACCTCAGTATCTTTCCCCAGGTGATTCTGTGGGGAAGTCTCGAGACTTTCATAGAATGTTAACCAGTCTAATGACTGAATTACTTAATTAAAATCACAACTATTAAAAATTATCAGATCAGAAATAGACTATCAACTATTTCTACTATTAAGTGTATTTTGAATCTTTGATAAAATGAAGATATTCATTTCAGAAGTTAATTATAGATTGTTTATCTAATAATAGTACCATTATAACGTTTTGCCGGAGAAGTGTTATTTTTAGATCACAGAATTTGTAAGGTGTCATCATGAGACTCTTTACCCTCGTCTAAAATATATAAAACATCAATACCATCGTGTTTTACATTAAGGCTTTTCTATTTCTCACTTCCTGTTTAATTATTAGCAATTACTGTAATATATTGTCGCATACAATTGGTTCTACCCATTATCCTTATTGATTGCTGATGTGAAAGGGCCATAGGTACACCACCACGTGCACCGCGCTCTTATTTGCACAGATCTATTGCGCATACTCTAAGAGTGGACAAGTCAGCCATTCTAGAAAAGAGAAAGAAACAAATAATACATGAACGGAAGGAACCATCCATGCCGGTCCCGGTATTCGAACCAAGATTTAGGGCAAATCAGCCCATTCCTCTTAATTTAAAAGAATGAATCTATTTTCCCCACATTAGAATCGTTTTGTTATTACATGAAATTACAAAATTTATTAAAGTAAATTGAAAAGAATGATAGCTAGATAGAGAGATGAAAGAATGATAAATACTGTTTATAAAATAACTAAAATTAACTCACTTGGACTCAGATGGAAGTCAGGAGATCAGGTGAATCAAAGTGAGCTCCCTTTACGTCAATTCTAAGAAGAGTAATAACTTCATTGTATTTTCAACTCAAAATAATAAATAAATAAATAAATAAATCTTTGTACTTTTTTTTTTCTTTAAAAGTTGAAAAACTCTTTTTTGAGTCCAATTCCGAAGCAAGTGGTTCCTAAACTAACTTTGACGGCCTTTGGTATATTTATATTTTTTATTACTGTAAAATATGACTTTTAATTCCTTATAAGCAAAATAATATAAATGAGTTTTATCAATATCTTTGTTGAAATGGAAACCTTCCATTGTAGGCGTACTTACATCATCTCAAACTTTTTAAGTTTTAATTGAAAATTTGTGTCCAGTCCTCCAACACTTCACTGAGAACAGAAAAGGTAGCGGAAAGGATGAACAATGCAAAGTAAAAATATTTAAAAAACAAAACAAAAAGTGCTTGAATTACTTTCTAGATAACAATGGGTGAGAGCAAGTGTTTGCTAAATGACATCCTAGAATAACTGTTTAACGCTCTTTGACGATCATCATTAGCTAATAATTCATTGCGCAGATTGAATTGTCTATGCATTAAAAAAAATGATTGAGAGCAGGGTACTGCTGCCGTGTGAATTTTCTCGCAAATATTTAATAGTGAGTTTTATTGTTGTTTTTTGCTTTTGAGGCACCACTGAGATTCCATGATTACTTTCCAGAAGTTTGGATTTCTCTGTTTTAGGTTTCCTTTATTTATTTATTAATATTTTATAAAATTTATAAAATTTATAATTATTGAAAAGAATGAGGATGAAATATTTATTTGTTTTGAATATATTTACTTTATTTTTATTCTAAATAAAGTTAATGTCTGTAGTAATTGAAAACTTATCATTGAAAAATCAGTTGCCGGAATAGCTGCAAGGATGTTCCCAACTGATGAGCTACAAACAGTGCGAAACAGTGTTTTGGAATTATGAAGCACTAAAGTCACTTGCAGTGTAGGGGTGGAGGTTGAAGAAAACAGTAAATAAACTGTTAACTGTTCTAGTAACAAATCGTCTGTTCTATTTTGATGGAAGGGGATTTTTGTAAGCATTGTCATTTGCTTTTTCGTGTCTTGGGAGAACACGAGCGGTGACGAGGCCTTCCTCCACTCCCATCCCGTGTTTTCAATCCGGGATCTGTGAATCGGTCCACTGCGTTCCGAGGGGGAGAGAGGAGTCAAGGTAGACGGAGATGGGGGGAAGAAAATTGCGCGCCGGATATCCGTCGGCGTTCGATTGAGATGGAATTTTAACCAGATCCAATCTGGGCGAGCGACTTTGATTCCTCGACCGATAATCCTGGACCCATTCGGCGGCCAACAATGCCGCGGCGCCCGGCCAATCGACAGCCGTGACACCGTGACCCGCAATCTCACGCTTGTTCTTAGGGTTGGCGTGTAAATCACGGCGGCGCAAGTCAAGTGCCCCGTAAAGCCAGACGATCCACCATGTCACTCATAAATGTCGCCGATCAACGAGAAATAGTTGTCACCGTTCGCAAAGGATATTTCGGCGGCAATTTCCATCGCTTTCCCTCCCCCTCTCTCTCTCTATTTTTCACCTTAACCCCTACGTCTAGCCCCTTCACAAGATAGGTGATAACAGTTATAACAGACGCCGTCACAAAATGACATTCCGTCCATTTCCTTTAGAAAGTTTTAAAGTATTTTATCCAATAGAACTTTTATAGTTGTGATTTCTGGAAGAAGAAAAAATATTACTTTTTCTATAACTTCAAATAATGTTGATGTATTTATTGAAAGAGAAAAAAAAAATAAAAATCAATCTCAGAATAAAACGAAAGAATTTCTTTTAGTTTAAAAGGAAAAAAAAGGACCCTTAGGAATTGAAACAGAACTTCGGAATTACACTACATTATATAAAAAAGCTGCAATAAGATATACCATAAAGCTACGGTATCCAGACAAACAAGAAGTAAATCTGCAAAGTATTATCTGCGGTACCGAAGCAAATCTCTTTGATGTTCTGACATTTAAAATTTCATAAAGTTCATAAAGTTGGTGAACTTTAAAAAAGTTATGAGTTAAAATGAAAAATGTTTTCATTCGAATAATCACCCTCGTATCATTAACAGATATGCTGTAGCCGTATTTCAATACTTCCATGGTTTGTTTTAAATGATCACAAAACATTTCTCATCAAAATTCAGCCAAACTTATCTCCTTCAGGGAACTGATACAAAAGAGGCTTTAAAAAAAAAAAAAATATATGTGACTCCAAACAAGCGCTGATTCTCAAGGCCCTTTTTCAGTTTTATAATAAACTAGCCGGCTACCCTCCGGAAGCCTTGCATATGTAACGTTGTAATAACGCTTTATTTATTTAGCAAATTAATATCGAGTTCGGAGAATGTTTCCTATCCCTTTGTAGCCTTCTCCACACCCCTATCACCTGAAACCTTCCCCAGTTGGCAAAACATCAAGTGGCCATTACTAATTAATGTTATATTCTAAAAGATAGTTACAAATTAATGTTAAATTCGTATGAACTATTGAAACTCCGAGAAGTCAATGGCACCTAACATCTTCCGCCACGCAGGTGAAAGCATTGCAGACCTCTTAACTCAGGTGTATTGCGGGTTGCCGCCACACACTTCATGGTCATTTAACCCATCCACCCTAAATAAAAAATAAAAAAGTTTATTTTTATACTTTTTATATTGTCTATACTATGGAACCTAACCACATGTCAAATGACAAGTTTCTAGCATGTTGGGGAGTATGCTAAACATTTTTAACAGACAGACACATGTCCAATAAAATTGTTTCCCTTTTATAATGTATATTACTTATACTACTGATGTAACTAAACTTAGAAAACTATTAAAATACTCGGGTACCCAAAGTCTTGGAACAATAAAAGTAACTCAATAAAGAAAGAAAAAAGTTGGACAACTGTATGGAGGTTTTTCTAACAACATTAACTTCTTTAAAAAACAACCTGCCCCCTCCTCCCAAAATGTTCTTTTCCATTTCTGATCGATTTCAGAGCAACTATTGAGATCTACTGAAACATATCCACACACAAACTTCTACAACAAAGAATGGCCGACGAACATCTTTAATACAACATTCATGGAGGAAAAAAGTTAAAGTCAGTTCAAACATTAAATGTTTACTTGATAAATCTGTAAAGGTTTCAGGACAGAATAGTATTCAAAGTAACAGATAGTCATCCACTAACGTCAATATTCTATTTCTCTGTTTTTATTAATTTCTCCGATTTGTAACGAAAAATAAGCAGATATTTAAAATGGAAGACCAAGGGAAAAAAAAAACACCTTAAATATTGAAATAACAACTAAATTAAAAAACAAAATTGAGAAAGAAAATTTGCGCAACAATTTATGATAAATTGGCGTAGAAGAAAATCAATGAATAAACCCAATCGAAGTCAAATGAACTGATCTACTATGAAGAAAGATCATAGACATTTATATGAGATCTGAGAACTAAATAATGTAGAAAAACTATTGTTTATACATCATACAACATCATCACATTTTGGCTGATCGGCCCTTCAGTACGATTAGATCCAACCTCTTTTAATCAGTGATATGTTTTAACAAACGAACCCTTTTAAACCATTTAAAATCATTTTATCCAAAATTTTTCCGATAAAGGCTCTTTGTTTTATGAAATTTATATTTTATAAAGTTTTTAGAATATGCAATTTTTTTTCGAAGCTTTTTAGAGAAATCAAACTAAATTAAAATAAAAACTTACTTGAAATAATTGGGGGGGGGGGGAAATGTGAGATTATAAAACTGAGAAACTAGATTAACATATGTTTAATATAGACTTGATAAAAAAAAAAAATTCTAGACAAAATTATATAACAACGGTCCAAGAAATACATATTTTATTTAAGCTTAATGTTATTAATCTTTAATTACTAACATTTGATTTTCTTTACTTTTTAATTTTTCTAATTTTTTTATATCACCCTTAAAAGTTTTATATTTGAAGATGACTGTGAAGTAATCTTTATTTACCTTAAAAGACATAAAACATGAAATAGATATTTAAAATAATAAAATAGATATTTAAAAGATATTTAAAATTAGATATTGTATATATGAAAGATTGATAAAATTAATATTGAAGAACTCATATAAAAAAATTTATTTTATTTTCATAAATTTTAAAAAACTTTAACTCAAGTTCTAAAATTTAGTCATGTTTGATAATCCTAGCCAACAATGATGACTGGCGCATGCGCACTTCATGCAAACCATTGTCACGCTCCGTAATACCCAGAACTTTAAATAATTTTCCAAACTAATTTTTAATGAATAACATTAGTTACATTACTCATTTAGTTACTGTTCATTAAAATTAATTAAATTTAAATTGCTTCACTGTACTACTTTTTTTTATTTTAATTCCAATGCCAGTAAATTCTAAGTCAAATTTTAATAGCACCCAACTGCAAAATAATTTAACCATTAAATATTTTGGATTTTCGGAGAGGAAGAGAGAGAGAGAAATTTGGGGCAAAAGTGCATAATCAGATATATTTCGCCTAAAACGTAGCAATGTTGTTACGTCATCAAAAAGGTCTTTTACTACATTTTACTGTTCACATAGTTTGCCAAATCCAATATTTTTGAAATATGTTTGGAATCTAAAAAATAAATTTTGCGAAATCCTTTCGATGGTGGTGTGGATTTTGTATCAATTCAAAACTATTGCTATTAGTAACCTTAACTAGTAAGGTAATAGTTAACTTCAACAGATAGACTCGGCATTTTCTGTGGGTCAAGAACACGCAGGTGAATTCACCTCATTTTAGTTCGAGAATCCCCATCATTAAGAAAGTTGTAGTGAAAAATCACTATCAATACATGATTAGCATTTAGAAAGATCTAATTTACAAAAGAATCATTTTCTTAATCAATGAAACAGCATTAAAAAAAAGAAAAAGTATTTCTGCCATTAGTGATTCTAAATTTCTTAAAATTCATTTAGAAGAAAATCTCCCCCCCGTCCCCCCCAAAAAATAAAAAATAAATACAAGATAAATGTTTATTGAGAACGAAATTTTAAAAACGCACAAGACTGCAAGTTCACTGATCTGTTTTTTGAAATTGCGATACCGGGAATCCAAGATGGACCATTTCTGGTTTCCTGACCTTCGTCAGTTGGATCCGCCCAGTATCTTACAGCTCAGTGAACTCAGAAAATATTTAAAAAGAACAAAAGTAAACATCACAACGGCCCTCCATATTGAAAAAAAACATCAAAATCTAAATAAAGAATAAAAATTAATCAATTAATCCCCGCTAGCGAACGCTTAGCATGTAAGGGATTAATTGTTAAAAAAAGCATTATAAATGTTTCGATCTTTTTCACAATTCGAACACTGTATTCTTTAGTTAACAATTCGAAGATCTGTTTGCAGCTATTCCACTTCTTGGATAATGTTAGCAGGAGGAGAATAAGTCAATTCAAAGGAATGATGTAAGAAAACTAACCAAAAAATAGTCACCTATATCTTACTCTGGATTTGAAATCACTTTCATTCGGAGAATGATTAAATTTCGAGTTGAAGAATAAACATCCATGAATGCTGTAAAATATGCTTTCCGAATTGAACTCAAATTGACAAGATCCTCACGTACAGAATCCTTGTATTTTTTTTTTATCAATAGATGACGTCATCGAGCAATAACTCTCCAACTATTCAATAGACAACTTTTAGCCAATTATACAAATAAAATAAAGAAAACTCAGGAATCTTTTTCTTAGAGAAAGTCTATATTCGATTCATAATAAGAAAAGTGAAATTAAAGGACCAATAATAATTATTCAATTCTTTTCAAACTCTAAAATGTGAAGCAGAACACGAAATTCGTTCTAGAACAAAATAAAGGGCAAGAAAACATATTAAATAGAAGTAATAGAAGCAAAGCAGACAAGTCTCAATTCTGACTTGGATCAAACTGATCAAACGAAAAGAAAATTAGCTTAAACATTGAATGAGTGAACGTGTTTATTTTATTATAACTAGAATTAAACTAAATTTAAACCTCATCTAATATTAAAAACAAAGGTGTTAAACACTGAGGTTTTTTTGGTGGGAAGATTGTATTTTTTTTTCCTCCCCATTGATCTTTTATTATGCTCTGTCAGTGTGGTCGGTATCTAGTAATTGATATCAGCTCCGTTGAATGGCGCTAATTAGAGCAGTGCGCGTGAGGGGCGTCCCAGAGCGGCTGCTTCCTTCTCCCCTGTTTGGGGAATCGGCGACCGTTTTTACTATTCGAGGTCCGTCCGCGCCAGTTGCCGAAGCCGTTGATCTCTCCTCCCCGATTGAACGGACTTAGGCCTTAGCGCCGGACTTTGCCGGAAACGAAACCTAAACCGGGCGAAGCTGTTATCGTATCACTTAAATCCCGCTTCGGAAACAGACAGACGAGACTTGGCGGGATTTGCGTTTTATGAATCGCGGGTCTTATTAGCATACGGCCGCGGAATCTGGAAATGATGGGAGCATAATCCTGCCGTGACGCGATTCACTTGTGCTGTCATTGAAAAAGATTCAGGCCAATAGAAACTTAGCTTTGGCAGACACTTAGCTACTAAACAAATGACAAAAAAAAAAAAAAAAAAAAAAAAAAAAAATATTTTACCTATTTCACTGATCGTCATTTATTTGATAAAAAATGAAAAAAGATAAAAATAAATAAATAAAAGTAAAAAAAAACCTCTAGTTTTTTGCAGGATGCACATTGAATCAACGCTAAAGCGCTCATAAATAACGACAAACGTTGTCAAATTAAATCATCAATTCCAATGCTACGGGTATCTGCAAAAACTAAGAATTCACTTCCCTGTACAACATACATTAGTTTTAGCTGTTACTTTTGTTTCTTCTTAACTTCTTATAAAAGATTTATTCTTATTTCCTACGTCTTTATTTTCGCTGAAGAACTAGTATTTTTTTTTCCTTTTTTTTTATCATCTTATTTATTATAAAGATAAAGTTCTCAATTTAATTTGTTTAGTTTCATTCCGAAACCATTAGAATGACAAGGAAAAAAAAATCACTCAGTGTTAGAGGAAGGTTTCTATCGTCCAACCACGATAACGTGACGATTCGACATCAGCACTAGTCCCATGACATCAGCACTAGCCGCTCTCAGAGGTTCCGAAGAATATTACGTTATAGCTATAAAACAAAACAAAAACAAAAATTTAGTTTTAATTTTAGTCCTCCATTTTCCAATTCCTTTCGAAAATAATCTTCAATTAGTAAAAAAAAATTTCGAGCACTGCTCTGTAAAATACTCTGCGGCGACAATTTGAGGGAAATTAATAGAGACCTGTGCTTTGAGGCGCGCTTGTTTGTGATTGGCTGAAAAATAGATACGTCATAATCACGTGGGGTTCCTTTCGATCGCCACGTTATCGTGGTCGAACTATATCTTGGTAATAGGGTATTGCTGAATTCAAGTGAATTAACTGCTTTAACATTAAATGAAAATAAATAAATCAATAAAAGATAAAAATATTATTTTTTCTGTGAGCATTGAGCATTTTTTTCCTTGGATAGCTTTGAATTTACTCTACTTATCTTCATGATAGAAAGTAATATTCTTGAAACAAGTTACATTAACAAGAATAAATAAATAAGTTTCTTAAAAAATGATGTATTCAGTTCAAATAGCAGTGATGCGATAAAAATTTGTGTCTTTCGAAGCACAAATAAATCTTTTTGTTTTACGTAAGTAGACTTAATAGATAGTTGCAAAGAAGTCTACTTATGCAAAAAAAAATATATTTTGTTGAATTATTGTTGTTTATTAATAATTCAATGCGCAGATTGAATTTTCTATGCATTAAAAAAATTCATAGAAACCAGTGGACTGCTGTCACATGAATTTTTTCACTGATATTTCATTAGTGAGTTTTTAATTGTTTATTTTTGTTTTTGAGGCACCACTGGGATTCCGACGATTAGGTATAAATTATATTTTTTTTGATTAATTAAGAAAGAAAAAAATAACTGCAATCCGTGCATAGCTTTATCTCCCAGCACATATCGCTGGCGACTATAAAGCGAATCAACAATCTCCATTGCAATAAAATGGTTTAAAGAACTTCAACAAAATCTTGGCAAGCTGTTTTCCATTTTCCTTAATTATTAAAAAAAAAGAAATGTACGGAAATAATTGCTCAAAAATATAGGAAACCGTGTGTTCCATTGCTTTCCCTAGTCTTTTCCACACGGTTTCCTATATTTTTGAGCAATTATTTCCTTTTAATTAAGGAAAATGAAAAATAGCTTCTCAAGATTTTGTTGAATTTCTTTGTTTTATTGCAATGGAGGTTGTTGATTCGCTTTATGGCTTGGCTTCAACAATTATCTTGTTTGAAAAGTCTTCAAATCTTCAAAGTAAAACAAAAATAAATGTATAAATGTTCATTCATTCATAGTTCTCTGCCAAGGGCAGGTCCTTCACTGCAAACCCAGCATTCTCCAATCTTTCCTATTTTCTGCCTTCCTCTTCGTCTTCACATAAGATCCATTTACCATAATGTTCTCGATTATCTGAAATCATCTTCTGCCTCGAACTTTTTTACCGTTCACCATTCCTTCCAGTGCATCCTTCATTAGGGAGTTTCTTCTCAGCCAGTGACCCAACCAGTTTCTTTTTCTCTTCCTGATCAGTTTCAGCATTATTCTTTCTTCACCCACTCTTTCTAGCACAGCTTCATTTCTTATTTTGTCTGTCCATTTCACATGCTCCATTCTTCTCCATATCCACATTTCAAATGCTTCTAGTCGTTTCTCTTCACTGCGTCGTAATGTCCATGTTTCTGCCCCATACAATGCCACACTCCACACAAAGCACTTCACTAGTCTCTTCCTTAGTATAAATGTATATTTGTTTTATTTTGAAGATTTGAAGACTTTTCAATATATAGAATGTCTAGAAGAGGGAGAATTAAGAAGACTTATGGTAATTATCTTGTTTGTCAATAAATACCCCTTAATCATTAATTATGTTTAGATCTATTTTAAATTCCTTATTTCACAATCTCTGTTTTAATCGTTGATTTTTCGAATTTTTATTTGTCACTACTTTCTTACAACCAAGCAACCAGATGGGTGATTTGTTTCAAATATAAAAAGAAAAACTACATCCTCTTTGAAAAGTTAATAACATTGATTTTGTAAACTAAACTATATTTAAATAAGAACTAATAATAAATATTGTGAGTAATTATTCTGACGATTGGCTTAACTTAATGAAATATCAAAATTGAAGCAGACTTGGATGAATTATATTAGTCTTTCGGTTATTAACGATATTTGGATCAAGAAAATAATATAGCATTAGAAATAGAATTCATTCTGTGTTGTTTCCTATCGTGGAGTAAAACTGAATAAACAACACAGATGAACTGAAAAAGGAATAAATGCTTTATTTTATGTTCGTATTTTACAGAAACTTCAGAATATATTTAATTGACGTAACGTGTAATGCCTTTCATCGAAGTGGTGAGTTTGGCTGACGATTCATAACAATGATGAAACGGACGTTCCAGACTTGGCACTTCGTTGACAAGCTGTAGACCTCAATTGTTGTTTTTAATTTTGTTTCCTTGCGCAGGTTGGGCAAATAACTTTTCCTTTTTAAAAACCTACTGCACGTTAAACTTTATTTCCTAACTTTTCAGCTTTACAATTTCTCAGTTTAACAAACGTTGTAATTTTTTAGACGAACTCCATACTTTAGTGAATTATAATCAACGAATTAAAAAGAACTTATTTTTGATCTAACTAAGTTTGCAGGACTCCGCTCAAAACTCGGTTAAAACATTTGACTGACGAGCAATCCGTAATTCTTCGTCTTTGGATTGGCTAAATCCGCAACAAGTGAAAAGGAACACGGCAATCACAGAAGACACAACGGGATTCCTTTTTGCTTGTATTTTCTTTCCATCAACAAATTTCAAAATAAATCTTTTACAACTGAAATGGAGGAATCGCTACTGCTTTTCTCTTTCTCTGCTTAGCACTGACAGATCTGATGTTTTACAACTCTCTAAGTTCTTTGACGTTGTTGTTGGGTGTTGGGAGAGGCTAAGTGCCAACTTCCTGTCGAGTGAGATGCGTCCTGTTTATTTATCGACAGAGGGAAGGCTTAGAGTGCACTGGTTTAGACGCAAAGAACCATTGTTTACCGTTCTTACTAAAAATAGGCCTAATTTAAGCCTAGCTGGATATGTAATAGGTGTGGGGAAACAAGTGTATGATTATCACCCTCGTCAATGAAGGACGAACAACAAATTAGCGAAACAGATACGCCACCAACACTCGTTTTGGTTTCAACACGTTCGAAATAAATAAAGAACTAATTTGCTATGGAAGCCTTTACCAAAAAAAAAATCAATCAACCAACCTAAAACTGATTACAGAGTGAACTTAAAGTCGAAGTTTTAATTGTAATTATTGTGAATTATAATATTAAAAAAGTTAGAATATTCTATTACAGGCCTATTTAGACCTTAGGAGACGTAAGAAAGGCAACGCTTCCAGTGTTTCCTGATCAGCTGACAAAGTTGAAGACGGGTGATCATCCAAACACCCACCTGCCTTCAACTCCCGGAAAGAAACCAGGTAGCCATTCTCCTTAGGGCTGAGTGGCCCCTTAGACACCATGGAAAAATCCCCGACAACTGTCAATGATTGAAGCCGGCTCTTCGAGGCCGCAGTCAAACGCTTTACAAAGCTCATGAGAATTACATAATTAATTATGAAAATTAACTAGTATTGCTTGAATTTCAATAATACGTGATGCAAGTTGTGGGTAGTTCCTAAATAATGAATGTATTAACGTGCAAATGTAATAATACGACCGTTTGCACAAAACATTAGAAACAGATTTAATAAGAAAATAAAAAAATAAAACAAGTTACAAGTTTCGAAAACCCTGTAATGGACTACAAAAAAAAAATAATAAATAAATAAAAAGCAAAACTTTTCTTCTTAAACTTCGCTTTAATATTGGGTTGACTTATGATGCATCATTAACAAGAACGATTCAAAGATCTGAGAAAAATAAATACAAAACACAGTGGATGAAAAGATTCTATCCAAATATGGGAAGGAAAATAAATACTGACTTTGGGTCTTAGTTACTCTGAGGTAGTTTTGCATAGATCTATTTGTACATTAAACCCATTAGGATTGTTAAACACATCAATTGTGCTATGAATTAATTCACGACTTCAGAGTAGCTAAAAAGACAATAGCATAAAGTAAAGTACCTTGTGAAAGACGTCCTTTGAGGATATTCAGTTTCCGTTCGAGAAGACATTATAATGGAAACCCTTGTTTAAAATGTGTTTAACTCATGGAATATTGCAATTAGTAATTGTATTTGTATTTTTCACTTCACATTAGAAGGAAACATAAAAAGATAAGACAATAAATTACTGTTAAACATTGCTGTTAGGTTGTTTTAATGCTGAATACTGAACACATATTAAATATTTAATTCATTTCTTTACATATATATTTCATTTGTTTGATTAATTTGAATTCCAAAATACAGTCAAATTGAAATCTGCTTAAATATGGAATGTGTTATTTAATTCAAAAAGCTATGATTTTTTTCAATTACTTTCATATTTAGTAAAAATTGTTGTAAGAAAAATAAAACACGATGAAATTGAAGATTTTATTATAAGATAAATATTTAAGTTTTGAATATATCAGAGAATTCGATTCGGAGAGTTTTCTCAGTTACTTTCTTCTCTAGTCTTAAGCTTTACCCAATCCTTTACGATGTTTCTTTTCATTGAGACAAGGCTTTATTTCCGGTATTAAAAGCATTCGTACAACCTCCCCCTAGTTCCGTTGTTCGCGAATCGCTGGAGGCCTACATCTCCCGCGTTTTCTTGGACCTGCTTGGGGAGAACATTTAGCCTTAACATCAGATAAAACAAAGGATATCCGTTTCTTACTGCTTTTAATCTATGTTTTTTAAACGGTTGATTCCAATGAATTACAATGTCTTTGCTTACTAGAACTGCAGCTAAAAAATTAGATATCAATACTTGAATTCTATTATTAATCTGTTCTTAGGAATTATTTCAGTGAAATATAATAATTTAAAACCTTCAGGTAAACTTTCAAATGGGATTTCATTGTTACAATCTCAATCCAAGATGGCTGTTGTTATATAGAATTCTTGTATTAGTTAAAAATTGATAAAAATTTCTAGCTATAAAGTTTAAAAAAAAAAAGTCTCAATCTTTTTTTTTTCTTTAAACTTTTGGAAAACAAATGAATTAGGAAAGTCGATTTATTTAAGAATGTTTGAAACTTGTCTCAATTCTTAATCAGGGTTACATTTCTAAAATCTTGATCAAAACGTACGTGAATATCGTTATTTTGTATTGAAAACGTGTTAGTCTTCTCTGTACAACACTGATTTCTTAAGATGTTTATAAAAAGTTAGTTGCCTCTATTTCCCGACTCTATCATTTGTAATTAAATGATAGAGTCACGGAGTTACAGCAACAACGATAACAAAATGTTTGAAGTCTATCACGTACAGAGAAAGGAATTAAAAAAGCAGTAATTCTCCCCCAAAACGATTTTCCTCCTCAGTCAAACTTTCAATAAAACGCCAAATTCCTAAGAAAGCTTAAGTATTGATATCAACAAAGAAGCCTAGCCCTAATGTAACGGAAGCATATGTTTTTACTCTGCAATTCCAATCAATTGGCAACCGCGATGCCAAGGTCGTGCATCCCATTCGGTTGCTCTCCTGGTGATAATGTCAGTCTATTTACAGTGTTGCTTCCGTATTGCGTTGGAGGAGTTTTTAAGACACCCACACTCACACCAAAGTTAAAAGCAAATGTATTTGGGATTATCCGTTGTTTCGCGTTATAATCTTCCCTTCTCTCCTCCATTAACGCGCGTAATGGGCAGCTGAGTGTCTTGGCTCTCGTACTCTATTCGGAGCTCATTAGAAGGTGAAGACCGGGCTGCGAGACAGTCTCAAGACGCTAGCAGCGTTCTAGGCTGCTGACTGCCTTCGCTACAGAAAGGAGAGCAATCAAAACAAGGCAGGAAAGGTCTGGCTGGTGCATTCTTCCGACGCCAATATCGAAACCGAATCCAATCGGATTGAAAGATGGCTACGATGGATGGGTGACAAAGGTGCTCACATGAAATATTTACTCACAAAAAAAAAAATGCAAGCAACCTAAAAAATTTGAGAGTCCATCATACAACTTCAAACACTACCGATTTAAAATAAACGACCTTAAAAAACCAAATTAAAAAGAAAAAAAAAAACCCTCAAAGTTGTAGCTTAGGTATCTACCCACCGAGATGACAGAAGGAATTAAAAAAAAAAGAAGAAAATTTCAAAACTGCCCGCACGAAACAATGCGAGAGCCGTTAATAATTGCAGCTCCCCCTAGTGTGATTTATTGGCAGTGCCGAAAGAGCGCCATTTGTCCAGACGCTTACTTTTTTCGGCAGCGTTCCAAGAGAAGACATTGTCTTTGGTCCTCGTCGACTTTTTTTTTTTCTTCCTTCCTTTCGTTACACATGTTCCCGCCAGGACGCTTTGCATATAAACGGTCGTCAAAACTCTCAGCTACCGAGGCAAGGCATCTGCCTTTGGCCGCCTCAATCGCGTGACGTAATGGGTGCTTCTTAAAACTGAATCGCCTTCCAACCATTTCATGAAACTACTCATATCACATAAAATGATTCATTTAGCTCTGCGTATTTGATGTCTCTTTTCCTCAATAAGCGTGATTTAAGATACAATCAATATTTAGTTAAGTCCAGCAATTAATATGAAGCTATTAACGATATAATTACAACGAACAATAGAACAACTGAGAAACGCTTATAAATAAGACCATCCATAGCAAATGGGCATAAATTAGATTGAAGTCATTTTTCAAGCAACTAAGACAAAATACAAACATTAGAAATTGGAAATTAAGAAGATAAGAAGCCAGACTTAAATTTTTAAGTCTATTATTAATACTAATATTAATTCGCAAATTGATTCAGAAAAAAAAAATGTCAGTTGTAATTCGTGCCTCGATTTACATAAATCTTCTGTAGAAAGGAAAATTTAGCGATTTTTTTTTTTTTTTTTTTTTTTTTTTTTATAAATGTAGCCCAGTCCTATTAGGTGTAATTAGACTAATAACTCCTGTTTAAAAGTGCTGGAATTTTATTACACGACTTATAAAGTTGAGATTAGCAGCAGAGATTAAACATTTCTTCTTATTTTATCTTAAATTACAACATAATTAATTCATTTTTAATGCATTTAAAGCCGTTCCGACGTGGCCTAGTGGTTTAGGCACCGGCCTCCCACGAAGCAAATGTGTCAGAACTTGGATTCGAATCCCGGCAGCGGTTTGGATGTTTCATTTCCTTTCCTGTGTCTGTCAGTCGCTCCTTCACTTGGGGTCTGACGTCATTTCCAAAATGGGAAACCTCCAACGGGAAACCTCCCTCACTATATTTCCCCAGGGTAGGCTATGGGAACTCCTGAGTTCCATAGAGTGGGGGTATCTCAGTGCTCCGAGATCGCCCTTGACAGAAGAATGAATTTAATGCTATTACTAGTATAATTTTCCCAATTTATTTGACTAAATAATTTATATTATTTAATCTGAGACCAAAATTATTATTTGGTTTATTAATTTCAGAAGTATTTAATCAATTGTTTCTAGTCGAAAATACCAATGTTGTACATTTGTTTTTTGTTTCTAATTTTATAAAAGTTATTCAAAATAGTTTTATAAATAAATTTTTCTTCTATTTTTAATATTTTATATTTGTATCGAATTTTTAATTTTTGTTCTGAAGTTTTATTTTTGTTATTAATATAAATATTATTAAAAAATTATAGAATTTATTGATATTATCAATTTGGCATTTGCTTAAAAATGTGCAACAATTTAATTCATAATCTAAAATAGACTCTACTAATGTCTTATAAGTTATAAGCTTCTTCTTAAAAGGGTTGATATGTTTTAAATGATGAAACATATAAGTGGAAGTATATAGTTTTTTAACAATATAATGAAAATTCCAATTGTCATTATCAACAAATACACCTAAATACTTTTGATTATTTACTTAATCAATTACAATTACATTGGCTATTACAATTAAACAATTACAATTAAATTGTATTACAATTAAATTGGCTATTGTTGATTGATTTTATATTATTTATGTGAGAGCATATATCGTCATGTAGAATAAAGAATTTATTGTAATTTATTATTTTTATTCTTAATACCATATTTATGAATGATAAACATTCTATGTGGGCCCGGTAGCCGAGTGGTCAGCGCGCTTGGCTGCGGGTTGGAGGTCGCGGGTTCGATTCCCGGCCTCGGCGGAGGCGGGAATTTTTCCACGCTCCATTCTCCTCCAAACGGGTCCTAGGGTCTACCCAGCCCTCTGTAGAATGGGTACCGGGTTTCTTTCCCGGGAGTTAAAGGCGGGCGGGCGTCGGGCTGACCCCCCGGCCCCAACTTCGTCCCGTTGGTCGAGTTGCGGGAGCCTGACCTCCCGCGATCCCACAGGCCAGCCATGGCCTATCGAAGGGAGAAACTTAACTAATCATTCTATTATTAAAAGACCATTATTTTATTCAATCCTATTATATCCTACGAGGTACAGATAAGACCTGTCTGCACGGTACAATATAAAAGTGTAAAATATAATAAAGAACAAATAATAAAAGTAACATGATTGCAAATAAAGTTATGTACAAAATTGAAAATGAATGTTAATACACAAAACCAAGTCAGTTCTAACGGATTACATTAATAATTTTGAATTATGTAATTTATATAATTTAAAATTTATAATAAGGAATAAGTAAATCTATTTTTAATTAGAATCTAATATTTTTTTAATAAGCTATATTTTAATTAATATAACTATATTTTAATTAATAATGTAGTTATATAGTTTAAAGAGTTTTATCATTAAGAATATGTATATAGAAAATTCAATGAAATACATCAAAAAATGAAACATATATACGTATTAGAAATACATTGCAAATTATTTAAAATTAATACTTAATCAAAATAACATTAATAAATCAAAGACATAGTTAAAAACAGTAATGTAATTTGGTATTATTCGTATTTGGATTTTATTTTATATAATATATTCCATTTTATTTCCTTATTTATAATATTTTTTTAATTATAATAATTTAGATAAATCTTCTTCAAGTAGTTCGTAATTCGATGATTTCATCGAAAAAAAAAAGAGTTTTTTCATAATTATTACTACTAAAAAAAAGAAAGAGCTTCTGCAGTAAAACCCAAACTGATTTTCACAGACAAATTTTGATTATTTTGAAAACAAAATCTCTAAGAGCTTCTTTGCATTTCAATAAGGCTTTATTTTCGTGGGATCCTAAGAGTCCGTGCGGGCATCGTTCGTAGTTTTTAATAATATATTTCAGAACCCTATATATTTTGAATTATACGGTATAAAGGTAGAGGGAAAAAAATAAAGCATGTGGACTTAGAAAAATTCATAGTTTCGATCAATTTTGAGTGGAATGCCAGAGGTCTTTTGCCTTCACTATTCAATCATGATATGGATTCCGTTAAATTTATTATATTTAACACGTACTTATTATAAATGAGCAACATTACGAAGGTGTTTCCTAATGTAATTTGAGTGTTTACTGTATAATGGACCACTTGAGGGTAGGCGGGGCTTCGTAGTTACAAAATATTCCACCAGGCTACTGCTTGGTTTATGGGATAAACAAAGCCATGTGCCGTGTATAGATCTAACCCGTGTAGATATACAGGAAATATTATATTAAAGAAGGATATTCCAAGCGTTTTTATAGAATTATTACAATAAGGAACTGCACAGTACTGAACCATTCCGTCTTGAAATATTTTTTAGCAATTCACACTAAGGTATATACTCGCTCTATGGGCTTTCTGTTTGTTTATCCCTCAAGATCTCTCAGCATGTGCTTACACGTCATATCTGATGTCGGTAGGGGCGTAAACCTCAAATGGTATATTACGTGGCAATGTTATTATCGTTACTTTTACAAGATAAGGAATGTACAATTTGTCCACCAAGACTTGAGCCTTAGCCACGCCTCTTCAAACGGAGAAGACATTTCACAATAGGGGTAAGGGTTGTAAAAGAAAAATTTCGGAAAAAAAAAAAACAAGATTAGGAAAATTTTTTAAAATATTTACTATTAAAGAAAAAAATTATTTATAAAATAATTATGAATAACATTTATATTGTCAATACGGG
>JAFIDM010000007.1:25300634-25312787 GCA_023159025.1 Thereuonema tuberculata | reverse complement strand
GGAACAAGAACATGTTTACTACAATAAGGAACAAGAACATGTTTACTGTAATAATGAACATGTTTACTATAATAATGAATATGTTTACTATCAAACTATATCAGTAATGCTTTTCCATGCCTAATTTTATAAATCTATTTCGTTGTTTAAATACATGATAAAAAAGAGGATTTTAGTAGAAGTCCTATCCATTTTAAAAATTCTTACCATAATATTATTTCAATTGGAATTTTATTAAAGCTTACTTATAGAATGACAAAGAATTATATGTCACCTTTTTATTTACATAAGTTTTTACTTATTTACTGATTTTTACAGAAAACAAACTCTCTATCATTCTATCTTCTTTTAGATAATAACTGTAGTTATAATTCTTTCATTTTCTTATCCAGACTGTATTTTCTTTGTTCCTGTTTCCAAATCCTCAAAACATTCTTTTTCACTATCCTGTCCTGCATCGGGATTCCTCTACGTAAAAATTCCCTCAGTCTTTCATATATTTCATGATTTTTTTTAAAGTTTAATCATTATTTTAAACACTTATAAAAATGTTTTATAGGCTAACAATATAGTAGAATGCGAAAAAAGGGTATTTAAAAAATATGCTTTCAAAAAGATGTATCAGGAGATTAAACTGTAAAAAAATTTATAAAAAGTTACTTTGACATGAAAATTACTTACTCAAATGGAAATTTTATTTCCATTTCTATCTCCATCTTTTATTACAGCAATTTATTAAATGTTATCTTACTTTCTTTCCTGTATCTTTGGTTATTGAAGTTCAAATCAACTCATTTTAGAATATTTTTAAAACTTGTTTTAGACCGATTGCAAAACAAACTAGTTTAAAAACTACTATTCAATTTTGATATTTCTCCCTGTTGATTATAATAAATAAAGTTGAAAAAAATGAAAATGCATTTCCGTTTTTTTCTTAACTGCAAATATGTCTTTGACTATTTTGAGATTTAAATCCAGATATCAAGAATCACTCCAATCCAGATATGAATCAATCATTCTAGGAATCAGTGATATTTACTTGTGGACACGATTACTCAAACAATAAGCCACCGATGTATAGCAAATTATAGTGAGTCGACTGACTGAGACCTGTTTTAATATCTACTTTGATTAATTTCAGTTTTTCTGTTTTTATACTTAAATGGGAACTTATAACCTGAGAGTAATATGAAATTTGAAATTTAGACTTCAAGTTAAGCCCCACTGTGTACAATTGATTATTATTGGTACACCACTCGGGGTTAAGACTTCATAACAAGTAAAACAAGTAAAAGGCTTCAAAACAAGTAAAAAGGCATTTTTACTTGTATCACTAAGTATACCCGATTAATTTTAATAGAATGGTTTAAACTTGAGTCGACGAGTTCCTAATTGGCTTCAAGATATTAAGTTCAGAGACACTTTGTTACTGACTTCTTTGCTTTCCTCTCATACAAATGACATTTTTACAAAAGAAAGTGTTTTCACTGTCACTTATGTCTTATATTTTGTGAGAATGTCTGGCTTTTATTGTCTAACACATTTATTTTGACGATCACGTTTGCGCGAGAATTACGAAATTCTCGAGATCTCGCCATTAGCCCCTTCAGCAGGTCTCAAGGAATTTAGTATTTTTAATGTCTGTCACTAGGAAAATGCTACCTAATGAATTTATTGTTTGTTTATTGACTGATTTCAATTTATTAAAACTGTATTAAAATGTAGTAAAAGTCTCATGCATTTCCCCGTATTATAATTCATTTAAATATTTCAATATTTTGTGAGAAGACATGGATAAAGACTATTCTCGCGTAAATTACGTGAAATCACGAAAATACGGGATCGTCAACCTCCATGAGTTTGATAATAGGATTGTTACTATTTGATAACTCTTCTATGTTTCTTCACATTTTTATTTCTACTTAACCACTGTAAGAATAACTAACTTTCCCTAGATGGATGTTACTAGAAATTATGATGCACTGTAATTCACTGAAGAATTTTTAAATTCTTCAGAGAATCACAGTGCATCATAATTTCTAGTAACATCCATCTAGTTGATTAAACGATATGACAGGTTTTGGTTTTTTAACTACGCTGTACACAAATATGCTTGATTTTTTGGAATGAAAGTTTAAACTATTCTAATTATTTATCTTTAGAATCTGATACTTTGGGGATAGTTTAGGCTATTAATTGCCAAAATCTTTTAAGTATTGCGTCATAAATTAAGAATACATGGACCAAAATAACCAATGTTCATTGCAGTTAGAAAGCTTACTTCAATATGTATCTAAAACTAATTATCTTAGAAAGCTGAAATAATACTTAAATATTTTCTAATGAAGAGTTCCTATGAT
This sequence comes from Thereuonema tuberculata, assembly GCA_023159025.1. Lineage (NCBI taxonomy): Eukaryota > Metazoa > Arthropoda > Chilopoda > Scutigeromorpha > Scutigeridae > Thereuonema > Thereuonema tuberculata. The sequence goes on along the minus strand of JAFIDM010000007.1, from coordinate 25,310,427 downwards.
TTTAAAGCAAACTGTGACCCTGGGAAATAAGTTCTTATCCAACCTAGCATTTGGACGCTAAAGTTCCTTTATTATCAATAAATTAACAACTTACTACCTTACAAAGCTGACAATTTAGTTATATTTTGAAACTATCTGCTGTTAACTTCATTTGGACTCACCTGAAACACCTACAGTTGAAGCGATGGAAAAAAACTTCATATGCACTTTTCTAATGTGGATACCGGAAAAAATCGTATTCATGAATATTTTTACCAATGGTTCCAATACGTGTAAATTTCATATCATTCACTGCTTTTCTTCAGTTTGTTCAGACAATGAAGGTTTCTAAAATGTATGCTTTCTATATCTTGAACGGAAAAAGCAACGGATTTCAAAATTCTGTGACTGGAGTTTTGTTCACACAAATAATACATTTTGCTGACCATTCACTTGGAATCACATTCGTAATATTCTTTTTTTTTTTTTTTTTTTTGTGAATGTAATGGATTAAACCGAAAGTTTATTCGGATGTTGCGATTGTATGAATGAAAAAAAAAATGCAAACAAACGTAGGGTTCAAAACACATAATATATTTGAATTCACATGAAAAACCATGCTGACATATTTTTCTGTCTGACCTAAGAGAGATTTTTAGTCCACAAAACATTCATCTAATTTATTGTGAAAAGATGGAGACACGTAGCTCTTTAGGACAATCAAAGTATTGTACAGATTCTTCTCAAGATATTCTGTGATCACTACAATCAAAGATCTCAAAGTTCCCGACCCTATTCTATTTGATAGAGAAAGTGTTCTCACATAGACTCTAGGACACCGAACACCTAAAGACTGAGAGTCATCGGTATTGAAATTATTCCAAAAGTTCTCTAGGATTATGAATAGTTTTCAACAGCTATTGGAAAATATTGAAAGAAACTCACAAGTTCTTCAAATAAAGATTTTATTATTTATTTTTTTTAATTTCGTAATTAATATGGTGGCTTCATTTCAATAAAGTAACATATATTCATTATTATTTTGATTTCGACGTTATTAGTAAGTTAAAAGGTTGGAGATGTTCAAAAATAAATCTCATAATTTATTTTATAAGATATTATTATTGCAATAAGTAGCTAGCATAACTGAATATATAAATATATCACGTACATTTAAGAATGCAATATTGTATTGGTAATTCAACATTATTTGAAAAGTGCATTGATTGTTTTCATATAAATCCTAACTTATTTGATAAAACTCTGTACTTCATTACTGTTTGTAGATGTACTTTAAAGCGTTGCTATAATCGTTAAACCACCAATGTTGAAGGTTCTGTTATAGCAGTGTTATGATATTGATCGAAGCCTTTTATTTTGAGGCGTTGCTCGATTAAAATCGTCTCTTCCAATGAGGACCTGGTTTGCCAAAGGAAACCCACCTGATAGGTGAGATGGTTCCACCTTGGGTTTATAAATACCCTGACAATCCTTGTCTTCAAGACGGCGTGTCCATTACGCTCTGACCCACGGAGTCACACAGAAGCGCTTCTAATTGCACGAGCTTATTCATGCACAACGCCTTTGTCAGAACACGAACGCCATTGTAAAGACACTGAGACGCCGTTGCCTATAGGGAAACACTTAAAATAGACAACGAATTATTACATCACAGAATTAATGTCTTTTTGTTTTCTTTCCATTTTCAGCAGACTTTCTCTTTCCTTGTGCAGAGAAAGACAAGCTACTATTGTCTGTCGTCTCTGTCCAAATGCTACCAGAATTCAACTGTTAGGCTTTCCTAGTGCGAAATAGACGTAGGAATCATTGAACTGTAACTGTATGAATTATGTTAAAAAGAATATTTTCTCATAATAAGAGAATATTCAGGAACAATCAGATGTTTTTGAAATTGTTGTATTGTCAAAGATAAATTAGATATTTTTAGAGACTTAGCGTAGAATCAATACCAGAACATTCGATTAGCCATCTACATTCAAGCCATAACGACGACATTCCGTCAGAAGTGAAAACTGAATGTAAAATAATGAAAAATAGATCAACCAAGGATACAGTTAAGAAAGTATTATAGATTTTATTTATAGTTATTAGATAAGCTTAGTAAAATAAGTTGATGTAATGTATTTTAGATGGTTTTACGTTTTACTATCATTTCATAATACATTCAAGAATACGAAATTTGTGATCGGTTAATTTTAATGTTACGACAGTTTAAGGTTCAGTAGAACTCCGCTAATCTGAAATTTCGGATAATCCGAACAGGTTTTTGAAAAATGAAATTCAATTGAAATACAATAATATCTAAATGTGTAATCACTTCTAACTTCTCTTTTAATGAATATGAATTACGTTGACGCGTACTGGGCATTTTTATTGTGATTGAACATTAATAAAGACGTTTTAATGCAAGAGTATATTAGCACTACGGGGCGTCGGGCTGACCACCCGACCTCATACTAGTCCCGTTGGTCAAGAAACGTCGGGAGCCTTACCTCACTCGCACCCGTTCGCCTGTATGGCCTGTTTGGGGACAGCTTTTTATATTAGCACTAACTCAACTGTTATTCACGCTCTTATAGTAAGTACTACTATAATAAATAGAAAACAGTACAGCAGGAAAACTATGTAAGCAGGCGGTTTTTGTAAAGAACTGGAGAACAACAGCGTGCTGTGGCTGTAAGGATAATTAATACGCATTATCCACAACTTAGAGGCCGTAAAAGTATTACATAAGCATTAAAAGAGGGGAGGGATCAGAGCAATGCTTACGTAAGACAGACAAATATGCACGCGAGAGAGTGCGGTACACGAGGTACACAGTATTTCCTCTGTACTTTTATATTTAATTTGTTACATTTTAATTCAGGAGTGAATATCATGTAATTTTGACTGTTTTAATTTATTGTTCAGTGGTATTTACTGTTAATGATTTGGCAAATCTTACGTAAGCACAAGGGGAGGGGGGGGGGGGAATCTGACATCTTGCTTACAAGGAAGGGGGGATTAAAATGACTAAAAATGCGCTTACGTACTACTTGAACAACCCCTTACCTGAAGTCCACTTAATTCGAACAATTCATAATCAGAAAAGGGGTTGGTCCCAATTACTTCGGACTAGTAGGGGATGTAGACATAAGAACGGAAATTCAATTCATAATGAGACTATAGTCTAGCTACTGTCTAACTTTAGATGGGAAAAAAAGAAAGAAAGAAAGAGTTGTTTTTTTTTTTGTTATATGCAGTTTGCTTTCTTAGTAGAACCAAATCAACGAGAATAATAATAAATAAATTCCTTAACTGTTATTATTATTATTATTTTATTATTATTATTAGGGCAAGGCATTTAATGACCTATAATTTGCCAATAAATGACAAATAAAAAATGCATTTATGACCTAAAAATATTAAAAAAATGATAGAAAAATAAAAAGAAATGACCAATAAAAAATTTGAATTTATTGTATTAAAATTTTTTTTTTTACCTTTGACAACCAAAAAAAAAAAAGGTATATACTACTTGTGTCCTGGAAAAATTTCTTGTCTTGAATGAGGATAAGCAAAAATACTGAATAATAAATAAAAATCTCAAAGTATAAAAAAAATGACATTGCCTTCCAAAAAACTACTAAAAATGCTCAAAATGACCTAATAATTGCCAAAAAATGACCTATCCCTAAAAAATGTCGAAAATGCCCTAACGAATTGTTTTTATTGAACCAATTATTTAATGTTACACATTTTCACATATGCGAGCCATGTTTCAACCTTTTTAGAAAAAAGATGCAAAATCATCAAATGCCTTGCCCTAATTATTATTATTAATAATAATATTTATTATTATTATATTTATTATTATTGCTATTTTTATCTTCGCCATGTTTGTCAGTTCATTTCTATTTTGCTTAAATGTTGGCTTAAATCAACAAAATTAAGTCAGAAATTTACAAAATCCGGATGGGTTTGCTTCAATTAATAGTTTTAATTTTCGCTTCGAAATAAAATTCTTACAGTAAATAAGAGTTTCTCCAGATCCTAAGTAACGATAAGAGGTATTTGAGATGGGAGTTAGATGCTGTAGGTGAGGCTGATGTAGTTTAGGTACTGGGTTTCGGGCTGGAAGAGCCTATTCAATTTTAGTGGAAGTCAGGGATGTTTTTTCCCTGGGTGTTTCTTCTCCAGACAGATCCTGAGGATCACCCGACCTTCTCTATAAAATGGGGACCGTGTTTCTTTACGGGGGTTAAAGGCAGGAAGGTTGATACCTTCCCCAATTCCACACCGATGACAGGGATTCGTTAGTGACTTCACGGTCTGTCAAGTTGGATCCTTAATATCCTATTGACCTTCGATTTTCATATTTTCATCCGTTATTTTAGACCAAAAAAAATAATCAAAATAACAGCCTGATATTTTTCTTTACAGAAATGTATGAACGGCTCCTGCTAGGTAAGTATACGGAGCGTTTTTCATTAAGATAAAAAAAAAGCGCATGACATAACCTGACCGCGTGAAAGCATGAAGATCATGGTTTAAACATGATGAACACATTTTCTTTGCTGAAGTATGTGAAAGTATCGTTATAAGACAAAGGTGCTTACCTATTTTCACAATATTACAATAGGTGTGAGATAAGAAATCGTTGTGTTATTTCTTCCATTTCTAAGAGGTGTGGGCGTGTTTCATTCAGAATGCTGTATTAGCATATCTCAGAGGGAATAAAAAGACAACGACTAGAATTCAAGAGAAAGCTCTCCAGGCATAGAAGATGTTTAACTTGAGTTTGTATCTAATCCTTATGATTAGTATCTATATCTGCTATAAAAAAGCTTTCTTCTTCGTTCTTGGTTGATATCTTCATTTTTATTTAATAACTTTAAGAATGGCTTAGGTTTTCCAAAAGCTAAAAACAAACAAACAGTATTGTTTGTAAGTAATTTACTTCTAGAAATCCTATTGAATAACATTCTTTTAATATCCACAATATTTCGTCCTTGTTATCAAAAGACTTCCTCAGGTGGTTCTAGAGGACAAGAAGACAAAAAAAGTAATCTTTTTCCTCTACATAACATAAGAGTTACAAAATAAGAACTAAAAACATGTTAACAATTGAAAAATGTCTTATTCACCAGCATAGTTATTAATAATGATAGCATAAAACACATAAATAATGATAACAATTAAACACTAACAACAACGATGCTAGAGATTGGCTGAACATATTACAGCTTTTAGGAATAAAAAAAGTAGAAATTCTGACTGGGCAGATCACTGTGTGGAAGTAGGACACAACCCAGACCCAATTGTCAAAATTGAATGCGAAAGTTCTGAAGAAAAGGAAAGACTCATGATCAAGCATATTTAATTAACAACAGAAATTGTTTTAATAAGGATAAGTTTCTTAAAATCTGTAGTGCTTCATTTGGTTATGTGAGAGATTTTATGAAAAAATAAGTTTTTTGGATACAATGCGAAAATGTTAGCAATGTCATTGTTGTTCAAGCAGCATAGTTGTTGTTACTGTTTAATTGTTATCATTAATGTGCTTTATGGTAGCAGTTTTCAATTGTTAACATGCATACGAAAATGTTTTAATTCTTATTTTGTAACCCTTATATGAAAAGGAAAAAGAATAGTTTTTTTGTCTTCTTGTCCTCTATAACCACATGAGAAAGTCTTTCGATATCAAGGACGAAATATTGTGGATATTAAAAGAATGTTATTTAAAAGGATTTCTAGAAGTAAATTACTTACAAATTTTATGAAAGATGCCTTTATCAAAAACAGTATTGTTATTTATCGTTTCAAAGAATGTGCAGTTACAGATAAACTGAACCTTGATTTTTATTCTTTATTCAGGTAATAGGCAGGGAAACACGATTTGCATAGAACTTTTATACTGATGAACTGTTATTCTTTTGTCGATCTGATGAGGACATTTGATATGAATACTAAGCTGTGGGAAAATAAATATAGGTTTTTTTTTATTGAATTCCACGTGCAATGAATTCCACGTGCACTTGGGAAACAATGCAACATATTGTGAAACATGAATTGTTTTGTTAGAAGCTTTGTCTTTAAAATCTACGCAAATGATTTGCTAAAAAATTATTTATTTATTTATTTTATTAGTATTTTATTATACGTTTTTATTAGATCGCTTTCGTCTCTGTCTGTTTCTTCGGTACAAATTTTGCAATTGATTTTAAACTAACCCGTTGAACTAGCGACTTGAAACTTTAAACATAGCTCAGAACTGGACGATAATGCCATATTAATTCGCTTTCTTGTCTGTCTGTTCGTTAGGAACCCTAATTCTTCGGATAACAGGTCGGTGTGGCACGGCGCTCACTTGCCGACTCAAGCTGTCAGCGTTTGTGCAAATGGCCGCATGGCGCTAGAGCTGTCGCGATGACAGGCCGGTATGTTTTTGCAAATGGCCGCATGGCGCTGAACCTTTCGCGATGACTGGTCGCTGCGGCAGAGCGCTACGTTTAAACCTCAAATTTACCACATGCAGTTCAAACGTGTTGCAAACAGAAAGTAATTGGTAAGAAGCTATTAATGCTATATAAAAAAGAAATAATAGCAATTTTAATTTGTTATATCCAATAATTTTTTCATCTTTTTCATCTTCTTTCTTTTAATGTAATTTATTGGGATTTTCTTTAAATTCTATTTAGAATCAAATGACTAAACAGATAAGAAATGTTAAGCATTTCTAAAATACAAAAAGAATTTAATTGTAGCCTTTTCTAACTTTTGTTTTTAATATAAATTCATTTCAGTAAAGATATCTTTCTCAATTATTTCAAATATTTAATAAAAACGTTATAAGGCATCAATTTCACAAATTACTTTCAATAAGATACATAGAAATAATAATTTAGGAATATACACTGTCCAGACACTTTAGTAGCTACACCAACCTAGTAGCGTGTTGGGCCTCCTTTACCCCTCAAAACAATCTGAATTCGTCTAGGCATGGATTCCACAATATGCTGAAAACGTTGTTGAGGTATTGTGTACATAAATGTGTCACGCAGTTCCTGAAGATTTGATGGAGGTGTAGGCCTGGAGCGAACAGCCCGTTCCAGCTCATCCCACAAATTTTCAATCAGGCTGAGATCCGGGGACTAAGCGGGCCACTGCAGCAAGGAAAAGTCATCATCATGTTCCTCAAACCATCCCATAGTGATGCGGGCTTTGTGCACCGGCGCATTATCCTGCTGGAAGTAGCCATCTGTATGAGGATAAACTGTTAACATGTACGGTTGCACTTGGTCAGCTACGATGTTTAGGTACGCTCTAGCATCCTGACGTGCCTCCAGAGGTATCAATGGACCCAACGTTTGCCAGAAAAACCTCCCCCACACCATGACACTGCCCCCACCAGCTTGAAAGTTGTTGTTAGACACGACGGATCCAGACATTCATTCATTAGGGGTGTACCTAATAAAGTGGCCGGACAGTGTAAAGTATGCATTATTTGAATTAATTGAACTAAGAATATTTGTAAATGTTAATTTAAGGAAATATGTATGCAATATTTACAAGTATTCTTAATTCAAATTTTTTACCTACTCATTTCTTATTTTTTATTGTTTACATTATAACACTAATTTATTGTTTAGTGTAATTTACTATTACAGTGAGACCTCCGAATAGCGGACAGTCACGGGACCGGAAGTTTCGTCCGTTATTGGGTGGTGTCCGCTATTGGGGAGGACTATCTTTTTTTCATTTTTTAGCTTATAGCATGTCATTTAATGAAAAATTACGTACAATCTTAAATTTCTACAATTAACATTGCCCTATGAGAAAATATGAACAATTGCAAACTGTTTACTATTATCCTTTTTAAATGAATGCTAATCCATTAGTCTTACTTAAAATAATGACAAAATTAATTACAGTATTAATTTTGTCATTATTTTAAGTAAGACAAACGGATTAGAAAATTAATTTTATTAACTAAAGTAATCAGTTAACAGAGTTTGACATTTCTTTTTTGCATTGAAAACATGTTTCTCAAATGAATATTTAAATAGTTTCACTTTGCAAGGCCTTCAGAGTCCCCTTTGCTTCCAACGCCTTTTCTTGCAATAATGGCCCACTAATGGGAATGTTTTTTGCTCGTGCAGCGCAAAACCAATCGAAGACAACAGAGTCGATCGCACTTGTCTCCGTTTCCGAACTTTGATGTGTTTGGAGTTTCGTTGGAGTTCGTGATCCATAATTTCAAAATTTCCTCTGGACGCTACTTATTACTGTAGCCTGATTCTATTGCTTTTGAAAAACAACACAAGATCGTTCATTTTCTGTAGAATGTTGCCGTTATTGGGAGTGTCCGCTAATCGGAGGTCAATACATGGAAACGTCTATATTAAGGGACTGGGGATTTCAAAATTGTCCGCTATTGGGGGGTGTCCGCTTTTCGGGAGTGTCCGTTAGTGGAGGTTTCACTGTATTATAATTTATTATTGTTTATTGTAATTTACATTATAATAAAGGAAATAATGTAATAATAATGTATTTATTATTAAAAATACATTAATGTAAGGAAAAGGAGAAAAGCAATAAAAAATAAAAAAGATAAAAGGAAAAAAATTAAAAAAGTAATTGTATATTTGATCATTTATGCAAATAAATAATAAATTAATAAAAAAAGCCAAAGTATTGTTTTGCTTTTTTTTTTTAATTAACAGTTTATTTAATTAAAAAGTAGTTATTTTTTATAATTTCTTATCGTATTACTAATCGAAGCAATAAAATATATTTCAACAAACAATAAAATAAGTAAAATTAACATAAGGAACTGAAAAACAAAAGAAAGGAATACGAAACAGAAAAAGATGAAGAAAAAAACCGAAAATCAAAAAATTCGATCTTAAAAACCCAATAAATGGACCCGTGCCTTTCGCAAATGATCTGCGAAACAACTGCTGTCTTACTCTGACATTTAAGCGTTTAGATGAAATCCAAAGGCAAACAATCTCATAAATCTCGAAAATTTTTAGAGTGGACACCAAACTCGTACATATTTTTGAAACACTTTCATGTTACTTTCTTCTCCCACAAAAGAACAAATGCATGGTATACAGGGTGGATCGTCTCCTAGTGAGGAAATCCAGATTCATAATCTTAAGATTACTTGTAAGTAAAATATAAGAATAGAGAATGATTCATATTTATTTTATTTTAACAGAGAATAAAGAAAACTGAATAGCTGCTTTAAATTATACATGACAAATATTACATGATGCTAATAATGCATTGTTTTTATTGATTAAATAATGAAGTTTCTGTTCTTTTCTCATTTATTTAAGTTTTCATGATGTTTCCTCTAGCATCCAACGTCATCCAAAGGTGCATGTAACTTAAGATTAAGGTCCTGACTCACGCAAATGCAGGCGACTGCAAACCTTTTATTTCTTTTATATATTTCTTTTACCAATGCACCTACAAGTCTGAAAATTTAAATGTGAACTTGTGAAGCATGTGGGATTTATATTTTCTTGTTTTTATTTTTCAAAATATTCTGTAATTAATTAAATTAAAATTCAACAATTGTTAATTCTATTAAAATCTATTTCTAACTTATAAAAAAATGCTTCAAAACAAATTTATTTTTTAGAAAGCAAGTTTAACGTCCGTAATCATTCAGAAATGGAGAGAAATCGCCAACCGGACAATAAATATGCCTTCACCCTTGTGGATCTTTCAGGATCATTTTTTATTTTATTGTTGTTTATCCTGGCGGGCCATTCGCGGGATCGCATTTGCTTTTGGGTAG
>JAFIDM010000007.1:25269643-25300624 GCA_023159025.1 Thereuonema tuberculata | reverse complement strand
CTGGTGATGATAGTCTTAATATGGAACTACGTATTTAAATTCAGTGGCTCACAAATGATCACAAATTTACACTTTTTCTTAACAATGCATGGTCTGGGATAGAATCTATCGGAAAGTTGGAAAAAATTATTGGTTATACCTGTATTTAGGAAGGGATATATTACGAATTACGAAATTATAGAGGAATTTGTCTTTTGAATATTGGATACAAAATCTACTCAACTATTATAAAAAGAAATTCACCGCTTATTACTCAGAATAGAAAAATGAAGAACAAAATGGCTTCAGAAAAAGTAGATCGGAAGCTGATGGATGTTTCACTTTGAAAATGCTACTAGAATTTAATTCAGAAACTCATTTTGCGTTGATTGATTTCAAAAAAGCTTTTGAGAAAGTGAATAAAGATGAGTTAGTAAATGCACTACGAAAAGATAAAGTTCCAAATCAAATAACAGAATCGACCTATAATATTTACAAACATTCCAAAATCGCAGTTAAAATAAATAATAAAATATTAGACTTCAAATGAACTAAGGCAGGTGTTAGACAAAGTTCTTCTCTCTCTCTTCGTTACCGTTTGTAATGTATGATCTACGAACTCTATGATAAGTCATTGGACGAAAAATTCCACCACAGGATTCATCCCAATTAAGAGAAATACAAAAATTGAACAATACAATTCTTTTTACTGATGTTCCAGTCTTATTAACTACATCTGAGGATGATCTTCAAAAGGTCAATATACTGATTGTGTTGAACCACAAAAGAGTGTAATGTGGAGAAATCTGTTGATAAATCAAAACTAATGTCTTTAAAGGCAAAAATCTAATCAGAAATTAAAACTAGTGTAAATAATAAAATACAAGAGTTTTAAATGTTTTGGATTTCTTATTTCAAAACAAGAAGAGAAAGATGTGAATCAATTACTTGATTAAAGTCATAAGGTAATTAATTCCATTTTCAAACCTTCTTTTGTTCAACACCACACAAAATAAAAACTGTACAACATATTGGCTAGACCTACTTTAACATACAGCTCTGAAGTTTGGACTTTAAAAAAGAAAGAGCTATTATTATAGCTGCCTAAAGAAATTCATCCGGAAAAGCGCAAACTGTACGATTTGGAATTTTGAACGAAACGCTACCATTTTATCTGTACTAAAAGTCGAGCCAACAACCAATTTTCCTGCATAAATACAGAGTAAACTGGAAAACCCATATTGTAAGGATGGATGACGTCGATGACCAAATAACAAACCTACTGGTAAACGGTCTACAGGGAGACCTGTAAAATGTTAGCAATTGACACTTGAGACAGCAACGGATCATTAGGTCCGATGCCTATAAGGAACATGATGATGTTGTTGTATTCTTTCTATTTGATCAGATCTGCACAACTTGGAAAATGGCGGGGCTAAGGTTGCCTATGAAAGCAATCTAAGAGCCCAGGAGTAGAGTTTCTTCTTAAAATATAATAAAACAGTAATTATTTTTAATTACGGATCACTGAAATCCTGCTAAAAGAATTTTTAGAGTTTTTGAGAGATATTACATCTCTTTTCGGGTAAATACGATAATATTCACGATCATGTTTGAAACGGATATCTTCAAAATATCTTCCAAATATTCATCAATCGGAGACAGACGTTGCTGGAAGAATGAGGGTCACAATGGATCTTTTTTTCACATGAATTCACAAATGCTTTTATCAAAACTAATAAACTTTTCTCCTCCAATTCAAATAATAAGGGGAAATATATTATCTATATTTAATACAGAGAGATTTGACAACTTTTTTTTGAATTTGAATTCCTCGCAAGACAAACGTAGTTTATTTTAAAATCTATTTGTTCATTACAACATTTTATTCTTAATTCTCAAATATTTGCAATTTCGTTATAAATGAAAATGATTTCCAAAACCTGGTGGCGCAGTGCCACAGTGAATCTATGCATATAATAATAATACATACATCCATACATACACAGTAATTCAAACCGAAGATTGGTTGAAAGTTCACGGACCCTAGTGACCCCCGAAGGGCGACCCCTAGGAGAAACCGTAACTTATTCTTGGGAACAGATACTAGAGTGGTTTCCCGTTGCCTTCTCTAGGACGCCATTACGGAATGACGTCAGACCGAAGAGAAAGTGAAGAAGAGGCTTTACAACACAGGAAAGGAAATTGAAACATCCATGCTCACAACCGGGATTTGAACCCGGACGCCAGCACACTGGCCTCACGGCAGACCGACGCCTGAGACCGCTCGACCATGCCGGCGCGGCTATAATAATAATAATAATTTTTATTTATTATTTGAAATAAGATTCACTTAAGATAATTTAATACAGAAAAAAAAAGAAAAAAACAGTCTTCACAATCTTACGAGAGGATTAAGATATTCAACAGAGGACAGTTTTCAACAAATGAATTAGGCAAATAAACATAATCGGAGGATTGAGGCAGATAAAACTGATCAAGTTTTGGACCTCACGTTATCTAACGTGATAAGTCCTTCCAGTACCAATGATACTTCAGATGTGACGACCATCAATCGTCCGGCATCGTAATTTCCATTGCGGGAGACTTCTGTATAGGTGTTCCTGAGGGTTTGCGTTCCACACATCTAAACAGATTTTCCATAAGTCAGCCAGCACATGAGGTGAGCATCGTGCAATCCCAGATTTGAGAAGCCCGAAATCACAGAACTCCATTGGGGGAAGCATCATAGCGGGTATGACGTAAAGGAATAACCAGACTTCCGGTCTCATGCGCCTTTCGCTCGTAATATTGAACTGAGGAATGTGAAGTACGACTGGATGTCTTGTCCATATGAATGTTTACCATTGAAGCGTCATTGCCATAAAGCTATGGGACATGGATGCCTTAGATTGATTCCATCACAGTCTTTTTGAAGTATACAACATTTACCTTGGCTTTAGCGGTCACTCTGATCAGTGGGAGACTGCCAAGAGCACAGCATCCTGCGACAAATATGAAGCCTTTGGGGAACTTCTCTTTGCATTCACGCAAACAGGACGAAGTCTATTCTTCGTTTCTCTCCGATGGGCCGATTCCAAATCGCCCTGGGTTGGTTGGCACCATGCTTCGTTCAATGTGACGATATACTGACAACGATCGCCCTGGGTTGGTTTTCTTGCATTGGTGAAGCGTTCCTCGATGTGCTGTTCGGTGAGTTTGTGACCACGTGCTTCATGGATTTTTGCGTGCCGAGGCTGTTTAGGATGCCACGTCCCACGGTCCGTTGTGATGTTCTTAATCTGCAACGCTGGGTAGATGGTTTCTCTGATGTGACCATCGCCTGCTGTGTCGTATCGTAACAGATTATCGTCATCGAATTCCTGTTGTGTTTTAAATAGGGATGGACGGGACCCGATATTTCGGGAAATTTTCGGGAAAATTATAATCCCGTTTATCGGGCGGGATTTGCTTTACTTCGGGATTTCTTCGGGACGGGATTTCGCGATTTATTTAAATTCAACAAAAGGCTTAATAATGCTGGGATTATTAATCCTGGCAACTGAAAACTACAATAAATCATTGAGAAATACTCTGGACTATTTATTTTCCTTCTACCTCCCAATATTACATCAACAACAAAGTGTTTTCGTCATAGCATTAGCGATCGACCGGCGAAACCAATAAACAACAGACGACGGCCTTTGTGATTTCGACTAGCGACAGACAATAGAGACTATTATTGTCATCCATATAAAGTTTCAAAACCCGAACAACTATTTCCCATTTACTGAAGGAAGGACAATCCCGTCCAGATCCCGTCCCGATTTTCGGGAGGGAAAAAAAAATCCCGTCCCGTCCCATTCCGACCTAAAAATCCAATCCCGTCCATCCCTAGTTTTAAATGACATATCACCATTATAGAATAACAATGTACTGCATCAGTGCGCGGCATATATTGTATGACGCGATGTATAGGAAAATTCTAAATTTTATCTTTTCCTTCAATTTTATCAGCCTCAACCTTCCGTATTTCCAAATATATGATATATTCTGTATTTTTTAGTCTACTTTCTTAAATTCAAATCATGAATGAAACTTGTTGATTTAGAAGATATTTTAATTTGCAAATATGGTGACCTCATTTTCAGAGTTCTCAAACCTCAAAAAAAAAATATTTTTACAAAATAAATTTTTATAGATATTTCATCATGTACAGATCATGTACATGATCATGTACATTAAATCATGTAGATTTAATTAAATGATATTTTTATTTTCAAATCGTATACTTTGGCTTGTTTTAATTTTCTTATCCATCATTATTTCTTATTTCAAACTTACTTTCGTGAACTACAATTATTAGAAGTACAGTGGGAAATCAACCTGTGTATGTTGTTTTGAAGTCAAGCTGTTCATAGTGATCTTACTTTTGAGAAGAAGGTGGGGCCGCACTTTGAACAATGACCATGGACGCATAACTCCTTGTTTACTCAAATAACAAAACACTCTTTATTTGTTTTAATATTTCTTGAATCAAAAGAAAATCACGATTTATGGCTGCTTCATACGTTCTCGAAAACCTACCTCAAATCGACAAGTTGCTCGGAAAACTTGCCATACAGCAAGCTCTAATTTCGGGCAGGTTTTGGAAAATGTTTTAAACATTTGAACAAGAATTAATAGCAAAACTAAAGCTGCAAAATCAACTTCTTTGTCGCTTCGCCGAACTGCAAGTTTAATCGCAATCTCAATGAGAGCAAAACGAGATTTGTCATTTGCATAAGTATAACTTTATTTGTCAATTAAAGCTATGTCATTTCCGAAGAGTTGCAAATGGCTACATTTTGAGAACGTGTAAAGCAATCATTAATCTCATTATTTAATGTTAAACAAATAAATCAGCATCCATTCTTTTTTTTTCTTCTTTTTTTTTTTTAATTATAAAACTGGTCTATCACAGTGTAGTAGGGGTTGTGCTACTCTACACATTATCTTTTGTAATCGTGTTCATCGTATGATGCTTCTTTCTTCTCTTTCTCCTTAAGTAGTTCTAACAATTGCCCAAATAGTTTGTTTTTATTTACAGTTGGTAAATCTTTTAATCCCAAATCCAACTCAGTCTACATAGGAACCCATCAGAATATCGTCTAAATGTCAGAAGCATTTAAACCCTTTGCTTTCTTTCATCTACTTCCCAACCCACAACATTCTCTTATCTTTAGCAAAACCTTAATAGCCAACAAATTAGCAGAGTGCTGTAGTCTTATTTTTTTTTTTTTTAATTACTGGACCAGTAATATATACATTTTCATGCTCACTGTATGAGAGCTCTAATAAAAGACTGATGACAACTAACAAGCTCGAAACAATTGTTGGAAGAAGCCATTCAACCAAAAAAAAAATAAATAAATAAACTCAGACAATTTCCAAATTCTTCTTGCAACTTCTTCCTTTTCATTTTGATGGTGGTGTTTTCTTTTTGATTAATAAACTCAGACAATACTGCAGAACAACTTTTATTGGAATCATTAAAGACAAAGTTTAATACAACAAATTCATAAGTATTTTTTTTTAATTAATACACTTATAACTATTTTAATAACAAATATAGTGCTATTGGTTTATTTATTACTGTAATTATTAATTACTTATATTAATTGCTACAAAATAACAGAAATAACAATCGTGTGGAAAAATGCAAATTGAGAATCAATTTAAATTTCTAATATTTTCTATAAAAATAGTTCGTTTTCGTTGAGAAATTGTTTGTTATACGTGAAATCAAATAGGTTCTTATGATGTATATAATTCTGAAAACGTTTTATTAAAAAGGAAAAAAAGAATCAATTATATTATCAATTATTATTATCCATTAATATTCTATCGAAATTTGTTTTCAATTTTGTTTATTATTATTCTTTGAATTTTTCTTACGTATTTTCTTCATCAATTTGTCTTCTTGTTCATTAGAGACAATTCAACTTCTTCTGCTTAAACTCTGACGAAATATTATAAGGCGTTTTGATGCCTCAGAAAAGTGTTTGTTTTTTATCAGCTAAGCAGTTTTTTTTTTTGTGTATATAAATTTTGTTGCAAGTTAAACTACAAACAGCTTTCCTACAGAATTCTTTCCGAAATATTTCGATCACACATTATCTATTTGTCCAGATGACGATTCTCAATTATTAGAGTACATTAGCACACGTTTCTTCCAAGACTTATTTCTTAATGTTATTAAAGACAGGGAAATGTGAAATTATTTTTTTTAAATAAGATACCCCAAAAGATTAAGTTAAAATTAATAAACACCTAATAAACAATGTGTTTTAATATATGTTTTTAAGTTCCTTGAATTTTCCTCATTTAGAAAATTTGCAGAAAAAAAAAGGCAAATATTTATTTGTTTTTACCTGACTTGGATCTGAATGCGATAAATCCATTATTCAAAACGGAAGAATCGAACAACTATGTCACCTTCTCACGATCATCATATTTTTCAGGTGACATATTTAAGACAGACGACGCCTCTCAAAGGGAATTAGATCACAATATTGACTTCTTAATGACAGTTTTCACATTTTTCTCTTTTCCGTTTGGAAACTGTTTTTATAGATGATTTCCTCGTATTAATGGAAAGTAGTTTGCTTTTGTAGCAAATAGCAGACGAAGTGGAAATAAAAGAGTAATGTTTATAAAATTACTTTCATTTTCATTTGGGGTTACAGAAAAAAACAGTAATCACGCAGGCGATGTACAATTACTTATTATTATTATTATTATTATTATTATTATTATTATTATTATTATGTAAAAGTTTCAAACCTTGGGTTTCCCCAGCTAAAACAATATGGCGGGTCAAGGACCAAAGCATATATTGCCAAGTGTGCAAAAATGATTAGGGATGTGTGGTTGTGACCATAAATTTCCTAACTATGCATATTGTATTGAGTACCACAGCCTTCTGAATTGTGTATAAGTGTTTTTATGAAATCCTAGTGTGCTGAGGCTGTGGTGCAATGTGTGAGGCACCAGACCAGTGGCGAACAGGACGATTATACAACATGTACTCGGTCCTGCCTCCACTGCTTCTGGAGCTCGTGTGCTAGATCGGTGTATTTACTAATCTTGTTATTATTATTGTTTCTATTCTTATTATTATTATTCATTTCAATTTCTCAAGTAAAGTCTTGGAGTTGTTCGCATAGAGAGTACTATTCTGTTAGAAGGTACTATGGGTCAATTGACAATTTGTTTTTCCTCCTTTGACATTTAAATTATTATTTATGAATTCTTTTATTTCTATCAAAAAAAGTTTTCTTTATGTTTTACGAGTAATGACTGATCTTGTTGAGATTAATCTCTGGCCTTTACAAATCTTTCGACAGTTGGATAAATGGGTCCACAGGACAGAACTGGACAAACCATTAGACGCTGTTGAATTCCTTCAGCAAGTATCGGTAATGGTTTCTTTGTTAATTGACGATTCAGAGTCACAGAATTAGAAGGAAGCAGTGAGTTTTGAAAGATTTTCAACTTGTCTTTTTTTTTTAATCTGTCTGTATCAAAGTTGATGATTTCTGCACAATACAGCAATACTGAAAGCATCAACGATCCATAGATCCGTATTTTAGAAACAATGTTTAAGGTATTTTCCCGCCAGAGACTCAGAAGATCTCCACAAACGAAAGCTATTTTGAACTTCGCATTGATGAGCTTAGAATCTTGAAAAAGTGGATCGGGTGAAAATAATGCAAGACTAAAAGATGATTAAGTTTAAAAAGTAAAGCAGTGTCCATATATTTAACTTTTAGATTATTAAATTTTATTAAATTTTGACGAATTCGTTGATTGTTTGTTTTTGCTGCTATTGTAACGTTTCACTTCAACTCCTTTGAATTCGGGCGAATGTAAATATTGATGTGGGAATAATATTTTTTAGGAATTCCTATGTGCTGATTTAAACGCTTGGGAACAATTGTTGTAATCTAAAGTATTCCTCTTCCAATACGTGAATACTAAAAAAAATAAAATAAAAAAAAATCAGAAGTTATATAGCATACAAAGAAATAGGAAAAATATAAGAAAAAGGTTTAAAGTTAGGCGAACACCTGCCAAAATATGTCGTGCAGTTGTATCGGACAAGCTTGGTGACATCTTGCATATTTCGCTGCTCTTGCTCAGCTGAATTAAACTGCACTGTTTTAAACCACCATAAATTAATTATTGCAATAATAAGATCGTGATTTGAAAGGAAAGAATCTTTATACTGAAATATAGTAATTCTATAAATCCGAAAACATTTTGAAGAAAGAGTTTCAAACGTATGATGCCTGTTTCAACTCTGTGAATTAATCAGCATAAGATTTTAAAATTTTGAATTTGATTTTTATTGAAGCTTTTAATAGCCTATGATAAAATTCACATTTCGAAATCAAGAGAAGTTTAGCAAGATTCATCCTGAGGCATATTATTTTTGAATTTCTTCCGTTTATTAGATATAATTCTCCAATTCTTTACTTGCGAGAGATCGGCGATCCCAGAATTCCATGCGAACAGCTAATGCTGTAAAATTTTGAAAAAAAAAATCTGTTTTAAAAAAAAAAATGCTCTTTGGATATACCAGATATAAATTGATATTACCAGAAAAACTGAGACAGGCGCTTCCATTTTCAGTACATACCCCTTCATTAAATATATGTAACCTTGATATCATAAATGATATCATAATAATATCATAAATCACCTTAAATGATAAATTGAAGTACATATAATGGGCGGGTTGGTTATTACATTTTATTGCAATCCTTTGTGGTACAATTCGATGACAGCACATCACGATTTAAGAGACTCTGAACGAAGCGTGATAACAAGTGCTAGAGAAATGGGTCACTCCATCTCCAAAATCAATACGTGATATTTGGATTTTCACGTGCAACAATTTCATCGATGTACCGCGACAACACAACATCAGGGAAGATATCCAGCGTGCGACACAAACGAACAACTCCGGAAGATGGTAGTTTGGCACGCATTATTACATCCGAACGGTAGGCGACTTTGCATCAGCTAACAGAAAAATTTAACACTGGGACTACAAGTAACATCAACGTTCCTTTCTTCTATTGGGTACATGAGCACAGAATTCCATCTCGGGTAATTTTAGGGAACTGTGGACCTCTGCTGAGGAGGCATGGTCTAAACTAACTTCATAGTACTTCAGAGAAGTCGTAGAGTCCATACTCTATCGTGCTACTGTGGTAATCCGTACGAAAAGAGGACCTACGCGTTACTAGACCGGGTCTCAGTTTTTCTGGTACATCAGTGTATTCTGATACATATAATTAATATATTTAAGTGTAAACTTTATTCCTTTCGAAAGATAATCTCAATACAGTGATAGTTTTTTTGTAATTGCTCTCCGTTCATCTGAAGCGGATACAAAGAGCGCTACGAATGTGTATTACGTCCGGCTGATGTGTCCCAATGCTTCACTCTGCTTGGTTGGTGAAGACCAACATGTCGGCAGGAAATAGAACATTTCCAAAAGACCAGTTGTGGCTGACAGAAAGTCACTTGAACCACAGAACTGTCGCTTTCAACTAAAGTTGGCGCGATAAAGTATATTTGTTGTTTTGTCATGTTCGCGGGCTTAAAGAAGAAATGGCAAACGGAATGTTTAGAAAGAAAATAAAGTTGTCAGCCAAGAAGAAATTTGAAAAAGAAATTGTATGTAATAAGAAGTAAGTGAACAATAGAGTTTCTACTTTGATTTCCAGAAGAAGAAAAAATCCAAAGATAGTAGAACTGTTGGATTCGACTTAAATAAAATTGAAAGGCTTCATACCTTATTCTTGATATCTTCAGTTCAATGATACAATACTACACCATGTAAGGTATATGGCCCAAATATCGCCCAGGTTCCTAATACCGCCCAGGGCGATGTAGGATGGGATAGTGATGCTATCACACGGGAACCGATGGAAACAATTTGCCATTCCTTCCATTAACACGCTGTGTTCGTTTGGTGGTGTTACTTCAACCCGTTATTTTTTATGAATTCTTGATGTTTTTTCGTTCTGTTAAGTTATGAACCTACTGTTTCTTTTAGTGCTACAGCTTATGAATTATTCATGCCATCGCAACCATCTAATATCGTGAAGTAGTGAAAGAAATAACCTATCTGTTCATAATGTCTGTAACTTGTTAGAGGTAGCCGGTTTGTCTGTAGCGTCCCCCAAATTGACAAGCTAGAGAGTGCCCAATATCGCCCACCTCGTTGTTCCCTATATCGCCCACTGTGCGATATTTTATTTTGGTTTATTACAGATGCCTCAACGTAAGACATGGGACAGAGAAGTTGTCACAGTTGTAAAAAATAAAAAAATGGGCCTTCTGAAAGCTTCCAAAACATTTAATGTCCCAGTCTTGTGAGTGGGTCACCATTCACAATTGCTCTAATGAATTCTCTCAGCAAAAGGAAACTAAGTCCTAAGGGGCTGAACTTAGACGATCCAAAGAAAAAGAAGCTCGCAACACC
Organism: Thereuonema tuberculata; assembly: GCA_023159025.1. NCBI lineage: Eukaryota > Metazoa > Arthropoda > Chilopoda > Scutigeromorpha > Scutigeridae > Thereuonema > Thereuonema tuberculata. Next base: position 25,290,105 of record JAFIDM010000007.1, on the reverse strand, counting down.
CATAAAGAATTGCGAAAAGATTAAGAAAAAAACAAAAAAATGCAAAGAAGTGCAAAAAAACAAAGTATTTAATGGTGTGGGCGATATTTGGAACACTTTCACAAAATTCAAAATATGAGGTTTGCCTGAACAAAAATTGAGGAAAAATACAAAATAATAGTTATATCTATAATTGGTTCAGGAACATGTAAGTGAAGGTTAATATGATATATTGTAATTGTTTGCAAGCAACTGAGACGATAAATGACAAAAATATGGGCAGGTTTTCTTAGATGGACGATATTTGGGCCATATACCTTATATCTTTAAAAAATCTTCTTTAATACCAGACGATATTTCGCAAAATTAAAATCATTTTGTTATATTATAATTATACTGACAAATGATTGTGTTATTATTCGGTTGTGTTATTAAAAAGATAAGCTCAAGTTACTATTGAAAAAAAAAAAAGGCTTGAAAAAGCAAAATGATTTTAATTTTGTTAAATATCGTCTGTTATTAAAGAAGACTTTTAAAGATATACATGGTGTAGCATTATTGTCAAATTGAAAGGCCTTTGTGTTGCTGTGAACTGAAGTTGGTCGGATCAGACACTTAACTTACATGATCAATGATAATGGCATCCATGTTCTTTTGTAGGAAAGGGTTCTTCTTAATTCAAGGAAATAGTTAATTCTTTGTTATCCTATTTCAAATCACAAGAAATGAAAGTTAATCGTAAATCACTCTTTTTTTTTTTTTACTCTATTGTAAATCAGTCAGTTTCTTTGTCTGTTTAAATGAAGAGTATTGTTTCAATTACTTAAGTCAATTGGTCACTTGAGGGCATTTCCATGACGTCACACCAACAGATCGAAGGCTTTTCAATAACATCAATATTTCTTGCCTAATATTTATTTGATTGAATGACTTCTAACACATTTAACAAAACTCAAATCCATCAGAGTTGAAAAATTAGCTTCAACCGCTCTATTCTTACTCTTTATCTGAGAAGAATTAAAAGGAAATTCATTTGTAGGATTTTGAATATTCTGAAAAAGATAGAAATGGTTTCTTGAGAATTTCATTCTACCATACCATGGTTGGTCAATCCGTAGATTGGTTCAAGTCTACGGAACCCTAGTGACCCCCGAAGGGCGACCCCTAGGAGAAGCCGTAGCTATACAAGGGAATAAATACTGGAGTGGTTTCCCTTTGCCTTCTCCAGGACGCCATTACGGAATGTCGTCAGACCGAAGAGAAAGTGAAGAAGAGGCTGACAACACTGGAAAGGAAATTGAAACATCCATACTCTCGACCGGGATTTGAACCCGGGTACCGGCACACTGGCCTCACGGCAGACCGATGCCTGAAACCACACAATCACGCCGGCACGGCTATTTTCGTCCTAATATCCCTTATTTTAGGAGACAATCTTCTTTCAAATTGGAATCAAATGGAGTCAGTATGGTAAAACGTTTTGTTGAATTTTAATAAAACACATATTGCGAAAATGTGAATCTTAGGAAAAAATATTCTATAAATTTTATCATTATCATTATAATTATAATACTTATGTTATCATTATAATACTTTGGGTTAATAAGAGGGACAGTCCTTACAACGTTTTAACAAAACATTATAAACCTATGATACTACGTATTCGGAGATGAACTGCATGCATATTACAATTGAGTTTATTTTTTTAGCTGTAGATAGTATCACTACTCAAAGATCTTATCAAAGATGGAAGGATTTACACTGACAAAGGAAAATGGTCAAAAAAAAAAAAAACCAAACCTATAATTAACAATTTCGAAATCGCACAGCATTATTGATTTTTTTTGTTCAATTTTTTAAAATCAACAGTTGGATTTGAAGGAGGATTGTTAAATAAAGAATTAAATTATATAATCTATCTATAGTAAAGTCTTTCAAAGGTACAGTTACTGACGAGCCAAAAGTTGTTGGCGTCCGCATTATTGTCTACATTAGACTGACGGAATTGAAGGGTTTCCGACGTTACACAAACGTCAGAAGTCCAGCACTTCAACAACAGCGGGGAAACTTCGCTTAAAACAAATTTTACTTAAACGAATGAACCGAGCAGGAGGAGAGGTTTGTGATTCTCTTCAAATCAATATAAAAAGTTTGTTTTTTTGGTTGGTTGGTTTATTTTTTTCCTCCTTAATTTTCTTAAGAAAAGTCAGGATCATGGAATCAACATATGTTTACGTCTGCGTATCCTAACTTCTGAACCAGTGAATGGAACTCCCTGAAACTTCGGGATTTCTGAAAACGCGATCTCGCATTCTCTTTTTGAAAATATCTCATTTCGATCCCTGAGGGTAAATGCGTGGGTGAAGGAGGCAAAAATTCCCACAAGACAACATTAGAACTAATTAAGTAACTGATGCCAATCAATGAACGCAAGTCAATCTGCTTTGATTTGATTAGAATCAATTAAATTTAAAACAACTTAAATTAGTATTTTCAGATTTAATAAATTCAGAGAAAACGAAAAGTTAAAGTAGAGTGTTTTCTTCTGTTGCTTAACAAATGAAAATTAAAAAAAGGAAGTAATTACGGAACATAGGCCTTTAGTTTTTTTGGAAACTTTTTTTTTCCTTCTGTTGTAGAATTAGCTACAAGGTAAGAACAGCTCTGTTATCTTCGGTGTTTTCTTCTGGAATCTTCTTTGTTTTTCCATGTGTGGCTTCCTGAAGTCATTCACTTCCGATGAGTAGTAGGGGATAAACTGAGCTGAGCGACGCGCCCATTGATTTGGTGAAGGAGGGGGGGAGGGGGTTCGCCCATAGGCTTCCGATGGGTTGGAAGAGTCCATTACGATGTCTCCGCCGTCAGATGCCGGTGAAGTCGACTGATTCCTTTTTTATTGGGACTCAAAGAGTTCAATGAGCTTCCAATCGGGTTCCGATAGGTCCCACCTGCTCCGGGTGGGGAGTGGGGCGAGCGCAAGGGTGTCGATTTATGACACTGCAATCACGTGTCACACAGTCGATGGGACGATCCACCGTCACTCAAGGCATGGGGGAGAAATCACCGCAGAAGAGGTTTTCGTCTTGTTTTCAGGATAAAGTACTTTCTCAATGTGCTACTATCTTGAAAAACATTAAAAACAGAGGGAAAAAGGATATTTCAAAACTAAGTAGCCCCTGCGAAATCAGTCATCTTTCCTCATAGCCTTCTACATTACAGACATATCTAATAAATAACAATAACAACAACATATATATAGCTGTATTCCCTCCACATCTAAAATTAATTAAAAAAAATTGATGAAGACATTAGAAATATCCTTTAAGTTGGAGTAATTAACTTATTGGCAGAAATTACCAAACTCAACATAGTATCTTTTTTTTTTCAAATATTAACCAAAATAAAATAAACCGAAGTTAATTGTAGGCTGAAACAAACAAAAAAATAAAATAAAATAAAAAAAAACAAGCTTTTTTTGAGTTGTTTCGAGATTTTTTGGCATTATAGAAAATATTACCCTTATTTGATAAGATTTAAATAATGACAATTGAACTCTCTGCATGTGATTAGCTAAATCAACACAAATTGAAGGGCGATCAAAAGCGAAGATGTAATTAATAAATAAAGATATTACCAAAAATTGATCTGAGGCAATAGTGTTGGTAGCGGGTCTGATTAGGAAGGGGATTTATATCTTTATTCTATTAATAACGTAGGAACTACACTCTGGGATTACTTCCAATTTTTTGTTTTTGTTTTTTAAGTAATTATATTGAATTCGTGGGAGAAAGGGGTTGCTGACAGCAGGAGTTTAATACCCTGGTTATCTCAACTAAAGTTCTCTCAACTACTGTAAAAGTTTTTGATTTTGGAAAACGGGGAGCGTTGATACCCATCCCGGTAAAGGACTTACAAAGGAAATACTTAATGTGTAGATAGACATATCTAAGACATAAGGGACCCTAAATCAAAAAAAAAAAATATTAATAAAGTACAAATGTTAATAAAGCTTCGTTGCTCCATTATTAAGAATAATTTAATCAATTCTCATCTTAGTATAAAGTTCTATTTCACTGATAGAAATAATGATTTTGAGCTCATCATTCGTTCATAAAAAACTATTCCTGAACCATTTTAGAATTTACATTTAATTAAAGAATTTTAAAGTTAGCACGTATTTTTCCCTCCTGTTTGCTTCTCTATGGATGAAGCTGTGTTTACACCGACTTAAAAAATGAAAAAAAAGTTTACGACAAAATTTTAAAATGTATTAAAAACGTTTACTCAAAAAATATAGATCTTGAGTATGTCGGCAAAAAAAAATGCTTTTCGAACAACAAATAATAATAACGCACATAATAACAAAAAAAAAATTTGAAAAGTCTTCAAAATCTTCAAATAAAACAAAAATAAATATATAAAATAATACATTTATTAAAATAAACATCTGAATTTTCGAAAAGACATACCTTCTTTTCTTTTTCAAAGCAAAAAACAACAACAATAAGTTACAAACAAAGAGAGGAATACGTTATATATGTATGACACTCATGAAATTGTATTGTAACAAACAATACTTACAAAGTGTTACTCTCCTAATTCTTCAATTATCACCTTATTCTTACAATTTGAATATACATTATTAAACTCTTTAGCCATTTCGACAATAAAATTGTTTACTTCAACACCTTCATTTCTATTTACATTCATCTTTTTTGTATTTCTAATTAATAAACTTTCCATAGTCTTCCTAGTTTTACAATCTTTTTCAATATATAAAATTTTGATTTCATTTTTTACACAATGATTTTTATTCATACAATGTTAAGCAAATTCTGATTTGTCCTTTAATTTGTTTTTATACCAAAAACCAGGATGTTTCGATCTGCGGAAAATACATGATCATCTTTTCTGGAAACCACCAACAACTTAATGCCACAACTAATTATTAATTTTTTTTTAATTATTTTAACTTGAATTTATTAAATAAAGTTTATAATATATATATATATATAAGTTGTTTGGCGGTTTTCCAGATGAAGATAATCTGCAGTTTTCCGCATATCGAAACGTCCTGGTCTACGGTAATACGTTGTTTGTTATTTTTTATATGTGCACGATTTTTTCAATTATTGTTCAACTTTTAATAAATATTCATTCCACACGTTAAAGTTAATTTATTTTCTTTTATAGTTAGTAAAGATCAAAGGAATGTTTTTGACAAAGAAACCCATTCATCGCATTTGAATCGTTGACTACATTGTAATGGATATCGAAATACTTTTTTTCTTGAACATAAAATTTCAGGAGCATTATTGTTGGAGTTATCGTGCCCAAGATGAAAAATGCATCTGGTGGAATTACAGCTGATGCTCAGGTTTCGAAGATGAAGCATCAAATATTAAAGCAAATACAGGAGTTGTATTCAGAACCATACTATAAAAGTATACATTGAAACTAAACACTTTTATTAATAACCCTACATAGCTTCATTAAAGCAGGTGAATTATTACAGTAATTATTATTTATTCATGCCATACAATGGAAAAAAAACTATTTTAAATTTAAATGCATAAATTACCGTGCAATTATTCCTTTACAGATGTAATTAGGTTAAGTTGTTTGTGTGTATGTTTTTTTTTAGTCCCCAAGGGAGGAAATGAGCACGAACTGTAGTTGGCTCAGTGCCTGAACGAAAGGAACCAGATATTTACCGTTCATCAATTGACCACCTGATCAATAGGAAGGGTAGAATCAACATTACTAAAGCCAAATCCTCTAAGGCTTTGAAGCTTAATAAATAACAACACAAATTTAATTTTTTAAATAATTAAGCAGAGTTATTGTTAAAGCTTTGAAATGTCCGGACAACTTTACTTTATTTACTTAAGTACAGCGAACAATTTCAAAGATAAAAATACTTAAATATATAAATAATACTGTAAATGTACATATAACAATGTTAAAAAGCATATAGCCTTTTCTTTTCGTACTTTCCAATTTTAGTTTTAGACTTATCTTATACATCACAGCAGAAAATATAATAGCATATAATACATTAACATCATAATTCTTAATTAATTGTAATTATCTTAAATTAATTTTAAAATTGTGATACGTAAATGTACGAAAATATTATTTGTTTAATAATTGCTTTTGATAACATAATAATAATAATAATAATAATAACCCCTAGACCTCGCAAACCCTTCTCTAACACTCACCACCCCCGATATCCATACACAGCAGCTGCGTGAATCATGGGCTCATAAGGAACTCCATGGCAGACATCACCACGAACTCAGCCAGCCTCACGTCGACATAGAAGCGTCGATGGCTGACAAGTGGTGAGCTGTTTGGGGAGACCGAAGGGTTCATGATTGCGATACAGGACCAAGTCATCCCCACACGCAACTACAAGAAACAATTCTACACGATGCAAACACACACGACGACAGATGCATGAAATGCCACACTACACATGAGACGATCGACCACATAATATCAGGCTATTCCCTTCTCTCCCAAACAGACTACCTCCACCGACACAATCAGGTAGTGTCGATCATTCATCAACAGCTAGCACAAAAACACTCACTTATTAAGAATACGGTCCCATACTACAAGTACACACTACAAAGCGTACTAGAGTCACCCTCACATAAGCTGTACTGGGACCGTCCAATTCCCACAGACAAAACTATAAATCACAACAGACCTGACATCACCCTTATTGATAAGGTCAACAAACAGACCTATCTCATTGATATTGCAGTGCCTATCAGCAAGAACATGCAGAAAACTCACACAGACAAGATCAGTAAATACACTGATCTAGCATACGAGCTCCAGAAGCAGTGGAGACAGGACCGAGTACGTGTTGTACCCATCATCTTGTCCGCCACTGGTCTGGTACCTAATACTTTGCACCACAGTCTCAGCACACTAGGACTTCACAAAAACACTTATGCACAACTCCAGAAGCCTGTAGTACTCAACACAACACGCATAGTTAGGAAATTTATGGACACAACCACACATCTCTAACTATTCTTCCAAACTTTTTTTTTTTTTTTACATTTGACATTATGTGTTTTGGTCCTTGACCCGCCATATTGTCTTAGCTGGGGAAACCCATGGTTTGAAGCTTTTTCGATATAATAATAATAATAACAACTCTTTTCCCTTCCTTCTTCTTGGATCAACACAAACAGAGAATTCTTATCTACAAAGAAAAATACCACTGATTGTTAAGGCCCAAACTGTTTTTGCGGACCGAGCAAAAAATATTAAAAAAAGTTTTCCAGTAATTTGTTAGAATTTTAACATAGAAATTTAACATAAAAATTTTAAAATTCGCCTCAGCTTGCTCTGAATGAAGATTTTCTGTGAATTAATATTACGTCCAATGGTCTTCACTCATTCAACTAGTAAACGTTTCAATGCAGATCAAAAATAATAATGTAATTAGTCAACTAAAAATTTTAATATTAATAAAACAATCTTCAAGCTCAAATAAATTGGTCTGCGAAACGAGCAGGGAGTTCAACAAATATTCAGCTAAAATTAATAATCAGTCTTCGATGACAAAGGTAATTATTATTATACCGTGGAAATTAAAAAATAACGTCTTTTTATCTCTACTAATAATATTAATTTTATTAATATTAAATAAATCTATGAAACTGTCTTAAAAAAGAAAATTTTCGAGCATCCAAAGAACACGAGGTGTTAGTTGGGTCTTTTCCAAATGATTCCTTCTAACGGACGCGAGATGGCGTTAGGAGAGGAAAGAGAAAAAGATTATGTTGGGATTCATTGAAAACATATGTTCTTTTTTTTTTTCTTTTTTTTTCAAGAAAATATTTTTCATCTTATACTCACAGAAGCATGTTAACAATTAATATCATTAAATCAATATTAAAAAAGGTGAAGATCCGGTTCCAAGTTCTGCACCCTTTTTAATATTCTTAATTTCACCTTAAGAGGAAGTTATTACAATTTTAATTAGACATTCAATTTAGATTTGATTTCATTTAAAAGATAAAAACCAATTCCTTAAATAAATATCACAACATAGCTGTTACTAGACGTTACTGAGCCTTTAATGAGACAATTCCGATTGTGCTATGCACTTACAACGTAGACTTACAACAACCGCTAGATGTCGTGACTATCAATAGATGAACGTAATGTTAAAGCAGATACAAAATGGAAAGGACACTACCAATGTTTGAAGCGACCTTTCAAAGTGTAGATTTTAGCTCGCAATTGTTCGTCCTTCAAGGAATCAACATATTCAGGCTCGTGCCCCATCTCCAACTCTGCTAAATCTCCTCAGGGAAAAACACCCACTTCGGGAATACGTAAGACACGTTTGATTAAAATTTTGATGAAAATTTTGCAACGTTGTAATGAAAAGGTATTCGAAAAAGCAAGAGTTTTACCCTCGTTATATTTAAGGAGAGAGGGAATAAACACCATTTTACATATCAATGTCGAAGATAGAAATAAAGGGTGAAATGGTTAGCACTACGCTCGGTCCCCATATTTACCAGATTAAAGACTGCATTGGACAGCAATCATTTATAAGAACTGTTGATTCAAAACATGAAAATTAATAAAAACATTTTCATTGATGCAAGTGCTTAGCAGAATTGAAACTGTATTTTGAAAAAATATCAACACAACAGAAAAAGTACTACAGCTACAACTGATTTAGCAATATTTCAGGAAATACATAACTTATATTTTAAAATGTATTGAAGTTGTTGTTCTTGTTTTTATTTAATACGGGCAAAACTTTCTAATTTTTAAGTTTCGATATGTGAATCTATCATTTCTTTTTCAGTGAGTTCCTACAATTGGAATCAGTTACTCATCTATTTTCTTTTTGTCAGTAACTCCAACATGTCTTCGTAAACATCACTCCTTATTAATTAATTTTAAATAATTATTTCTGTAATTAATTGAGCTTTTTAATGTTAAACAAGTTTAATTACGTATATAAATTAAAATGTAATTGGCGGAAGTAAGGATTTAGTTTATTAATTTTTTTTTTTTTTTTTACTTTTTTTACTTTTTTAATAACACTCCCCGACTTACGTTGTCCCGATCTACGTAGATCCGCAGTTACGTAGAAATTAAAAATACAATTTAGAGTTGCCCAAACTTTACGCAAAGTGTTAACGTAAACATCTGAGGCAGCAATGCCTGAACCGCACGCGTCAGGCACAGTCCAACACGCATAATTGGCCGCGCGGTTGGCGTTGTCGCTATGACATCGGCCTCTCATCTCTGAGTACCGGGGTTCGGTTCTCATGTGGGTTTCGTGATGGTGACGATCCGCGCTGGGCAGATTTTGTCGGGTTCTCCCATTTCCCCTGCACTTCTCCCACCATACTTTCTCAGTCTTTCTCTCCATCTGTCCTTCTTTCTGTGGGTTAGTACAATAGACCTCCAGTCGCAGTGCTTGACTTCTCTGCCATCCACATTCACTACATAAACATAAACATATCACGTGTAATTAAATCAAGACATCTTTGCAGCAAAACCTTTACTATCTTGACAGGCCAAGAGTACTACGATTTAAATTAGAGTAAAGTAATATTTTTTTTTTTTTTTGATTTTTTACTCAAAGCAGCTTTTACATTTCAGTTTTAATACGTTTGTTTCTTTGTTGTATTATCAACACAATACAATTAAACATTATAGATCTTGGTTTTTGATTTTTACTTGAAAGCTACATTCAAAGCTGTATCTGCAGAACGGAATCCTACGTAAGTCGGAGACTGACTGTATCCCTTAACTTAGCCATTCAAATCCGAGCTTCTGACCAAACAACGCTAATTCTAGACGCCTGAAAGGAATAAGCTTGAAACCGCTGCATTGGAAACAAGCTTCATCAGCAACGAGATCGAAACCCAGTCCGACGCTTGCCCGCCTTAAGAGCAAAAAGAATCGTGGGTCGAACAGAGACCCAGGCGTCTCTTAGCTGGATTAGAAATCAGCCTGATAAATCAAAGAAGCCTCACTGGCATCGAACCAGACTCCTCCACAAGAAATCCCTACATCACTCGAGCAATTGGGTCCATAGCAGTCTTTAATAGATAGTAAAAATCTGACGAAATTTCTTTATCTAAATTGAACGAAATTCAAATAGTAAAGCATTTTTATTATTACAGGCGTTAATTCAGCTTAAGAGGGTCGTTACGTTTCATTAATGATTAGAATTTTATCTTTTCCTAATAGAGGGAAATTACTGAAAGCTGTAGGGGAGGAAAAAAAAAACCGCTCTGGGATTTGGAAGCAAATTCGCCGAATGTGAAGTAATTTGGTATTGAAATCTCCCTTGTATAATAACAATCGTTTTTTATTCCACAAAGACAGAAAATCAGTGAGATTTCACATTCGTTTTTCGATTTGCACGGATGGCATTGGCATTTAAGATAAGATGAAGATGCCCATAAAATCGACGTCTTGTGAGGGAGAGAGAACGTCTTCCTTCCATCGAATAAGTTTCCCTTCGAAGAAAGAAACCAAAAAGCCAAAGAAGACAGAGAAGTCTCTAAGAAATAACAAACTTAGTAACAATCTTAAAAAAAAATAGAGATGGATTGGGGAAGGAAGAAACAATTAAATAAAAGAAAAAAATAATAAAAATGTATACCAAATAGAAAAACCTTTCATTTTAAACCAGCTGAGGTTCATCTGAAGAAAAAAAGTAAAGGCGATGCCACAATTAATGTTTGCCTTATATGGTCACTTCCTGGTTGATCTAGTACGCAGGATTTGCGAATTTTTCTGACTGTAAACGATTACTGGTTCCTATCTGAAATTCAGGATAAAAGAATGGAAAACGTGTAAGTAACTATATAATAATATTATTATCTATTATAATAATATAATAATAATAACAGTAATTTTAATTATCTACATTAAGTAAGCTTATTCTGCTGTAGGTGTTGCTTTGTTATTCTTCTTTGGTGGCGCGATTAATAAATATTCTGTGTATATTACAAAAAAAAAGGAGATGCAAAATACAGAGAAAAATACAACTGTGCTGGAGTTCATTTAGCAAAATACGTAAAGGACATCTTCAGAAATGCTCAAAAGCAAAGTTTTCAACCAATGTATAATATTTCCAGTTCTCCTACAGAAACCCGGAGCGTGACTACAAAGAAAGAGAACAAAAGTTAAAAAAAAAAACCAAAAAAAACACAGGAATTAGGAACGAATTATTCTTGGAACAATCTTAAAAGATAAAAAGAGGAATGAATGGATAAAAATCCAAACAAAAAATAATAGATGGTGGGAAACGTAATAAGCAGCTTTAATCAGTAGCTAACTAATAATTATAATTACGCAGTTTCTTTTCCTTCCCCTCCCCCACTTCTGTAATGAAAAAGAAGGTAGACATATTATCATAATTTAAGCCAAAACGAATTGAAAGAAGACACGGAAAAAACTAAGCATATCTTCAAACTTCAACTAACAAGTAAGATATTAGTTAGTAATTTATTGTGACTGTGTCTCTTTAACGAGCGATTTATAAATCAAAAACATTACCTTTGAAAATGACCAGAGAATATTTTAGATTTGAGAAAAATGGTTCACCTAAATTCTATCTTATGAGTACTAAATTCCGAATAAACAAGCTCATAAAATAGGAACTTTTAAAAATATCCGTTGAAATTAAGAAGATGAAATCGTAAATCTATTTAGGAAATTATGAGATCCCTTATCAGAGAATATTCCCTGTTGTTCATTTGATAAGAGTTAATATAATGGCTTAAGAAACACGATAGTCTCCCCAAGTTTAATATCTTACATTTCTTTTAATACTAAAACCAACGGTCCACGTGATCTATTATTGCAAGACGTCTTGAAATTTATAGATTGACTTAATTCTTGACTCCATGTTGATTTCGCTGCAGTGGAAGTAACTACACAGTTGTCCGTCGTAGGCAATCATACGATATCGTAAAATATGGATACAAAACAAACAACGACAACCAATTGTAAGCCTCCAAGTGCTTTAGTAGCGATTTTTGACCTTTGCATTGTATATATATTTTTATTTACTATTACGTCATTAACGATTTCTAATGTATAAAAAATGACTTCAAAGGACTTTGATCAAATTGTATTTATTTACTAAGTCATTGATAATTCCAAAGCATTTGAACGTCACAGACCGAATTAAGTCCGATTTAAGTGAAATGACGTTGAATGTGGGTGACGTCTTTCGTCCGCCAATCATAATTTAAGGGAATTAAACAAACAGGATTATGACGTGTTTTACGGTCTTGGAAGTGCAGATCTTTTGCCAACAAAATAAGTATTCTTGAACTCAAATGATAGAATCTTCGTTTCAATGAAAAATTACTTGGTAAAAATTTGCAATTGTTTTTTATGTACAATAACTATAATATACAATACTTCTTAAAAAGCAATTTTAAAATTTTATAAATGAAGTTGTATGAAGTTTAAAAATAAATTTTGAATAAAAATAATTTTTGTTGGCATCCCAACTTTTGAATACTAATAAAGAATACATAAAACCTTGTTCATTTATTTATTTATTTATTTATTTATTTATTTATTTATTTATTTTCTACTGAAGCACAAAAAAAATGCAAACCAAATGTGGTCTTATATTGAACTCTTCAAAAAGCTTGAATAATTCTTATCATAGGATTAAATAATAAAAAGAAAACAAGTCCAGCACCTGACCAAAATAAAAGAAAGAAAATTGCCTTTCTGATTCGATTATGGGAAAGGAATTGGGAACGGCCGTTTCGTTCTTCAGCGGACTCATCAGCCCAATCCTCGCCTTCCCCGATAAGTATCGTATTTAAATAAGTTTCGCATTTTTTCCCATTGTACATTAGATCTGACTTAAAATTTCAATAGATTCCGTAAACCTATCAGTGCAAAACAAATACTATTTACGACCAATGAAGTTTGATATTTATGTAAATATAGCTGCACAATCCGTTACTTAACTTTTAAAAAAATAAAATTACACTATTGGAAAACCATAAGTACAATTTTCGACCCTAAATGTGAAGTTCAACTTTTGAGAAACTAATTTGTTTTCAAGTGTCTATAATGGAGCATTTCGTTTGTCTTTTGTTAATTTTAATATTTCCAATTTAAAGCTAGTTTTTCTTATAATGTTGAAATTTCTTGTTTTTCAAAGCCATGAACACAAAAGAAATAACAGTAATTCTTCTTTTATTTCTGAATTGCACTTTCTGCTAAAAATTATCTTCAAATTTTCAATTGTTGAAAATTAATTAAAACTACATCTAAATCACTTACTTGCGTTGTCTAAATCCAATCAATTCTAATCATATCAACGCAAGCGCACGAGGATTAATAAATGAATTAGTATGCATTGTTAGCATGATAGAAATTCATTGTTAGCTTCGAATGTTTTTCTCCTGGACTTTTTGTCCCTGGACTTTTTGCCAAGAATTTACACGAAGATTTATTTATCAGTTCAAAGTTATTAGGAAAAAGAACACACCAATGAATAGACATACAGACAGTGATTTTTAATCATTTCATTTTCTCAGGCTAAAAAAAGATTATTGTAACCTATAAGACCAATTTACGAATCACCAACAGTGCTTAACGCGGTAAATGTTCAATTAACAAGACCAATGTATTTACACAGATAGTTATCATACAACGATGTCAAGTGAGACAACAGCGACCTCTAAAGACAGAAAACGAGGAAGTTAACAAGACGGTGAGTGTCCTCTACTGAAGTGAAAGATGCCCACATGACAATAGAGTCTCGTGACGGTCACGTGCGGAAACAATCGTCAAATAGAAGCGAATTTCACGGTCTCGTGTTGTATTGGCTACGCTCGTTACTTAACTTTCCTCTTCATCCTTTTGAGTTAACGAAATGGTTGGAAGCGAAAAACACCGTCACAAAGAAAAGCAATCGAGGCAGAATATATTAAGCTGTTAACAACGTCTGCTGATGTTCAATTCATAAAATTCAAACATCTGTGTTTCCCTCCAAAACCTTTTTTAAAATGTCAAAACATATTTGGAAGAATGAACAGAAATGCTTACATTTTATTATTATTATTATTATTATTATTATTTAAGCTGATGAAGTATTTGAACTATTAATAAGTTCAATCTTAAAAAATAACATCTAGAGGTTCTCAATTATCTCAGCGTATTTAAAGATTTCCTGACTTCATTAATTCTGTCTCATTTCAAATGATTTTCTTCTATTGATCAGCAAAACGAGATCGAAACATAGAATTAAATCTCATGATGACAGAAGAGAAATAGGACATTGTATTATAACAAAAACCACAATGAGTTCAAGTCTACCAATAGACTAACCTTTTTTTTTTTTTTTTACAGTAAATACTTAATTTGTATTCTTTTTAATTGCATCTAATCAATATTATGTATATTTATTATTAAATATATTTAACTTATTACTTACTTTTACTAATCACTAAATAGTTAAATTGAAAACCTATAGATTCCTATAGGCTGAATTTTGATGAAATTTTGTATTTAGTGGTTTTGGTTAAAAACAGGTCAGTTATTTCTAATAAAAAGTATATGGGTTTTAATGAAACACTAACCTTTAAACGCTATCTTTTCTTTATAAAGTCGTTTTATTTATAAAATTTCTTTGATGAAGTGGTATCAGCGAAAGGTTGTTTTATATATCTACCTGGTGATTCATAAAGTACTGAAAGTACTGGTGCCTCTCCGCCCGCGCCCCGTATCTTTAAACTACTGCTCACAAAAACGTGAAACTTTTTATATAAAATCGTCAAAAATATAAGAGTTACATTTTCATGTTATTATTTATTCATTATTATTGAAATTCATTTTATTTGCGTTGAAACATCCCCAATATATAGAAATTATTATCCAAAAAATTATTCGACCGTCTCCAAAAAAGTCATTTGTCAGAATGCATTTTAAAAACAATACAGTTTTTTTTTTTTTGTTTTTTTTTTTAAAATTAAACAAAGGAATTAATGACAGAAATGTTTAAATAGATTAAATTTTCCTAATTTGATTTCTGTATCTTTTGAATATTGGATCCAGACTTTTAGAGTTTAAACAATATCACAACAGTTATTTAAATATACGATATATTGGGGGTTGTTTGAACGCAAATAAAATGAATTTCAATAATAATAAATAAATAATAACATGAAAATAATAACATGAAAATAACATGAATAAATAATAACATGAAAATGTTTGACGATTTTATTTAAAAAGTTTCAGATTTTTATGAGCAGTGGGTTTAAAAGATATGGAGCGGTGAAAACCCCCAGTACTTTCCAGTACTTTATGAATCACCCGGTATATATATATATATTAAAACTTAGTATATTCGCTTAATATTATTAAATATAATTCTGTTATATAATACAGAGATATCAAAAAAAAATTTACATAAAGTCATTTTTCATTAAATGACAAAAATCAATCTATCCAAACTAATCAACCGAGATAAAATAAAATTGGCCATATTAAACAAACAATGAAATATTATCTTCCTCGTTCACACGAAGGAAATTAGAAAGAAGAAAATTATTTGATTCAGTACTAAAAATAATAAAAAAAAAAATGAGATTTTGAATAATAAGAATTAACAATATTTTATTATACCTATAATTATTGTTAGAAAGCTGCGGTCTAACATCTCATTTCCCATCTGTAAAAATTGAATGTGTTATCTCAAAAAACTTAAAATTTTCGGCGCCACCTGTTATCTTGCGTGAAACAATAAACTTAACGCACATAAATAAACATTAATAAACTTATAAATAAATCTAATATAATTACTACATTTGTATAGTTAAGTAGCAGTGGTTCAAGAGTTGATTGTTTTGATTAAATAAAAATGTGAAATTTAGATGAAATATCTTGATTAAATCATTTTAAATAAATTCGATTGATTAAAATCAAAATCTGTTTAAATCAATCAGGCAAAACTCGACAAATTTTTAAAATCTTATAATTTTTCTTTTTATCACATGAATGGGTGAGACCAAGTAGCCTATTTACTAAGTGACATCCTAGAACAGCTGTTTCACGCTCTTTGGCGACTATCAGTAAACAGCGAGGTCTCGGTACTAAGGCCAATAGGAACAGGGCCCGCACTAGAGGGAGAGGGGGAGAGAGGTCTTAACCGAAAACATATATATAATGCATTAGCTTATCATTTGTAGAACTTTTTTTAATAATTATATCTACATTTTATATAAACCTTGATCTTCTGTCCTATCTGTTATTAGGAAAAGGTCTTGGTTGTGCAAAGTGAGCACAACATTTATTGTTGTTGTTGTTTGTTCTTCGGAGGCCACTGCCAGGTGTGACGGTGGCCTTCAGATAAGATCTTGCCTTTCTGGGACTTTTATCGGGGAAGGCGAAGATCGGGCTGATGAGTCCCAAGTAGGACGAAACGGCCGTTCCCGATTCCTTCCCGATAATCGAATCAGAAAGGCAATTTATTTAAACTTGTGCTGTTCTTATTTCTCATTTTGCTTTTGTTAAAAACTGTGTGGGTATACAGGGCCGTAGCTACCAGGGCAGTGCCCCGGGACCCCTGAGTAAAGGGGGCTCCCGAACGAAGTGGGATTTTTATTTTACGAAACCATAATCACTTGTTGCCCCGGGGCCCCCAATTCTCTAGCTACGGTACTGATGGTATATAAGAAATTTGAGATGATATGGTGTTTCGCGATATTTTTTGGTAAGAATCTATGATTTTGATCATAACTGGGAGGGGAAGGGGGCCCATTATTGCGTTTGGTACCTGGGCCCTAAATTTGATGTGGAGCGGCCTGAATAGGAATAATCCTCGGAATCGCAGTCGAGTCTCGTAACGCATTGAAAAATTCATTGAGGCCGGCGGACTGAATTTCCCCACTAATATTTTTTTAGTGAGGTTTTTTTTTATTATTATCTATTATTTGCTCCACTGCGATTCTAACGATTATTTTGTTTTATTTTTGAAATTTCAACGATGGTAAATGATCCTGTGCTTTCGAGATTTATTGTTTCCCCAAAGAAACATCTAGATTTATCTCAATACAGAAAAAAAAAAAACAACCTAAAAGTAGAATAAAATATATTAATTTATTTTCAGAAATGAAAATTACACCTCTCCATCAAACGCACTTCGATTGTTCTGAAGTTACATTACTCCTATTTCATTTACACAAGACTACAAAAGTAAAAAAAAAAAATCATTGAATCAATGTTCATAATTATTAGAATTTAGTCTCGTGATTCTAAAATATCCAAGATGTCGGAAATGCTATAAAGCAACAAACTTAATGATCATTTTTTATGTAAATATATAAAAAAAATCAATTTAAATCTTTAACTAGCGTTTACATTAATACTTTATGCTTCATTTATAAATTTCTTAATAATATATTTTTGTTATTTTCTTTTCGAAATTAAGTTCATTTAATTTGCAAAAATGAAAAGAATATAAAAATGTTTCTTCTATCCCAAAAAAAAAACCATTTTTCATTGTTTCCGCGATGAGATAGACAATGTCAGATGAGAAAGGATGTCTTGTCTTTTATTTCCTGACCCCCCTCGAAGCCCATCTTTTTATAGAATTACAAAGATAGTCGTCCAACAAGTTTTTCCTTTTTTTTTTTTCTTTCTTCTCTCTTTTGTTGTCGTCGAACGACCAACAACCGTCCCGTTATTGTCTTGGTTTACCTTCTTTGAATATATCCCATCTCCCTCCTCACACGTTCATAACAAAATCACAAACGTAAGGGTCCATCTTAAAGCTATAATTGTAGATTCACCCGTATATAAAAAAAAAAAAATACTAAACCACAGTTACCTATAAATACAGTCCGTTTCACATTTCTCAACCTAAAGAAAAGGCTTAGTTTTTTTCTAAGTAAGGAAAGTTGAATTTGTGGCAAATACTCTTTGTAGCTTTTGCGATTAGTATCCGAACAACAAAAAAGAAAGTTACATGTTTAAGAAAGTACAGTAAAACCCCGTTATTACGCTCCCGCTTATAGCACTATCCCGTTCTTTATGCTCCTTTCATACGGTCCCTGGAATTTTCTATGTAACTCTGTATACTTTTACCCTCTTATAACGCTTCAAATCCCTTATAACGCTTTCAAACGCTTGTAGCGCTTTTTTTATATCGGAAATTTTGTATCGAAAAGAAATGTAACACTATAAAGATTCTTTTCTTTCCCTGGTAGGAGGGAATCTTTGAACTCTTTGAAGTGCGGGTCTGTGATACAGTAAGTTAGTGCAAAATTTCGAAGCGGAAATCCCTTTCTATAAGTGAAAAATTGGAAATTCTCCGTAAGTACGACGAGAATTCTACACTAAGTCAGAAGGATTTCGCAGAATCTCTAGGAATTCCCTCTTCCAGTCTGAGAACAATAATAAAAAATAAGAATGGAATTACCAATGCAGCAAAGGGTGGTTGCAAACGTTAAAAAGTAAACTGTGGAAAATATTAAGATGCCGAGGAAATTCTAATTGAATGGATTCATCAGTCCCGTGATGCATCAGTGCCATTAAGTGGCCCAATCATTCAAGAAAAGGCGCATGAAATAGCGGGCAGTGCACTAAATCTGCTCCGAAAATATATTAGTGTTGCTCCTAGTGGTGTATCAATTGATGTTAATAGTTACTTGAACCGCATTGAAAATGTCATAATTCATAACAGTAGCACACACACACGGCAAACCACAATCAAAGCTTTTTTTAATAGGAAATAAGCTCACATTTGTACTATATCTATTGCAGAATCAAGTATCTTTCCTTTAAAATGTAGTCTAAATGTTTCCCCATCTCATAAATCATTTCCCGTCTATAGCGCTATCCCGCTTATTACGCTTGTAGGTCATGGTCCCTTGACGAGCGTAATAACGGGGTTTTACTGTAGTTACAAGTAAGTGTTTCATTGGAAAGTGAGCAAAAATGTAGAAGCCATTAGAATTTGTGTGTTCTCAAAGCATTTACACTATATTGTCACAATACGATACGAAAGAATTGGGAGTTCATTACAATCTCTTCATATTAAGTAGCCCTACGTGGAATGGGATGAAATCGTAGGTGTAGTCAGGATTTTAGAAATGAGAGGGATATGATGGGTGCGTGTATAAATGATAACCGCGGTTCTAGTTATAACATGACTTGTTATGCTGTGGTTGTTCCCCAAACCCTTGCGTTTGTAGACGGCAGGGTTACAAGATGACTGACATTGTTAAGAGAATTTATTGTTACAAAATGGAATCAATTTCACCAGCCATCTTGAATTATAACAAGAAGTGCAACAATAAAATGACAGACTTTTAAGCAACTTAGCCAAGTTAAAAAAAATAGTTTCAATGGCAGTGTGATTGCTTAAGTAGTAAAAATAAAATAACTATACTTCCTTGCGACATAGACAAATAAAAGAAAAAAGAAAATTAATGAAAGTAATTTTTTTTTTTTTTTTTAGTTCGCCTCGCGTATATATACGAAACACAGAAGTAAAATAAAAATATATTTTTTAATTTAATCGTTGAGTAAAAAGCAACTCTGTATTGGAAAATAGAAATGTAATGTAAAATGCATCCATTGTGTTGTCTGCTTGGAATGCTGTCGGCTACTACGAATAGGTTAACCCATCTCTGAGCCTGGTTACAACCAGGTAACCGCGGTTACTACAACCGCGCATCTGGTTAGAGTTTATAGACGCGGTTGCTGGTTGGCTGGAATGACCGTTTGACTTTATAGAAGGCGTGGTAACCGCGGTTATCATTTATAGACGCACCCCATGATAGTTCAACCAAATAAAAATGTCGGAATGGGGGGGAGTAAACAAGTTGAACTTTCAACCAAAAAAAAAAAAAGTCCAAAATGCTATCTTTTTTTTTTTCCATTTTTTCGGTGGAATGGGAGGGAAGAATACAACCCCTCCTCTCCCCGCGGTACTCAAATCTTGTTACAAGACAAACTTTTTAATAGAATCCTTTTATTCAATTAAAATGCACACAGGAAACACAAGTTAAAACCGGACATATTCAATTGACTTGCTATTTCCCAATATTTGTACGCAGTGAATAATCTAATCTTGTCAGTAAAACCTGTCTGATTTTCTAAGTCAATTAGCTAGCTAAGTTTAGTGTTACCTGAAAAAGATCTCTAAATGTATGTCTCCCTTCATTTAACAGCTTGTCCAGATCGTAAAGAACTGACGGACTGACAGAATTCACTTAAAGTGCTTTAGAAACATTAGGTTTTTTTTTTTTTTTCTCCGATTTAAGAGCTTTAAAAAATATAGACCAAACCTACAGTCCTTTCTTGGTATCTCTGTTGCACCCTACTTAGTGTATAATAACTAGTATAAAGAAGTGCAAATAAATGGAACTTTTTCATAAAACGCCGACCATAAAAACACTTGTATACGAATAAAAGCAAAAAAATATAAA
>JAFIDM010000007.1:25225079-25245549 GCA_023159025.1 Thereuonema tuberculata | reverse complement strand
AACAGCGAGAGACTGTTAACAAATGTTCGCCTCTTTGTCTCTACAATGTTGAAAATAAACATTCAATTGAGGAAAACAGCCAGAGATCGGATATTTTTCTAAATTTTAATGTAACACAATGAAAGAAGCAGTTATAGTTGAAGGTTTGCGAACAAAATTTATGGGAAATCCACTAATGATTTCGCATTGTCTGACATTAACTCCAGAAAAAAAATGAAAGTGAATAACAGACAAGTCTTTTAAAATAATAATTGCAGTTTTAGTAAGGGGCGTTTTAGAAGCTTTGAAAAAAAATTGCTTAATATCAGATATAAATTTAAACATGATGAAATGTTTTTTAATTATGATGTAATATTTTTTAAAATACGTAGTATTGAATTATTTTGCGAAACCATTTAAAAATTTTAAAAAAATTGTATATACAATCGAAGATACGGTTAATTCAAATCCCCGGATAATTGAGCCGAGGCCAATCGACGTTTTACCGTAAATTCATCAGAACATAATCACACGCAAAGGTTTTCCTCATTAGCGTGTAAATACATTTATTATCTACTTCTGTTCAAATGCATCGAATGAGTACATTTAAATGACCGCATTCTTCATTAGATCTTTATTTCCTCAGGAAATACTGTTGCGTAAAATGTTTCTTAAAGTGCTCTAAAGAATAAGATATGATCGAAATATCGATATATTAAACAAATAATCAACACTCGTAACCTCTCTTGCAACAAATTTCTTTTCTTTTCTTGAACAGTTAAAATAAAGTTTGCAACGTGGATTGAGTGAAGGGTGGATGTAAGATGGTCAAAAGGGACTTAAGAACGACCTCTAATATAGGATATCCCTCTAGTAAAGGTCGTCGCTAAGTCATTGTTACAATGAGAGAAGTTTATTTAGCTCCAACATAAACTACGCACTTTGTAATAACATTAAACATACATTAGAAAAACACACCAACTCTTTCGATATTCAAGGAATCAACAACATTATCAAAAAAAAATACTAGCGTTCTGAAAGATTAAGAAATTCGTTTCTTTTCTGACTTGCGTTCATCACATCATAGGAAGTAATAGTTGCGTATTTCATCAACAGTGTCAGAATCAGCAAATTCGTTTTTGAAAAGCACTTCGTAAGGCCTCAATTATTGATTTAAAAATGAAGTACAGTAGGATCTTAGAGTAAGAAAATTCACGATGTGCTCTGAAATAAAAATATATATCAGACAATAGCTCTATGCAAAGGTTTCGAAGACGAAAGACGCTAAAGAATTCACCTGCACGTGACCTCTACGGCTTCACTACTTAATAACAATTAATAATACTAAATAATAACACAGAACACTGTCTTCGAGTATAAAACAAACCTATCTGCTGTCGAATTGAAAAAACACTGTTCATTTTTTTCGAAGTCAAAACAAAAGAAGTGAAAACATCATTTCAAATCTGTTAATTACAATTTATTTAATTAATTTCGATGATTAGAATATAGCCTAGTTCCAAATAAGAGCGTCCAAAACAGACAAGAGATCAAATAGGCTTTTCTATGATTCACGCAGTTCATGGAGCTGAAATGTGATCAGCGGAAACCGGACTAAAGTGAAACATTTTCCAATACACCGACTTTTCTGAATTATAATGAGAGTGACGAGCGATGTGTGCATACATTAGTACTTTTCCATATAAATAAAATAATTCCATATTACAATTAAATCCACCTACAACAGACTAATCCCTATTCGTTTATATTCACATATTGTAACCCATCCCATTCAAAGGAATTGAGCATTTACTAAGATATGAATTTAGATATTTAAGTGTTTTTCAGTGGAACCACAAAGCTTTTACTTATATGGATTGAGATAATAATTCACTTATATTCGTCGAAGAATTTCCCCAAAATATTTTATTTCGATAAACCGAATGTTCCCTAATAAAGAATGATAAAATTACTACGAGAAATCATTGCTAAACATCTATCGTAGAATCCTTACTGTAGAACTGAATATTTTTTTCGGATAACGATGACCAGAGGACAATAATCCTCCATCAAATTGATCTGTCATTTTCTCATTTTTTTTAAGAATAAGTTTTTATATCAATTATAATAATGTTAGTAGCTGAATCTCTTTCAAATAACAGAGTAACAAACCAAAGGCTTAAGTAGTTGAAACAATTGTTTTTGATTTTCAGATCTAAGACCGTCGTACGACAACCAAATGAAGGATTCTGAATTCTTTTGCAAGAAACCAAATGTTAGCTTATTGATATTATTATTACATTTTTTAATGGCGTCTTATAAAGGAAAAGTAGACAGAGACAGTTAATTCTCACTTCTTTTTCTTACTGACCCCGAGTTAATTAGGATTTTATTATAATTATTATTTATTTATTTTATTTATTTACTCATTTATTTATTTATTTATTTATTTTTGAAAATCGCGAAATAAATCATCTTTCGTTTTAATAATGCAAGATAATTTTATATGTACAGTACAACCTCGTTTATCCGGACTAGCTGGGACCAAAGGCAATCCGGAAAATCGAAAATCCGGATAATCCGGGTAATGTTGGTAATAAGCAAAACAAATCCTTAAATAAGCAGACTTACCGTTTATTACAATAAAAAACTATGTTTTGTAACAAAATTACATAAAATTGTTTAGAAGACATTAAAAAATATAAAAATAACTTTTCACATCATTTCATCATATCTATGCAGGAACTGTATATTTAATCAAAATAAAAAGCGAATGTTTGGCTTTTATTTATAGTTACGTTCTTGTTATCATAGTTAAAAATTATTATCTATGTGAAGAATAAATAAAAAAAAATTTCTACAAATCTGATCCGGATTATTCGGAGATCCGGATCAACGCTGGCCGGATAAACGAGGTTGTGCTGTATATATATATATTCATAAGTCGTTAAGCTGTGAAACAAGATACTTAAGATTTACCCATTTTGACGATCAACTCGAAGGCGACAAAGGCTATCGTTGCTACTCCGTGAGTGGGACCCTACCCAAACAAACAACAAATTAGTAAATATGGCTGATAAATCTCAATAAAGACGAAGCAGCTGTCCCAGATTCCCGTGACGATAACTCAAGGTATAAATAAAACGTACAATCTCTTATTCCTTTTTTCACGCTTCAATTTGTAAACTCCCCCAATCAGCTACTTCTCGTGAAAAGAAAATAAAACGGATAAGAGAAAAGGATATTTTCACAAAATTCACTTCTACAATCAAAACCAATAAACCATTCAAAATAAAATCGAAAGAGGAATAATTACTTTTTTATATAAGAACTATAATGCAATTAAAATAAAGAGGTGGAAGACTTGTAAAGGGCCTTTCTACATAAGATAACATAAAAACTTTCCTAAATTAATGTCTTCATCTAGATGGGAATTGCTTGTAACGTTGAAAAACAGTTATTTGTAGGGATGGACGGGATTTGGATTTTTAGGTCGGGACGGGACGGGATTTTTTTTTCCCTCCCGAAAATCGGGACGGTATCGGGACGGGATTGTCCTTCCTTCAGTAAATGGGAAATAGTTGTTCGGGTTTTGAAACTTGATATGGACGACAATAATAATAACAAACAAAAACATTTTTACGTCTGTCGCTAGTCGAAATCACGAAGGCCGTCGTCTGTTTTTTATTGGTTTCGCCGGTCGATCGCTAACGCTATGACGAAAACACTTTGTTGTTGATGTAATATTGGGAGGTAGAATGAAAATAAATAGTCCAGAGTATTTCTCAATGATTTATTGTAGTCTTCAGTTGCCAGGATTAATAATCCCAGCATTATTAAGCCTTTTGTTGAATTTAAATAAATCGCGAAATCCCGTCCCGAAGAAATCCCGAAGTAAAGCAAATCCCGCCCGATAAACGGGATTATAATTTCCCGAAAATTTCCCGAAATATCGGGTCCCGTCTATCCCTAGTTATTTGTTATGATTTTGTTCAGACATCTTGTGATTTTAAGAACTAACGATTTATTATGGATTTTTACCGAAATATGGCGCACTTTACATTATTAATCGTACAAAGTGTTTCACGATTTAATGACGAAATCGAAAATTGCATCTGTTTTCCAAACACCATCAAACCTTAATTTAGTTCAAAGACGTAACGTCAATGAGCCTGAGTTGGTTCAAACGCGCCATGGAATGAGGCAAGGACGTAAATAGGATTTTGTTTGGACAATGAAAAAATTTCAGGAAAGGATAGGGCAGGCAGGGTCTTCTAATTGACCAGTCAACCAAAAACAACACTGAAATAAAGTAGGTCTCTTCTGTACATTTTGAGATTTGGAGAAGGGGGGGGGGGGAGTGTACCAGGGCTCTTTCCCCCACTGTAAAAACGCCTGTGTTGTAATCAAGGCAACGCTGTAGAAAGTTTTCATTGTTATCGCTTTCAAAATGTATCGTGAATATGAGATAAAGTTTAAAAAAAAAAGCATCTAAGATTTGTTGGACTACAAAAAGAAACAAAACAGTTACTTAGAATAAATTGTAACAATTAATAATGCCAATTAAAGCACCGTAAAAATACCCATTCTTATCTTGAATGAAAATTCGATGACCTTTGTTTTTAGAAAGTTAGACAAATAATAATTACTAAATATTCTTTCAAAAGAAAATACAAAATAAAGTTCTAATATAAATATCTAAAATTGTCTAAAAAAAAAACCAACCTAATTGTCCTGATAAAGATGAAATAAATTCTCTAGGCTGACGATCATGATTAATCTTAGGATTATAAATAGTTTGCTTCTCTAAAAATTAAGTGACTTCACCTTCTGAATATCATCAACTCGAGCTAGAACAAGGATGCGTCTCAAACTTTAGTACTCGCGGTTCAAACGATTCTTCATTTTTTTTTTATATACAAAATAAAATACCATAAGTATATATTATTAGCAAAATATTTTTTTCTATAAAAATATTTTCTTGTAATTATAATAATAAAAATAATACAGAATAAATAATATCGCCTTTTCACTCAAATTAATATTATCTATATTATTTATTTTTTTAGCGTAACATTCTTTTCAAAATATGGTGACTTTGATGAAAGTTCGCGTCCCGAGAGTTGAGAACTACTGATATTTAATGTTTTACTTCTAAGCTAATAGATTGTACGTTTCCAATAGTTAAGAAAATATTTTATCTCCAAGGAGTGAATGTTTTACTATTTCTAAACGAGTAAGTTATTCTTCTCCTGCCGTAGACCCAAGAGTTCAAGTGACAATTTATCGGTCAAAACGATTTATCTGATTGATGTAATAAACTTAAATGAACAGCTTATCATTCATATCGATAGACGGAAGATATTAAAAATAGAAAGAGGAAGTAAAAAAATACATTAGATAATAAAAGAATAAAAAACCTAAACTAAAACCTACAGTAGCTCCTTTTCAATTGTGACTGTGGTATTTACCATATGGCAGATACAAGTTTTCGTCTATTAATTTTAACGAATTTTAAATTTCAATATTGAACTTATGGTGAAGGAGTAGATGAAAGATTTACATTTATCACTTTTCGGACATCAAAGCAAAAGTTTCACGTTTAACTCCTAAAAGAACTCAGATATATTTTTCTTAAAAGTTGCCGACTCTAATTTTTCTCTCTTTTTTTTTTTTTTTTAAAGTCATGAAAACCCATAGAAAGCAAACCTTTATAATCACAAATCAGCTTATTTTTTAATTTTTTTCATTTCTCAAAAAATTGATTAAGTTGTCAAAAAAAAAAGTCACTTGAAGAAGTCCTGTACCATGTGTACCAAGAAAGACGAAATCGATTGTAACACATAAGCTTTTTAATTTTACTTTCAGTGTTGCCTCACCTGCAATTGATATGCACACGTTAAATAATCTCTTACATTCCATGAATTCTAAGCGAATCAATTCATGCGCGAACTTCAAATGGATTACAAATTGATAATGTAATACATGGGCACAAACGAATGCTTGTCGTCAGTGCTTTTAGTACTTCTCTTACAATGTTTTTCTGCGGGAATTTTTGTAATCTTTACGCACAAATTCCTCCACAGGATTTCTTACGGGATTTTTTTTTTCAAATACAATAGATAGCTTCAAGAAGATTCGAGCACTGGTTCAGAAGTGAAACATGCACCGACCTACTGATTTCATAAGCCCTAATCTTTCTTAGGAGCTCCCTTGCAACTTAACATAAGTAATGGAAATGGTGTTGGAGAGAGGAATAATTTCAGAATGTGGTGGTAAAAGGATGTTAACTATTTTTTTTTCTTTTTCTTTACTAGTAAACATACTAATTGCTAATGAAAGATAGGTGGGCGGAATTTGCCCCTTGCCTCAAACCCCTACATCATCAAACCACCGCATTCTGAATCAATGGATCTACTTTTTCATCTAGAAAGGGTAACAATTAATATATTTCTTCTTACCGTTGATTGGCTGATGTCTCCGAAGGTCACAGACAACTTCGCAGTCGTATATGCTGATGCCACAACTGAAAATGGTAGATGAAGAACTATTGAAACAGGAAAAGAGAGTTTACAAAGGTGACATATCAATAACTAAGAAATTCGAGCTTTTTCTTTTGTTAAAATGAATGTACTTTTTAATATATTTTAAAATCATCAATTAAGTCTAAAATTGGTGCTAATTCAGTGACAGAACGAGGGAACAAAAGAATTTTGAGTTCCGAAATTCCCAATACTCTGTTTTTATTGAAGTTTCACAAACCTAAATAGCATTTAAAGAAAATATGTTGGAAAACTTTGACGTAACAATATTCCTTAAAAATATTAAATCTTTTCCTTCTGTCCAAAGATATTTTAAGTGTTTACTCAAAGGATGATTTTAATATTTGACTATATTTAAACTGTATATTAATAAAAATAAAGTATATATATTTATATATAAACTGTCTTCATAAATTTAGAAAGTATATAAATTTAAAGTTTTCTAAAAACCTAAACATATGGATAGTTCTGAGATGGAAAACAAAAGTTAACATTTTTATTAAATAAAGTAAATAAATAAATAAATAAATAAATAAAAGTTTTTATTTAATTTTAATGATTTAAGTATAATAAAAGGTAATTTAGTCGTAAAATTTTTAAAATGCGCTAAAGTTGTTTAAACTATTAGTTATTATATATAACTATTTATATATTTGATATATCAAATATATATATTTGATTCTTTTATATATTTATTGATGTTGAAGGACAGGTAAAGTGCGGTTAGCGATATATATTAAAAAAAAAAAAAAAAAAAAAAAAATAGCGTTCTTAAGGAATGGGACAACGATGTTGCGAAGGACCTTCTTCTCCGAACTGTGGTTTGGCATCCAATGTTTGCCTGAACTTTGAACTTTGAGATACCAAGAAAACCCCGTCCAAATTTATCAGTATTTCAACTCAAGGGAGTTTGACCTGCAATTCCGATTGTACACTACAAGCATTTCAAAGTTATCAACCCTTTTTCAAAAGTTAAAAAAAGAAATAAATTACTATACAAATACTAGAGAGAAAGATAAGTTATCACAAGGAAATAAAAAATAGAGTTAGATTAAAAAAATTGGCATAATGCAAATGAAAAAAAAAAATCAATAAAAAAAGACCATAAATCATGCAATATATCTCTCCAGAACAATCAGAACCAATTGAAAATGAAACTTACCAAAGGTTGTTAATCACTTCCTCTACCACGTAATTGTTACGTCTCTGCAAAGGTTCGGTGAACGATAAGATTCTAAACAAAGTATTTCCTACTTAGAATAAAATATCAGTAACTTTTTCTCTGTTTCCCCGTAGGACCCCAGGATCTAGTTCCAGTATTCCTTGAATAAGTAGTTGATTAAGTCAAAAAGTTAAAAGTCAACCTTAGCAATAACAAAAACATTAATTTTTTTCTGGAATTTTTCTTCTTCTTTGATTTTCTAGAGGAACAACCAGTACTACTAATTTCAATTCTTAATTGAGTCTACTGTAAGGTTCAACTGGAATTGTCTTTATCAAAATTTCTGAAAAGCAAATTTTAAAAGCTATTTTTTTTTTAAATTGAAAGAACATTTTTCAATTTGTTTTTTGTTTTGTTTTTAAAATGAACGTTTCTTCTGCAAAACATTTTTAAGTCAAATTACACAACAGAGTTGCTACATAAGTTGCTACGCATTGCGGATTTAAAGAACAAAAACGGGAATTAAAACCATTCTATTCAGAACGTAAGAAGTCGGTTGATAACTAAAATTTTGAGATGAAAAATTAAAAACAGATAAATAATTGACATGACAGAATATGGCGGTCTCTTATTTTAATTCGTTATCTCTTTGGTGGTTGTATCGTTGGACGGAATTTCTTGGCAATGCGGAAGAGTGACGTGTTGGGTGTATTCTGGGGGTCGACCTTAGGATTTCTCCGCCATTATCGAGCGGCAACACAGGTTTCTCATTAAATTAGGCGGAAGGGCGTGGCAGCTGGCGGCCAATAGAAATGCCCCGCTCTGTCTGATCGACATCAACCAATTATGTCTAAAGGTATTCAGTGAAAAACGAAGCATTTCTGTGTTTTCTGGGAATGTCTTCATTAGGTAGCGCCGTAATCAACAACATCGTCAGTTGTGAAGGCCACTAATTGAAAAATGCGGAATTTGATTCTTTTTCTCCTTAGTTAATAATTTAACGCGGCCGTAGCAACTCCGAAATACTAAAATGCGGAAACCGGATAATTCTGTGAAGGAAAACATATTAATTAACCATACATTATTATTAAATATTAACTTTTTCTGTTTATCGACTTTGGGAAAAGAATCTTAGTTAATATTTATTTATTTATTTATTTATTTAGATAATAAATAAATAAACAAAGTTAAAACAGCATTTACCTAAAAATACATAACAGGAAATACAAAAATAATAATAATAGATTTTATTTGGATATTTTTTCTAGCAGTCTTGGTAAATCTACTGAGATATTTACATTTAGATACATTGTCAGTTTAACCCGCTAATTAGAAGGGTTATTATTTTTATAAATGTTTTGAGGATAAGCGCTGTGAAACTAAAAACAACAATTCATGCACAAATCGTTAAAAAAATAAAAAGGAAGAAATGGTGGAGTTTGTGAATGAAAGGTCTCGCGAAAAGAAAACACGGGATACATAAATTAAACGTTTCGTTGTGGACATATCCGACAGTCCCATTTTCATGCGATGCCTTGGCTGCGAAACCGGACAGACCAGCCATAACTTCCGGCAGGAGCCCCCGCCGGTGGAAATATCTACCCAATTGAAATCCTAAACCTTTAAGATGAATATCTAACAGCGAAATAGTCAGGGTTAGTTATTAGTCATTAGATAAACAACCCCAAATAAACACTTGTTTTATTAGATTAATATTATAACGGAAGCTAATATTGCACGCCATCTATTAGATCCCGCTATTCAACTGTTTTACAGATAAGTCCAACTTTGATAACAGTTTCTCTACACTATTTTTTAAATATCTATAAAACAAAAACAAAAGAAACATAAAGGAACGTCAAGTCGTAATCTATTCGCATTGAAATTTTTTTTGTTTTATTTAATCATTCACTGAATATTTTTAAAATAAGAAAAAAAATTAATAATGAAGAAAAGTAAATACTGTGTATAATACTGATAATAAGAATTAATCACTTATTATAAAGTTTATAAAGTTTCACTATTTTCAACTAATTCATCAATCCAAAACAATAGTAATTTTTTTTTTTAATTTTATTAATAACATTTTAAATAACTTTATAATGAACTGTCATTCTTAAATTAAAATTCTCTTAAGAAAAAGAAAAATACATTGAAATTTAGAAGTTCAAAATTTAGTTAAAACTGTTTAAAAATAGTGAACATTCCAGCTAGCATTCCCTGAGCTTTAAGTAATTTGTTTTATATTAAGAGTAGCCTATGTACTATTACATATTAAAATTATTAACGTGTGCGATAAAAGTTTTAAAAAGTCTTAAAACAGCCAACACACTTAGTTTAAAATTAAAAAAACTATTTACAATTAAAAAGTTCAAACTAGTTTCCTCCCGTTAACGGGTCATCTTCACTCACCGAAGACGACCCGTTAAGGGGAAGAAACTAGTTTCAACTTTTTAATTGTAAATAGTTTTTTTAATTTTAAACTCAGTGTGTTGGCTATTTTAAGACTTTTTATAACACAATTATATATTTAGCGAATTAATAATTAAGTTAATAAATGTTATAACAAATAATATTATAATAAATGCTATGTATAAAATTCAATTCCTGAAGTTTTGTAAAATATCGGTCATTCAACTGTGAAGATGATTTGTAGCTAAATTCAGTAAATATACGAGAGTTAATGTAAGAATGTGAGAAAAGGTCATTTGAGATGTCTATTTTATGTGATACTTCAAATTATCAAGAGATATTTTTACAAATGTAAACATATAGTTAGAGATATTTAAAATTGGTTTGATATTTTTAGCTTAAAGAAAAAAATACAAAGATTCGTGTTTCAAAGTATTTCAATTATAATATTTTAAAACACGAATTTTTATTTATTTTTATATTTTTTTCTTTCTTTTTTCCTAAACTCGAATTAGTTTTAAGAAAAATAAATAAGAATAGAAAAACTGTTTATCCCAAAATAAAATAAGCAAACCGAAACGTAATATAAATTAATCAATTTTAAAATAACCAATAGGATTTAATTTCAAAAAATTCGGATAGATTTCCTTCTGTTTTGGATTTTTTTTTTTTTCTAAAGAAGCAGTTAATAATTGTTATTATTAATTTAAAGACTTTAGGCCCTTTAAATATAAACTAATATATATTAGAGAAATGAATTATCTTAAAAACACATTATCGAAATTCTTGTGTCTAATTTTTTTTTTGTGTGTGTGTGGATATTTTAGTTCTGTTTCAAACCTTAGAGTCAATAGAATATAAATACGTTTTTGAACTAACAGAGTTTGGTATTTCCTGAAGTTGAATTTAACTGGGAACAAAGAATAGTGTGTATCTATCTTCATTACAACCATCGGAGTAACAAAAGAAAAAAAAGAATAAGGAAAAAGTTTTGAGATGTCGTTTAAGTACAGCTCCCCTCCTAAGAATGAGAGGTGACTTCCACTCCCCTGTTGTATTTTGACTCGTTTAAATCGGCTCTGATGTCTTACAGGATGACTGCCAACAATTCTACCCATGAAACACAATCCGTGACGCTGCGTGCTATTATTTTTAAGTGTCGTCGCGGGGGGTCACGGGATTCGAACCTGGTATCTCCAGAGACACATGGCGTACACGACCCTGCAACGTGTAACGGGGTTCCTCGATCTGGTCGCAATCGGGGTCGCTGTATTGGTAAGGGGTCCCGCCTCAACCTATTCTTGTCCGGTGGATGCAACAGACACGGCTCTGTTCGCCTGTTTATGACTTACTAATCAGTGCTTTATCTTCCAGCCTTCGAATTTTTCGAGTGTTCAATTTTTTTTTTCCCCTCCAGCTTTTTAAAAGAACGCCTTGTGTGTTTAGTTACGACCTCGGCAACACATGGTTAATATTAAACTATATTTGTAAAATTTGTAATAAAAATGGATTGTGATCTTTATGGATCGCAAAACAATAAAAATGCTTTAAAAACAAACTCAGCTAATTTTAGAATTAAAGTTTAAAGTTTAAAGACTTAAAGTTTAAAACCTCAAACACACTGTGAAGTAAATAAATAATAAAAAACAGACTGTTTTTAACAATAAAAATAATATTTTATGAAACCCTTGAGTAAAACACTATGTACATGAGTGATATAATGGCCAGATATAATACAGTTGGTTTTTTTTTTTTTTTTTGCTTGTACTATTGGCTCAGTGATCGCATTTAAATACGTAGATATTATGCAAAAATACCACAGAAAAAACAGCAAACAGAATGTCTGAAGAATTGCATAATATTACATAATGATTTTTAGCTTTCAATAGACATTTACCACTTAAAAAACAATGATGATTCATGAAGAAAAAAATATGTATAAAAAAAAAAAAGAAAAAAAAAGCCTTCCTTCTTTCTTTCTTTGGGGATCAATTTAAATTCGTGTTTCTGTTCGGACAGAATCAAGGAATTTTCCAGATTTGCAAAGCGTTTTAATAATTCAGTAGTAAAAAAAGAAAAAGGCAGGAATTAAACAAACTGTGCTGACAGTATGTCTACATCTAAAACTCATATATTAGGATACTTTAATAAAAATACCGTCTGCCTGTTTAAACATCGCTGTGGATATTATGAAGGGAATCGCAATGGATCTTAAATTAGACGTACAATCAATGCCAGCACGAGAAGAAAACATATACTGGCACTAGGTAAAAAAAAACTACAAAATTGTACATTAAACTCATATTCAATTGTTTACGAAAATAAAATACGATTCAATTTACCAATTTAAGTTCACTACGATAATAAATTATACGACTTATATTAATATTGGAAAAAAGGGGATACCGGCATTGGAATACCCTTCCTTGCCCCCTCGTGGAGTAAATATATACTGAATCCGAGTAAATATACTGTATCCGTGGGATACAATATTGTTTTTCGCAAAGAATTTAAAACATAAATTTTCAAACTTTTTACTCAGATTTAGGCTAAGTCGATTCTCAACTTCATTTGATTTCCAAATAATTTGAGATATTTTACTATTTTCTTATAGTGACGTTTCGTAAAACAAAAAGTTAACATTAGACTAGAGAAAAAGTTTTTTGGCCCGAGTTTAGTTAATGTTTTTAAAATTGATTTAGTGACTAGATAAAATCAAGGATTAGACAACGGAAGAAAGAGGAATTGAAAGCTTTTTTTTTTTTTTTCTTATTTAAAATAAAAATGCAATCTCCCTTCATTTGGGCGGGAAAATGTGTATGAGGAACAACCACACAATGATATATATATACAAAATGAAAGAGCTATTGTAAAAACATCACAGAAAAAAAACTTAATTTATAATTATTAAAAAATAACGATTTTATCAAGTTTTTTTTTTTTTTTAATCTTAAAAAAAAAGAAAACAAAAACAAAAAAAACAACAAAACAATCATCACCCCATCTGCAGGCAGCGTTGGGAATCAATATACACATAGAAACGCTGCCTGAAGTATCTTTATACAAAAGTCTTTTTCAACCAACTTTCTAAATAGAACGTATTTAATCGTAACAGACCTCCGGCGCCATTCAGGTAAAGTTCGCGAGGTAGAACAAGTTATTTCGAATCAAATAACTTTAAATAACTGATTGGCAAAACGCGACATTGAGAACGTTATTATTAACAATTAAAAAATAAAAATTAAAATCTGCATGCTTATGTAGTGCAAATTGAGCGATAAAAGTTAAAAACAAATTAGAAAAACTCAAAAGTCACCGGATTTAAGAAAAAAAAAAAGCAAACAGAAAAATTAAACAAGGCAACACTACGAATAATATTTAAAGGAATTATTTTACCTTTTACGACAAAGACCTCTACATATGGGATATTTGGTCGCACGGTCCTAAATGTGTCAAATTCAAACTAGATTATTTGTTTGTTTGTTTTATATTTGAGTCTGCTGAGTTTTGTAGAAAAATGGATAATTTTCTTTTTCTTTTTTTACAAAAATTTGTCTTTAGCCAAATAGTTAGATTAGTTTAAGAGAAAAGAGAGAAGAGATGATGTTAAAGGATGATATTGTATAAAATTAGCTGAGTATTTTATGGGGCGACCCGGAGCTCTGTTTTTTCACTTCCCTTATTACCCTCCCATTCATTGCCCCTCCTCCCTCTTCACGCCCCCGCTCGTTGGAAGAGGGTCAAGCAGTGCTTTCAAAGTTTCTAATGTTTACAACTTTTGTTTAACTTTTTATCCGGTCATTGTTTGTTTCAAAGTTTGTTTTTCTTGTTTTTTAAATTGTACTATCTGTGTCTTTGAAGTCGTTACACTGTTAAGAAACTGTCCCGTTTTGTATTAGTCCCGACTTCATCGAAAAAGACCTCCGTCTTCTTCTTAAACAGTCCCTTTTTTTTTTTTTTAACACCCTCCCTAGTGTTCATTTTGTTTTTCTTGTCCGTTCGTTGTGTAACTTTTTTTTTAAAGCCCCCAGTGTTAAGATGTTCGCATTCACTGCGGTTTTTTTCTTTTCAGAAGTTGTGATACACTTTGGGGCTTTGTCGTTGTCACAGGTAGAATTCGGGGGACGACGGTCCGCTGGTCAATCCACTGGAGACGGATGACAGAGATCCGTGCGATGCGCCGCCATCCCGTCCCCTCATCATGTCGTACCGGTGTTTGTACATGTCCCGCTCCTGCGTGAGCCGACTAATCTCTAGCCGCATTCGCTGTACTTCGGTCTGGAGCACCCGGTTCTGTGCTTCGAGTTCGTGCCGCTGTTGCAGGCGCTTGGAGCGGCAGTTCTGCGCGTAGCCGCGGTTCTTGAGTGTTCGACGCTTCTGTTTGAGGCGGACCACCTCCTCGCGGGGGAACCCATGCAGTCGCTTGTTGAGCTCGCGCACCGTCAGCGAGATGAGCAAGTCATCATCCATGATGTCTCCGCCCGACGATGAACCGATGCTGCTTCGCGGCGACGATTGCGGTGCCGGCGCGTGGTGGTGATGGTGGTGGTGATGGTGGTGCGGTTGCCGGTGCTGCACGGCCGCCGCCGCCGCGTAGTCCTTGCGGGCTGCGAGCCAGGCGTGGTCGGCCGCATCGGCGCACTGAGGTCGAAGGTCGAGGGGTTCGTGGGCGAGTCCCCCGTAGCGGATGGTCTGCGTCAGCCACATCATATCGTCGAGCAAGCCCGGCGGCTTGGCTTCGGTGGGCGGCTGCTGAGTCTGTTGCGGTGGTGGCGGCGGCTGTGCGGTGTAAGGGCTGCCGACAGGCGGGGTGTCGGGCGGGGAGCCCGGCGTACTGGGTGTCAGCGGCACGGGGCTCGCCTTCCCGATGATGGGCTGCGACACGACGGCACCGGCCACAGGACCACCACCGTACTTACGAGCCTCGGCGGCCTCTTGCTTCACTACTTCTTCAAGATGCTCCAGATCGAAGTCGTTCACGTACTCGTCAACCAAATGTGAACCGTCAGCCGTCTCCATGTTTCGCCGTCAAAGGATAAAACTGCCTTCTGCTGCTGCTTTTTGAACAACAACAAAAACGGAGGGAGTCACGCGGCCATGCCACGCTGTCTCTTACGGACTCGCCAGCAGATCTCGCAGCAGTTGGGGCAACATTAGACGCCGTCAAACTTCTCCGTGCTATTTATCGGACCTCTTACGTCAACTGTGACGTCAATCGAAGATACAACACTTCCCACGTGCTTGCCGAGCACCAATTGTCGGCGCACTCCGTCTCGGCCGTCGGAAGTGACGTCTTCTCGATGCCCGGCGTTCTTCAATGGGAATCGGGGGTTCGCATGCCTCCCCTCCACCCTCGCCGCTGCCACCACGTGAACCTTTCCCGTGCGTGTCTTGAGAGCGCCGCCCCCCACCTCCTCGCGTCTCCTGATGCGCAAGTGCCGACGCTATCGTCATTTTAATTGCACGCTGACCGGCCAATCGGAGGCGAAGGGGGCGTGGCATTTGGCGGCAGGTGGGCTCCAGCCACCGCCGAACCACCGTGCTTCGGCGTCGTGATGAAGGAGGTGTCACAACTGGTCCCTGTGAGTTGTTCTTTCTCTATCATTCTTTCTAACATATCTATACCCAATAATAAATAGCCTCTCTATATAGGTTGGGAAAACAAAAACAAAAGAAAAACCATCAAACAGCCCAATATGATCAATAGATCCTTTTAATCCATCTCAAAATAACCCGATCAGTTGTTATCAATATTAAGGGATAATCCGGATGTTATCCGTCGATTATTGTCCAATACAGAATAAACTAATGACAACAGCATCTTCCTTTAAAAAAAAAAAAAGGAAAAAAAAATACAATAATCTCTTCAAAGTAGTCTATATTTCAATAAATCTATTGACAAGCTGTAATTACTGTATAATTGAATAATATCTACCCAATTATACATTTCAGTCTTCGGTAGATATGGTTACCACATCCCTATAATACCATTGTATTCAAAGGAATTTGTGTCTAATGATTTTTATCTAATTTAAGACGTTTTATTTTGAAAAAATTAAGGTGAGCGTTAACTGCATTTCGAAATTAGTAATTAATTCAATTTCTCACAAAACTTTTTTTTGTTTACTTTTAGATTGAAAATCCTTTAATCTAAAAACAAAAAATAATAATAGTAAATAATCGAATCATCTTTGAAATAAAATGACATTATCTAATCTTAACTGTGTCTGCCGTATGTTTGTATTAAGTTACTATTGAACGGGCAAATGTAGGTAAATTCGTAGTCTACTGCTACTTTACTAATGAATATTAGTTAGAAATATTGGTTGTTATATAGTTTTCCTACTAACTGAGAAGCAATGAAAACTGTTTATTTTAATATCAGGTCATTTAACAAAGCTTAAGAGTCATATTCAGTTTTTTCTCCCCTTACAATTCTTACTTTTTATTATGAAACATTGTTATTAAATATGTCGACCATTTAATCTCACTTACTTCTCGTAAATTTAAAATATATACCTTTGACAGCAATTGTGGCTCGAACTTCTTTTATAGTAAGTTTTCCTTTTATTCCAGGACTTATTGTTTATCTAAATTTATTGTATTGCCAAATTGTAGACTGTGTAAGAACAAACCGTTATTGTAGCCTATAGAAAACTTATTAAAATTTAAAAAAAATAATAATAATTGAAAATATTGAATGTGATTATGATAAATGTTTTGTACAAAAAAAAAAAAAAAAAAAAAAATTCTAATTTTTATTAACTCTTTTTTGACTATTTAATAGAAAATAATTGTAATTAGGAGATCACTTTTAAGCTTAAACCGTAACATTCACTTCATTCTTACAGAGTTCCTTCACTTTTTATTTTAATTACATTTTAATTTAACTTTACGATCAATTATTTTTTTTTATTATTTTTCTCAAATATTTGGTATTTAAGTAGATTTATTGCTGTGGTATTTTGAATTGAATAGATGTATTTTGCTAGGGTTAAATGGAAGAATGACAGCACATAACTTACTATTTCATCCATTTCCATACAGACAGACAATTGTTCAGTTCCGATATTGAAGTTTACATGTTTTATCTTTGTCTTCCTACATTTCGTTTTCCCTTGTAGCCTATTTGACTTTAGTTCTACTCTATTAGTATAATTTCCCTCTCAACTGAAGACAATTGAATCATCAGTTGAAACTAATCATCAGGAGCAAAACTATATCAAATATTTTATTCAAAAATTTATACATTTAAGGATAGCTCTAAAAAAAAAAAATAACAGTTAATAATTAAAAAAAAAAAAGATACTGAATATTAATCGGGATTATCCACTTAAACTACAGATTACTTTGCTATTTAACTGAAATAATCAACGAATTAAATATCAAACTTAAGGATTAGTAAAAATGTCGAATAATCTTAAAAGCTCAAGAAATACTACTGAATAAGAAGAACTGGAAATTGTACATTTTCTTTTGACTCCCTTTATTTTCTGAAGTGGCTTCGAAGAGTTTGTGCTCAAGACTTCGCAAATTTATGCTGGAGTCTCAGAGATAAGACTGACTTATTTCCGTTGGTTTTACAATAGTTTTAATCTTTCAAAAGTAAGTTCGCGTCTTAAGTGCTAATGCATAATTCCTCTGTTTTTAGTTTAAATATTTATCGGTGAAAATAAAAAGAATTATTTGCAGTCGCATTTTGCAATTTTCAACGCAGAAGTAAACATCCTCCATTGTTACATCGGAGCGCAGTGGTGCCTCAAAGGATAAAATTAACAATGAAAAACTTACCAATGAAAAATGAGTGAGAAAATTCATGTGCCAGCAGTGCGCAGGCCTCAATGAATTTTTTAAAGCATAAAAATTCGGGCATTTGAATTATTATTAATAATACCTGATGATGAGACCAAATTATTTAAAAGTGACATCCTGGAACGGCTGTTTCACGCTCGTTGGCGATCATTGATTGTTGTTATCATCCATTGTTATTTGATTCATCTTATAATATCTTTGGGTGTTACATCAGTATTTGTAACTTATATTCGTTCTGCACACAGACATATCTGAAAGAGGAACAGGACAGGTAAGTAAAGGAAAGTCCAATACTCATGTATTCAATGGTAGATGAGTAATCCATGGCTGAAGACAGAAGATGAGTGCAAAGAACAAACACAGTTTCCCCTACACTGCAAGATTCAAATGTCCAGCAAACTCATTTGGGCCCTTTTCTTTAATAATCTTAATATAAAGATTTCTTAAAGCACAAGAGAATTGTTTTAATAACATCCCATTGTTAAGACCACTAACAGCTATGAAGAACTATAGCCTGTAACATATAGAAGACAAATGGGGACCATTACCTACAGAGCAGATTTCGGGTCCCCAGCGG
Source organism: Thereuonema tuberculata (assembly GCA_023159025.1). Taxonomy (NCBI): domain Eukaryota; kingdom Metazoa; phylum Arthropoda; class Chilopoda; order Scutigeromorpha; family Scutigeridae; genus Thereuonema; species Thereuonema tuberculata. Next base: position 25,227,065 of record JAFIDM010000007.1, on the reverse strand, counting down.
ACACAACACACAGAAGAAGACGAAAGAAACAACCATGCCACGACCGGGATTCGAACCGTTATCATTCTACAAATATTTACAAATAGTTTTTTGTTTAATTTGCTAAACAATTCCATCAAGAAATTTGTGATCGTTTGTAAGTGCCATGTATTCATTTGAACTGAATCCTCTAGGCTTTTACAATATATCCTTCTTTGTAGTAACAAGCAGATAGTTTAAATCTCATAGGCATCTATCACATTCAGTTAACGGTCCGCAGTTGTAGGTCACCACTTAAGATTTTAAAAGTAATTTTAACATTGAAAAATTTGTAATTAGTAAAAGCAACTTTTTTATTTCTTTATAAAAGAAAAAAGAAAGAAAACTTATGACAAGAAAATTATTCCGAGAATTAAAAATATTAACTTACATTAAGTTTTGTTAGATGGCATTCTAAGATAATACATCTAATCTTAATGAAATCCATTAAAAAAAAATCCAAAATTGCTTCATTGTTTTCACTACTTTCTTAATTTCGATTTATTTCTTAACTAATAATTATAATTTATTATTATTATTAAACATAAAATACAAGATAGAGACAGTAACCCCTCAAAAACTAAAAACAACAAAAATTTTCTTGTTTTTAGTTTTTGAGGGGTCACTGTCTCCATCTTGTATTCATTCATAATACCTCCCCTCGTACGCCTTTTGAGTCTTGCACTGGCTGATTAGCTCTGGCTGATGAGAGCCTAACAAGCTCGAAACGGCCGTCCCAGACTATCAGCTCGACTCAAACATAAAATATATGAACGATATATTCTTTAATTTCATTACATATAGGCATACCATAATAACGTTACAATTGGCTGACTGTATATTTAAAAGCATTCCTTATTGTATCCCATTGAAAATATTATTTGAAAAGGTTTCTTATTTATTTAAAAGAAAACCTTAAATATTTAAATCATGCAGCAATTGTTATAATGGGTAAGTTTACAAATAAGTGTTTTTTTTTTGTTTTGTTTTGTTAAATTTCATACACGATTCAAATTTAATCTGTTAAAAAATACAATTCATCCAAAAATGATCTATTTATTCTAAATTTTAATATCAGATCTAGCACAATGTTTATAGAGTTGACTACTTTCTTCTAAGATATCATCGAAAAATACATTTGATGTTATTTTTTTGTTATATTCAAGGTGGAATTGATTTCCAGACAAAACAATCAGCCGTTAAGTCGCTGATTTAGGGTCTGGTTCTGAGGTTATTCTGATGACTAGTGGATTGACATTTAATATGCAGATGATTGTAAGCATTTTCTTTAGTTCTTTGCGGGAATTGACTGTACTTTATGTTCCTTGTAGATTTCTATCACGATGGGGCTTCTGTGGAAACCATTCTGTGACCCAAAACAAATCTAGCAACTGACTGGAAAGTTTCCTCAGACGCATAGGATGGTCCAAAAAATTGGTCCTTTTTCTGAAGAAGAACATTTAAAAGTTCATTTATTTTTTTTAATTTTAAATGTTAAGTCTTAAGAAGGCTGTAAAAATAATTGAACTATAACAGTTCAAGGAAGGCAACAAGAGAACCATGTTTTTGTTTATGCTTGTTGAGAAAAATCCTCAAAAAAGATCTAAAACCTGTTAAGTGTTTCAGACATGGATACAGTGGCTAATTACCAAGTAACTTTGTCATTCGTAGGACTGGATATTCCCTCATCTTCACTCTCCTGTAAGTTGATAAAAAAAATGCTCTTTCCGATGCCCTAATTAAACAATCCTGTTTGAAATATATTAATTTAAAACATTGTTATTTAATATTGCGATGACCTTTTTGACTTTGCAGCTTAGTTCGGCCAAGTTTCCAAACAGAACATTTTTATCAAATTTCGGGATGTTTTTTACCACGATTGAAACTCTTCCAATGGAAAGGATTTAAAGAAATAACACTGGCTCATGACTTTGTGTGAATGTGTGTGTGTGTGTGGGGGGGGGGGGG
>JAFIDM010000007.1:25191450-25225069 GCA_023159025.1 Thereuonema tuberculata | reverse complement strand
TTTTTTTTTTGTCTTTTAAGAGGTTTCCCATAAAAGAATCAGGTCAAGTTCCAATGCGGAATAGATTTCGTTCGATAAATCTTCCCATTCATTATTTTCTCTTCAATTGTAGAAGATTTTTAATCTTTATAAATATCAAAATTTTATTAAAAACAAATATTTAAAATGTTTGAGATATTAAAGGGAATTTTCTAATTTTAATTTTTAAATCGTAACTGTTTTTGAAAATGTTATAAAAACCAATACTTTAATTTACTGTGTAAGTTATATCCGAAAACCTGTAACGGACCGCGTCTGCTTTCATTTAATGAATAATTTAAATCGTTTTTTTTTTTTATTCAGCTAAATCTTTAATGATAAAAGCGTTGAATTTAAATAAAGAATTTTTGAGAAGATTAACTACTTTTTAAATAAAAGTAAGGAAAAAAATAATAAGTAAATAAATAAAATAAAACATTTTTATAATTACTAGAACTACACAAGAAATAAAGACAGACACTGTTTTCTAAAATCAAAAGATTACAGAAATATTCTCAAACAAATATTAAGTCTTTAGAAGCAGCTATTTTCTAACGATCATTCTATTTTAGAATATTTTATAAATCCTTTTCTTTTTTTAAAAAAATATAAATTAAAAATATTCTTTTCTTATTGAAATTTCGTAAATTTTCTTTTTGAGAAATTTATATGTTAAATAAATCTCGAAATCAGCCGTCTTTAGAATCAAACATCTTCATTTTTTATATTCTTATTAATAAAGAAAAAAAATTAATATTCCCATCCACAAGTGAAGATAAAGTAAGGAAATGAACTTCCGCAGAAGATGCCTGTCAATTCATATTTCGAGAACATTCCATCGGAATCACGTAACGACATCAGGTGGCAAATGTGGAAACTAAAAGTGGAAAATAAAAGTCACCAAATATTGTGAAACGTCACTTATGTAAAAAGTTTCAGTCAAAAAATATCTTTTTCTGTATTATCGATAGACAGATATGTAAGTCCTTTAATTTAGAACAATTTAATTTCTAACTTTGTTAGCTAAAGAACGTCAATTTAATGACTCGATTTCTTCATCAGTCTTGTCCATAAGTAAACAATTGTATATAAGTCTAATATACATTTGTTTACTTATTATATGATTATAATTTACAATTCCAACTCTACCATCCACTTTATTTCTCCTCTATACTACGGTAGTCCTTTTCTAAAAAGATTAGAAACACTTTATTATTATTATTGTTATTATACATGTGTTTATCTCACACATAGTCCGGAAGCCTTGTAGGCGGAGAAATTCATCTCAAGCCATCTGTTGTAGAAACCTGCGGGTGATCTGACATGTTTGTAATAATACACTTTTCTGGATATTTTTGATAAGATTTTGTTGCAGCCCAATTTTTTCTAAATTATCAATAAAATTCTTTGAAACAATTCCGGTCGCCGATATCACAATGGTACTGTTTGAATTCGTTGCTGTTTCCATATTCGCTGTATTTCAATCGCCAGATTTTCATATTTTGTACATTTTTCAATTTCAGTTTTGGAAATGTTTTTGGACAGTGGGACAGAAATGTCAACTATTGAAGTTTGTTTCTCCACTTTATCAACCAAAACGATATCCGGACGATTGAAGTCAACAGCATTGTCAGTAACAATCGGTTTATCCCAGTAGAGGAGATACCGTTCCGTTTCAAGAACTGGATCCGGCTTGTACTTATAGTATGGCGGGGCAGAAGTTAAAATTCCAAATTTGAGAGCTAATTGCTGGTGAATAATTTTAGCAAATTGGTTGTGTCGATTCAAATAATATGAATTTGCCAGCGTCGGGCAGCCTCCAATTAAGTGATGTATAGTTTCCGAAGCTGAATGGCATTTTCGGCAAGAGTCGTCGTCCAATGTTTTGGTAATAAACTTCTGATAGTTTTTTGTGCTTATCACCTGATCTTGAATGGCATTAATAAATCCTTCCGTTTCTGGGTGAAGGTAGCCACTCATTAGGTATTGTATCGAAAGACTCTTAGTCGCCTGTTCTTCGTTTAACATTGTAGGGTATTTCCCATGTAAACCTTTTCCTTTTCAGGTATGTATTGTATCCCCAAGAGAAACTGGAGAATATGGCATTCTTATCTGACATAAATTTAGAGGAGTGTAGTTATTGTCAATGGACGCAATGCAATTGAAATAATCTTTGTAGATTGTAAGAAATAGTCTCTAAGTTTTGGTATTTGTGTTTGGCATAATCTAGAAATGTTTAATAATCCTGTACCTCCCTCTCTTCGTGGTATGTACAGACGGTCAACTGAGGATTTAGGATGATGCATTAAAAGAGACAATGGAAATATGATTTATCAGGCGGAATATTTTGGCGACTCCGGTGCCTATGTTACTCCTGAGGTACTGCTTGATTTAATCCCAAATACTTCAAATACCACAGACATTCTTGGAGATGCTGCTCCGTTGTTGGGTCAATCCGGTGATAGTGACCTGAATCATATGGTTCGTCATCAATTCTACGAAAATATTCACAGTTTTGACGATACTGATCCCCTTAGTCGTCCCGTTATTCCAAAGTTACGTGAAAGCAAGATGACCAAAGCCACAATAGTTGTTATGAATGAACTGCTTGCCGAATACCTCAAATATAATTCTTCGATAACAGTACTGATGTTCATCTCGCTGTGTATTGTGCGTCAGCGGCGGTTTGTCAGCTAAACAAGCAACCTCTTTATTTGCGACGACCCTTATTTTTATTATTATTTACTAATCGTAAAAATGCAAAAAAAAAATAAAAAAATATAACTTTTTATAAGTATACATACTACACTTCTTAATTCCTTCTCTTTTAGAATTCATAATACTGTATTATAAATCATCACCACTAACGGTATAAAATAATTGAAAGCATCTGTATTAGAAATACAAAAGATAGGAATTTAAATAGAAATGATGGAGTGGAAGTTAATCATAGTTTAGTAGGAATGGCTAATGATTTGATAAATGATTTGTGTTTACGTTGTCATAACACTGAAATTCGAAGAATTAGGTTGTTAATTACTTTTATTGTTGGATTGTTTTAAATCTATTATAAAGTTTGTTTAAATTTAAACAATTCCTTAATGTTGTTTCTCATGCTCGCTTCTAAAGATTATTATTTTATCGTAACTTATAATTATTTTGTAGGCTTGATAAAGAGAAGACGTTATTTATCTTTTCGAAAATTTGCATTTGAAATAAATGTATTTTAAGTTCATACATTTATACGTGTTAGTGGTGATGATTTATAAAATTATAACTTTTATTAACTTATTATTATTAAAACCAAGAATTTCAAAATCAGTCTTTTTTATTCAGTCGAGAACAACAACTGTAAAAAAATTTCCCATTAAGGCCCACATTTCTAATACTCAAACATCGCTTGAAAGAGGTTTAAACAAGTAAAAGACTGATTATTATGTATTGACTATATGATGCTTCTTGGAGGCCTGGCAGTGCGTAGTGGTAGTTATAGAAGGAGTTGATGTGAAGACGCAACGATTCGAACAATGTTGAAATAACGCCGATGGGCTATGAGCCAATCGTTCCATGGGTTTTCATGGGAAAGGATTTGAAAAGAGGAATATTTCAATGGCGGACAAGTTATGAAGCACAACTGACAAATCGATTCAGTATTCAACCAAGGCAGATAAAAATAAAAATTAACTGTATTTAATATTCAATTGATTGAATGTCATCACGTTTGCGTCGAATAATTATTTTTACTTCACGAACTGCTTTTCACACGGTTCAATAGATGTTTCGCAAATTTAACAATTTTAGTTTCTTCCTACATTACTGTTTGTGATTTATTTGAGCCTTGTTAGTTTTTAAATAAAAGAAAATCTATTCGTTAGCACTTAAAGAAAATTATTTTTAAAAAGGTCTTTATTTAACTGAATGGTTAATATAGTTTAGTAATGTTCCTAAATATTAAGAAAAATACAATAGTAAAAGGACATAGGGAAGGAAATTACGCATTTTGAAACAAAATACACAAGTGAAAAAGAAAATTACTCTTTGAGGTCAGAGAGTTTTGTTTTTAATTTATATCTGAATATAAAAGAAAGATTAAGGACTAATAGTTTAAAATAACAATTCCCTGGTTATCTTTGATAGTTCTGCTAATCTCTGATATCAATATTCAACTTTCAAAATTTTATTATTAGAAGCTATTATTACTTTGTCTGTTTATGAGTTCACAAGAACAACTCGTTTGGCACTCAACAAAACAAATTTTTATCAATAAATTCGGATGACATTCGTTCTTCTTTGTTTTAAACAATAACTCAGCTGTTGTTGGATAGATATAATTTATGATTTTTAATGCTTGTCACGCTCTAAAGTTAAATCTCAGACATACTCAAAGAAATCGTTGCTAATTTCTTATCTTCTGCTATCTCTATTTTTACATTAAAAAAAAACCGCACATAACTAAACAAAACATAAAAATTTATTGAGCTATTTTTGGTATTATTGTGTTGTGTTTAGTTATGTGCGTTTTTGTTTTCTTTTAATGTAAAAATTGTTCTAACTCACATTAAATTTCATCTGTATCTCTATTTCTTTTTGTTTTATGTTCATGGAAAGATTAAATTTCCTTCTTATCGATAATTACCTTGCGTTTGATTCTGATCAAAATGAACTTAATGGTCATTGAAACGCTTATCTACGCAGTCCCAATACAAGTGGATGCAGCGTATTTATATTAATATCATGTTATCTTTATTTATTTTTATCATTTACTATCTACTGTTTTGATTAAGATTTTAATAATATCGTAATTTAAAATGTAAATTCCTTTTTCATGTTTCATCAATAATTTCATTGATTTTTTTTTTCATTTATTTATTTATTTATTTAAAAAAAATAAAACAAAACTCCATTTTCAAAAGAGTAGAATTAATTCTTTCAGTTCGCCTTCGTTCCTCAGATTATTTATTAACAGATAAAATTAAATGAAAATGACTCAACTCTTTCTCCTTAGCCATTTTCTGTTTAAGGTTTCTAATTTTATTGTTTTTACAAAGATTTAACATACGTGCATTATTAATAAAAATTGAAATAAAAGGCCAACACATTTGACTGATTTTTAAAAAAACATTTAAACACATTAAAAAAATACAGGAAACGACCGGTTTCGCCTCCATGACGCGGCATTGACGAGTGACAATATTCACACAAAAAACATGGATATTTAAGTGCTTCCGCAGCCCCATGGGATGAAATCTGCAGGACCGAAAGATGGCATCATCTGTTCTGCAGATTTCATCCCAAGGAGCTGCGGAAGCGCTTAAATATACGTGTTTTTCTGTAATTATTGTCACTCGTCAATGCCTCGTCATGGAGGCGAAACCCGTCGTTTCCTGTATTTTTTTAATGTGTTTTAAATATCAGTTAAAAGTGTTAGCCTTTTATTTTAATTTTCCTTTTGCTATTAAGTATTTTCTTAAGATTTTACGATTAAATGCTAATCATCTTCAGGATCTACTAAAATTGTAAGGGTTTATGTGGATAGAATTCAAGTATTTTGAGGAGTGTTCACGAACTTTATCATTCGACAAAGAGCTCAGAGAATGAAAATATTCAAATGTAAATTAAATTCGATGTCAATTCAGAAACAATTTCCCGAGAATCTGATTTTAATCTGTTTTATAAATAGGGATAATGTTTGTTTGTTTGCTTTGTTTGTTTATGTTTCCCTAATAACTTTTGGATCTTTTTGAAACTTGACATTTGTATTTCAAGACAAGATTGAACATTTTACACTTGAAATTTTTATTGTGTGGATTCTTGTCATCTAAAGATGATGCAAATCCAAATAGAAATTCACTGGATATTTACTTCAACGGATTTAAACAAAGAAGTAAAAAAATGTGGATTCAATTCCGTATCTGTGGGATATTTCTGTTGATATTCAAACAGACATTCAGTTTAACAAGGAGTTTCTGAAAGAACTGAACACCTACTTCCCTTAAAGCTTCTTTTTCTTCTTCAGTTTTTTTTTTAAAAAACAATGCACACACGACCATTTCTCTGTTGTTTTTAAATTCTAATATCTACTCTCTTAAATTTTTTGCTTAAGATTTCAGAAGTTGTTGCAAAATCTATTTCCCTTAAAATATATTTCTTCTTTTATTTAAGTCATGAAAAAGACAAAAACGAAAAGTGTATATTTGTTTTTCCAATTATTATAATTTCCAAATTTTTCTCAAATTACAGAAATTTTCCATTTTCTGAAATTAATTAAGTAAATTCTCATTTAATGAAACATAATACATTTCTTCTTCTTCTTCTTCTTCTTCTTTTTCATATATTTCTCAGGCTATTTCTTTTTCCTGCTTCGTCAGGCTTTCAAATATATCGAATATTCCTTACAAAACATAACAATGCTGCCAGTAACATAGATTTCAACAACATAGAACCATTCGTGGTAACATACATATTATGTTTACAAAACATAATATTGGAACATTAAATTCTCATTTTGTTAAGTTGTTGAAACCGAATTAATTTTAAATATACAACGCTCTAAGTAATGGATTGGCTAAAAGAACCTCCTTGCTTCAGATGTTAATCAAAGTACGACAGAAATCCATCGTTTAGATTACAAGGCTTTCCTACGGGGATTTTTAACCCAGTCTCGTGTTAATTTCTCTAAGAGGATTCTTATAAAAGATCGTTTGTAAGTTAAATACCAAGATTTAAGAAGACCCATACAGCGATTCCAAATTGAGGCGGAGGGATTTTTGATACACATGCAGCAGACTGAGGAATCAATATGTTCGGACAAAGGGAGACCTGAAACATTGTGTGAGTTTTAAGTTTTAATCATTTAAAATTTTAAAGTGTTTTAATGGTTAGATATTTTCCAAGTGCTTTCTTCTTTAATGTACACATACACTTTAATCTTATAAAATTGGTATTGTGCATCACAACACTTCAAATTCTACCACAAGTACTCGTCTCGAAAAAGTTTTTACGTCAAAACGATTTGACATTCTTTTTGTCAAATTCAACAGCTGCTTGTTATCTTTAAGAACCACTAAATTAGTAGAACGTTTTATTTTTAAGTGACTGTTCTTCTCCTATTTAAGTAGATAGCTTTTCTCTTGTTCTCAAGAGGATGAAGTGAAATGAAGTCCTTGAGATATGAAAACAGAACAGTTGATTTATCATCATTAGAAGTATTATTTAGTGCTTAAAAACTAACAAAACTCTCCTACTCTTAATCGCTAAATAAAAGCCACGACATTTTTGTCCCATTCCCAATTCTCTTCAATGTCACCAGCAAATTAACTCTTTTGAATCAAATCTTGCTTCGTTGTCGTTCATTGGGCTTCCGAAATAAACGATCATAGATCAAGATTTCTCTGTTAATTAATTGCAAGTCTCAAGGTACATTTATATCAAGATTACTCTTGGGTCAAAATTAAAGCAATAAGATTATAGCACATTTGTCGTTTGTCTACCCACATTTGTCATTCTTTACTAAGTAAAAGTTCAGCTTCGAAGAAAGTTGGGACTCCTAAGAAAGTTTCAATTCGAGTAGAACAAATAGTTTTTGATGTGTTTGAAACAAATAGTTTTACCTTTATCACAGATGGATAGCAACGGATAGGCCTAAGTTATTCCCTTTCTTGTAATTATACTCATATCTCTAAATTGTCAGCTTATTGGAATGAATAGTTCCTGAGTTGTAGCAATTATTGGGTTCTAACGATAAGATATTTGACAATTTCCAGCATTCACCTTCTTGTTTCGATAGATACCATAATCAATAGAGAATTATTCTAAAACAAAATCCCTATCGTGCTTGTAATGACCTATTGTTAACTCTAAAATTTCAGCTTGTTAATTACAGTTTTGAGTTTGTAATCACAGATGGACGAAATGGACGAGCGGAAATGCATTTTTCGACTTTAAAGTTCATTTTCTTCTAATGTGTGTTTTTTTTTTGTTTTTTGTTTTATGACCAAACCTGTAGATCTACCATAAGAGTATTAAAAAAGAAACGCTTTGACTTTAGCAAGCAGTCTTTGTTCATTCTCAATGGCTAATAATACTTCGTTCTACATAAAAATAAGTGGATAGAAAAAAGCGACCTTGAAGGTTAGTCTGAAAAATTCCTTCTTTTGAAAGAAAAGTTCCACATAAAGTTTATGCTTGTTAACCAGAGATAAGAATCCACTCACGCCATTGTTCGTTTCTACCTTTACAATTACTAATCATTTGGTGACTGCATTCACAATCACCGTCCAATCGATTCGTCTGTCGTCGTCAGATATGTCAAGAACTGCTTTGGAAGCAACGACAGAATCAATTATCCTCTTTCCGTTTGTAATGAACGCGTCCTCCTCCTCCTGTCGCCAGTGGCCGCTCAGTCCTTCTCGTTTCATTTTTCAATAATTTACCTTGAAATATTTTTGTCCCCAATTGCCTGAAACGCAGCTATTAGGCAACACTTGGACGCTGAGTCAGGCTTCATCTTCCTCCTGTTGCTTTTTATACTCAAAGAGAAGTAGCTTCAAGTAACCTCACAAAGCTGTCCTTGTATCTTGTGATACAAGCTTTTCACAGTCTCTTTAAAAAAAGGGAATTTTCATTCATTTCCAAACCAATTCAAAATAACTATGCAAAGTTATCTAATGTTAAATTCTCTTAATAGTAAAGCTCTCTCTTCGTTAAGTGTTTTTAATACCTATTAACCCTTGGAGATTATAATTTTATATCTAGCTGAAGGCTACCTGCTTAAAGAACTTAAACAACTGATTCCACAGCATAAGTAACTATCTGCTTAAGACTGATATTCAGAACGTTTATTCTTTACTCTTGTAGACTAGCCTTTCTTGTTCTTTTAAAGAATTTTATTATAAGGTTATTTAAATCTAAGTGAAAACATAGTAAAAGAATTATTTCTATCTCTTTTGATAGAAGTTTTTTGTGTAGAAGAACCGGTACTTCATTTGTTTCAAAGATTCTTACTCAATTAAAAGAACTTTTTTTTTAGTTGAATATCAAGGAAGATATAAATGTTCTTTTGGTCAAATGTTTGCCTGTAAATCATCATCATTCAAACCCTGTTTATTCTAGAAAATAAAAAAAGCGTTTGTAATTTATCGATCAAACTTACAAACAGAATAATTTGAACAAAATAACATCACGATCTGATAAAGGAGGAGGTGGAGATTATTTGTAAAGTCTAAATTTTTACACTGTAGATAACGATGTAGATGATGACAAATAGATCGACCTTTTTCGGGCAACATCGTAAAATGGTCGGCTTTCTTTCAGAATTGGGGAGCTTCTAAAAGTATCTGCAAATAAAAGACAGTTTTTTTTGTTTTTGGTTTTTTCCTGCCAACCACGATTTCATGTTTGTATGATTGTGTAATGTATTGTTTACAGTAGGCCTATTTTTTTTTTTTTTTTTTTTAATTTTAAAAACTTTTTGGGAACCTTTGCATTAAGGTAATGGACACGGGCAACGTTGAATATATATATATTTTATTATTATTATTATTTACAATTGTCTTTTTATTATAACTTACGGACCTAAATGCACATAGAAAGGAATAAAATTTAAATTGGCATTCGATTAATAATACTATTATTTTAATCTTTACAAGAAAGAATATATTATGATTTTCTTTTGGACGCTCAATCAGTTCTTCTCTTCTAGTGAACTATCAGACAGATACTTCGATTCCTGTAATGTCTAACCATATTCAAATTCGGCCTTTCCATTTATCGTGTCTAACGTTCGATTCATTTATCCAATTCCTAATGAAATGTCTTTAAGCTTTACAAAATTTATGATAAAAAGTTAATTTTGGCTTAAAATCATTTATATTATTGAGATCATTGGTTTTGAAATATTTTTATTTAACTTAGCATTACAACATTTTTAATAAACTTAATATATATCAGAGAATCAATATATTATAAGCCACTTTTCTTAATTATTTTTTATTTATTATATAATTTTGTATTTTGAGATATCGGTTTATTTAATTTTTTTGGAGCTTAATTTATCATTTACTACTATTCAATATCTAAGTAGGATTATCGAAAAGGATATGTATCTGAGAGACAGCTATCCTTTTAGATAATGGTATTAGGGAAACAGAAAACATTAACTTCAATTGATCAAATGCATCTCAATAGATTTTTGAGAATTGAGACTCATTGACAATACAGCTCAATATTCAGTATTTGAGTACGTGTCAGAAATGCCGTTTCTGATTGTGGGACATTGTAAGGTAGGTACGGCTATTTTATTTCATTAAACCCAATTATTCATGATAAAAGGAAGCCTTTTTGAGTCAAGATAAGATCCTAGGACAGCTGTTTCGAGGTTATTAAGCTCTCTTCAGCCGGAGCTAGTCAGTAAGCAACGACCAAAGGGCGCACGAGGAAAAAAGTAATATATTCATAAAAACTAAAGTGACCCCTCACAAACAAAGATTAAGAAAATCAAAAACAAAAACAAATTGTCGAAATCGAATCCTTGGGCAGCCAACCGCTCACCACAAAAGACATTTGACTACAAAGAAAGAAAAAATATAAATAAATAAATAAAACACTGATAGGTTGATTTCCATAGTTTGATTTTGTTTTTAATTTCTTTGTGAAGGATCACTTTAGTTTTTAAGAACATAATTATAATTATTTTTATAAGAAAAAAAATTAACAATTGGATAGAATTGTAAAACTCTTAACAAACAAAAATAATAACAGCCACCTTGAAAATGAGAGCCGGAAAGATTTTTGATTCCATTTCGTTTCTTTAAGCTGGCAAAAATGTAGTTAAGAACTTAAATATATACTCCTGTGTCGTCAATAAGTAAAAATGATATCTACTTAAATAGATGTGATCTAACTAGAGATTTTAATAAGATGGATGAGAACCTATTTTAGAAACAAAAGGGCGTGGGTGTACAAATAAAATTAGGAGTGATTCTGAGAGACCCATTGACTGCATCTGTCTAATGTTGATCAATAATGAAGGAAAAAAAATCATAAGATACTGAAAGAAAAAAAGAAAAAAATACTAAAAAATTTGCAGGAAAGCACGCTATAAATCAATGAAAAATAGCAATACAGTTGAGAGATCACTAGTTCTTGTGGTCTGATGAAGAACAGCCAGTGAGAAAAACTCTATTCAAACATCATACAGCTGTCAAATAAACATTGCCTTGTAATGTACAAAAATGATCATCTCAAGTTAAATGAAGATCATCAACAGTATGTTACTTTACATTTCTTATCTTGTTTTGTTGTGCTTGAAAGTGTACAATAACGGAATTGAAAAGACTTTTTTCATTTTAGTAATGATGTGGATTAAAAAAACAAAATACAAATCCTTCTGATCTCAAGCCTGTCTTCTTAGGTTTTAAGAAAAGCGATAGAATGAAAATATTTTTTTCCCTCTATTTCAGAGAGGAGGAAAAAATATCCAACCCAAACAACCCTAACTGTGTTCTCAGTGCACGTTCGATTCCTATCTAATGTCAATCAAGTTGATTTCTGTTTCCATAGGAACGGCGAGGGGGTCACTTGAGGGTTCTCAAATCTTGTAAATTATGGATTTAAAAAATAAAAAAAGAAGAAGCAAAACCTCCGAATTCTTGTTTTATTTTATTGATGTTTGACCAGATGCATTTCCATCTTGAGCAATGGACAATAGAATATTCTTCTTCGATTACGAGTTTGTTTTATTCATTTTAAAATCAAAATCTCCTGGGCAGGAAGAAAAAAAATTGAATTTCATAAAAATATTCTGAACTCTGCTTATTCAGCCCTTTTTTTTTTGTTTTGGTTTTTTTTTCTTCTGTAAACATTACATGTATAAAGAGATTTGTAACTGTTTATCAGCTCAGCAAAATAAAAAGCTTTAAATTTTAAGTTTGGATTAAAAAAAGCAACACATTTTTACCAACTGTCTAAATCATTAACTAACAATGCACAATCCCGGTCAACATCTTTTATATTGTTTTTAAATCAGATCAAATCTGAAGAGATTATGATTCCCTTCGAAAGGAAAACTGACCAAGTTATTGAATGGTTATTTAATGAAACAACAAAGAATGCTTGTTTTCATTCAATTTCAGTGTTTTAGTTCAAAAAAGTTATTTTTAGAAAATTGGCAAGATTCTGCCGTCAGTACTGTAATCGAGCAATACATTCCAGAACCTCAGTAGAACGTGGAAGTCTTCAACCGAATTTAAAACTTGCTGGTTGTTATTCTTTGTACAAACGAGTTCAGAAAATGACACAGAAACTAAAAACTATCTGAGCTTTCATCGGTGAGAGTCTGGGACGGTCGTTTCGTCCTGTTTGTGGACTCTTCAGCCAGACCCACTCATCAAATGAAAACTCACTTAGTGCAAAAGGATTACGGGAAACCATCTCGCCCCCAGTAGTGGCCTTTTTCCTTAACCCTTTTGCACTAGGTGAGTGTTTCATTTGATGAGTGGGTCTGGCTGAGGAGTCCACAAAAGAACGAAACGGCCGTCTCAGGCTCTCACCGATGAAAGCTGAGATATTTTTTTAGTTTTTGTGTCATTTCTGAACTTGTTTGTGTTAATTTGTGACACGCTAAACCTTTTATTATTCTTTGTGTTAATGTTTGACAAACAAATGTAATTTGGAAATTTCTCTAAAATAATCTTTATTTATTACAAACGAATGGATTTATTGTATCAAATTCATATATAATACTTAATATATACATACAAGTAGTTCATGGTATGTGTATAACTGAAGAGATCTTGTGTCGCTCTGAGCTTATGAATCTATCGTCCTTGTTCTTGTCAGAACATGAGGAGTGATTGTGGGGATAGGAGATAAGTTTTAGGGAAGTGGGTTGATGTGGACAAAATAATTATGCTCCTGTTTTAACTTGCACCACAATAACCATCATTATTATTTGTTAGCGAATAATAAGGAGTTCATATGATCAGTCAACAACAACCATAACTAGAATAATAACAATAGTAATAATAAACTTATTATTGTAACCTTTTCTTTTTTTACAGTGCTGACTTGTTTAATATTGAAGCAATGTAGTGACCTATAACATTTGATTATTTGGATACAACAACGCATAATGTATTCTGATTAAATGGGAAACCTACTAAATTTCTTTTCCGATAAATGTACTTTTTATTTATTCTTCTTTCATTTTTAATTTTTATCTAGTTAACATCTCATTCAATACCAATGAGATTTATTAGGATCTTACTCATTTATTTTTCGTTCTTTACAAACTGAAAATAATAAGAGTAAATAATCGTAAACAAAGAATTACATTTTGGTGTTAATAGAAAACAAGGTGATTTTTGTTAGCCTTTACTTCATTGGTTGTTGTAACTTAGGTTTTCAGTAAATGACTCTGGAACATGTTTTGGATTTACTTATTTGAACACGATCATGATATTCTAAAAGAATGTTATTTTTTAAAGATTGCGATAAATTATTATTATTATTATTATTATTATTATTGTTGTTGTTATTATTAAGAAAATAAATTAAACTTCTTCATAAACGGTATTTCACAAAAATAAGCTTTTTTTATATATTTCTTTTCAGATTTGACTCGGAATGTTTTGAACACTGTATAACTATAACAACAATAAAAAATATAAGAAATTAATAAATCTGACACGTGATGCTATGATATAACAATAGTTCTATATTATTGAATATGAATATATTTGAGAACACAAAAAAAAGACTATTAAGAAATATTTATTTACGAAATTTTTTTTTTTGGTATAACTGTTGCAATTTAGGATACTTTTTTTTTACCTTTACATCAATATGTATGTTTTGTACTAGAATAGTTTCCTTAATTTATTGTTAATTATTAAATAAGTATTGGTTATCATTTCACAGTATAAAAATTCTTCGATTTATGGATCGCCGATGAGGGTTAGGGAGGATTCTGTCCATTCGGGATTTTTTTTTTTTTTAATTTTTTATTTACTAGATGAAGTTATGGCATATTGTGTAGTTTTATGGGTTTCTAAATAAAAATTACCTTGAAGCTTTTGCTGTTTGCAACACAGCGAATTTGAATCGGATTTTGTCAAAATTCTTAAAGTTTTTATTTACAATACTACTGTACCTACAAGTCAAGGTACAATATCAGTTACATGAACTCCAATAATCCGAAAAACCATCAAGAAATAGCAAATAAATAAGACACACTTCGATTACAGCTTCAAATTCATTAGCAAATAAAGTATCAGAAGTCGTTAATGATTAATTATAATTATAATCCTTATGTTTAATTACAACAAGAAATTTTGAAAAATTAACAATAATTTCGCATTAACTCAATGATATCTAAAAAAAAACCCGAATATTTTGCTAAATGCTTTAAATTCCAGTAAGATATTATGGAGAAAATAATGTACTGTTCTAATACTGTTTTGAAAAATCGAAAGCAGTGTTTCTTTTGATATGTCTTTAAAAGTGTTTATTTCAGTTGAAGATCTTGTGTCTCCAATTGGTTTTTTTGAGTTCATGAAGAAAGGTACTGTATATTATTAATAGGGTACATTTTGTATATTATTAATAGGGTACATTTTGTAATTCAGGTCTTCCTTATCTTCATATAGAATCCACTATATATAGAAATCTAGACATTTCCAGAAGACCAGCAAAAGAATTCAACAATAAAACTTACTTCTTTGTCTTCACAAGTCACAAATACAATATTTCTGGGATCAAAAAAGAAAAATTTCAAGAA
The DNA here is from genome assembly GCA_023159025.1 of Thereuonema tuberculata. Classification (NCBI taxonomy): domain Eukaryota; kingdom Metazoa; phylum Arthropoda; class Chilopoda; order Scutigeromorpha; family Scutigeridae; genus Thereuonema; species Thereuonema tuberculata. Next base: position 25,210,275 of record JAFIDM010000007.1, on the reverse strand, counting down.
AATTCCCAAAAGGCTGCATAAGAAGAATTTGTATTCAATTAACTTACTTTTTTTTTTGTTTTAATAATGTTTTGCTAGAAAAAGTAAACGTTGTTTGACTCAAGTTCTTTATTCAGGGCATTACATTGCGTCAGAAAGGATTTTTGTAATTACTTAAATGGGAAAACTATTATATCTTCCTGTCTCGAGATTTCTGGCAATTGTCACTCATCGCTTGATTACAGCAGCTTCAGATTTTGGAATCACTGAGTTTCATTGAGATTTTGGTTAAAACAAAACATTCTTTCTACATTGACTGATGTAAGACAGAGATGCCGTCACTCCATTCGTAGCCTAAGTTACTGTTGGCCACTTTTTTCCGAGTTGTTCGAACTGTTTATTTGTTTCTATTTTTTTATTTCTATACAAAAAAATGATGCAATACATAAAGTTTTTTGCTTCTTAAATTTTAACTGTGCTTAAAAGACCTCCTACGATCGTTTTGTTATTACTTTCGTGAATAAGATAGGTTTAAACACACTATTCTTTAGGACAACCCACAAAAATATAAGCAACAGAACCACTGCCAGAAGCAGCGTATGGGAGTGATGGTCTACGATATTTCATCTGTTTCGGAGATACTAAGCATTTATATTCGAAAGACTCGTTTAATGCAATCAATTTATCTGAGGATTAGAAAAATAAGAAAAAAGTAAAATAACATAAAATAGGACTAAACTATATAGAAGTTTGTAGGGCATCTTCAAATCATCATTTTTCTTTTTAGGTGCGTAGAAATAGGAAAGGTTTTAAAAACAATCAATATATATATTGAATATACATTACATAATATACATTATATAATGAATATAACATTATATATAATGAAAACAATATTCTCTGAAATTCCTGAGAAAAAAAAAGAACCTAAAAAAAAAAAAAAAAGGTTTTTTTAGGTCTATATAAACTGGGTTTTTTTTTTATATATATGTATATCCCTACTTACTCCTTAGTTTTTATCTTTTGAGAGTCATTATATTACAAATAACATCTTCTTCACTCATAAATATACAAAATATTTAATAACGCATATTAAATTAATGTTCTTTTTCAGTTTTGTTTCGTAATTATTATGTAAAGCTTGATAAAGGAAAGATTTCTGAAAATTTGCATTATTAAATATTTTAAATATTTAAGAGTGAAGAAGATGTTATTTAAAAATAGACTAAAAACTCTTTTTAATTTTCTTTTTATTTCCTCTTGAAAAAGTTAGACTAAATACGAAGACGAAAAACTTTAAATTTATTAACAAGTCCATTTCAAATATAGTTGTTTGTTACGTATATACGAATCACGAGATTCCATTATTACTAGAGAGGTGAGTTTCAATAAAGCAGATTCTGAATAATCATAAATTAAAAAAAAAAAAAAATCATTTAATCCAACAGAAAATTATTCTCAATTTTAAATATTTCTTCATCAATAATCAAATATGTTAAAATTTTATTTTAATAAGTTTTTGAGAGATAAACTTGAAGCAAAATGTTCCCTGTGTATTACATAAACTGACATGAAGTCGTTTTCAGAAGGGTTCATTTATTTGATATTTCGAAAAAAACTACATGAGCCATTATTCACCTCCCCCCTTACCCTTCTGAATTCCGGTTTCCCTGCGGGTCAGAGGTGAAGGTCGAGTGAGTAATTCCTTGCTGGGATGGGGGGTGACGGGAGATCACAAGACCAGGAAATGGGCAGACGAAGACGACGAACTGACTTCTGGCGCGAAAAATCGATCGGTTTGATTCGGGTTTGAATAATGGATTTACTGATTGACTCCCTACGGCCGATTAATGGTCCCTTCCACCCCCACCAAGAGGAGGAGACATCGATCCTTTACCCCTACCACTGAATAACTTGAGCGCACTTCCGGCCAATGAGGGGGTTGCGATTTCTTGGGGTCAACTACTTAAATCGTTTTATTTATATTCCACTTTTTTTTTCTAAAAACTGGATTAGAGTAGTTGCAGCAGTAAAACAGAAAACCTTCTAGTTTGTAGCGCATTTCATCCCTGCGAGGAACGTTTACTGAAGGGAAGTGGGAAGTAAATAAACAGATTCAAATGTAGAGTAAAGAAAGTTAATTGGAAGAAATCGTTTATATATTTAGGATATATTTATAAGGAATCCAAACCAAAGCTGAGAAAAAACTAAAGAAAAGTTTCTTTTAAGAAAGGACAGTAAAAATGCTTTCGCACACAAAGCCAACATCAACGGGAATCCTGAACAGTTGTTTCATCTTTATTAGGAATCATCAGCAGAATTTACCCCTGATGTTTGGCTCAGACTGCGCGAAAAAACATTCTTTTGTAAGATCTAAAAATTTGACTTTTTCATTTTATAAGTAAGCAAAGAAGCATTTCGAGTTTCTTAAGTTCTCAATGCATTCACTGATAGTCAGGATGTGCTCTATAGAAAAGCACAAGCTTTTGATCTGCATCCATTTAAAATCCAACTCATTAATTCCTCAAACTGAACGAAATTGAAAGATGCTTTATCCTCCATCTGTTTTGATAATCTGCTTAAAAATTCCGTGATCATAGTTTATTTCCAAAAAGTAGCACAATAGACAATCAATAGACAATCATTCGACCAATAGACAACTTCCTTCGATATATTTTTAAGTATTTTGAAGTATGCAAAACAGAAGCAGCAATTTTCAAAACTGCATTAACTAACATTAAAAATACAGCATCAGGTAGCTATTTGGATAACAGTATATTAGTGTAAGTTTCTTTTGATCTGTCTCCGGATATGAGACGCTATCATCTATAAAAATGAATGTTTCTTTGTTTGTTTGTTCCGTATGCGTTCCTGTAACATTCATCAGATTGCGATGAAACTTAGGTGAGTTGTTGTGCGCACGCCTGAGAATGTTTCTGAATTAGTAGAACCATTTTACAATATCTGGTGAGCAAGGCGTTTCAACAAATGAGTGTATTTCCGGTTTCAACGTTTGCAGTTTCCGGTGCGATTCGCATTTGCACTGACCATCAACAAAGCACAGGGACAATCGCTACAAGTGTGTGGACTTTATTTGGAAAATCCATGCGTCACACATGGACAGCTGTATGTGGCCAGACGGAAAAAAAAAAAAAAATATTATGTATCCAAAAGCACTTCAATATACAGAATTAATACACAAACACTTTCTTTCTTTGAGTGGCATTGCAACGCATGCCGGATACAGCTAGTAAGATATAATTTTAAGGGACAAATTGTACAGTACGACCAAGAGAGAGATCTGGATCGCCAACAATTATACCGAAAGCCAAAGGAAACAACAAAATATCGTTTTCCTTCCTTCCTTTTATCGAATCTGACCAACTAGGGACCACGTAACTAGCTCAACCTGACAACGTCAGGGCGAGGCTAGTGAAATTCAAGAAAGGGAGGACGAGAATTATATCCCGTCCAGGATAACCCTGAGATAGTTAGTCCCAGGTGGGAAACCGACGAAACACAGAAGAAGAAAGAAACAGCCATGCCACCACCAGGATTCGAACCCGGGTACTGGCGCATCGGCCACAACGGCAGCCCGCCGGCTAAACCGCACGGCCACGCCAGCACGGCTAAAATATCGTTTTAATTTTTATCTTTACAGTCATTATTTGTGCTATGCAAATTCAGCTACAACATAGACTACGCAGCAAAAGGCAACAGTAACATTCCTAATGTTAACGATTTAGTAGATCATGGAAAAAAAAGTAAATAAATAAAATAAAAGAAAATAATTCAATCTGCTCCGAGTACCCTCAGAATTAATCCCCTCTGAACACAAAAGTCTGCCACAAGTCTGGAATAATAGATTCAAAAGTTGAAAATAATTTCTCCTTTAACGATTCAATCTGATTTCGTCAATATTCCTTTTATCTTCCGGTATCAAATAATTTTCTTTTTATTCTCCTTAGATCAGGTTTAATTCAGTTGTAAACAATTATCAATGATTGGATAAATTCCAGGACTGATGTTAAAAAGTTACTTTGTTAAGTTTCTTATTTTGACCACCAGAGGTTAGAAGTAAGAACTAAAGGAAGAACTTCCAAAGGAAGCAGAAGTTAAAACTAAATCATTTCTTACATCTTAGTCTTCCCGTAAATTATTGTGTAATTTATTGTTGTCACGGAAAGACAATCAAAGTTAGTTTCAACCTCGATAAAGAAGCTAAATACTCTCACGAAATGCTTCATTTCTACCAAATAGAGCTAATAATGTTTAATTTAACATTTATTTTCTCTCAGTTTTTATTAACCTTCCCTCCTCCCTTTTATTTTGTCTATTAATGAACCTATTTAAGTTAGACCTTCTTAAATTTATTCTTTATCTTATTTTAATGCTTTCTACAGCAAAATCTTTAACAATCTTCTAAAAGTTTAAAAAGTCTCTATTCAGTACTTTTTACTCTAATTATTTGATCATTTCTTGCTATTAGTTATGTTTCTTCAGGAGAATCTTGTATCATAGTATTTTAAAACTTATGATGTACAGCAGACTTCTTCTTAACCGGCCTCTGGTTAACCAGTCATCGGTTTAACCGACTGCTCAACTATGACTTCTCTTATAAAAAAAGCAGGCAAAATAAAAAGCAGAAAACAGTTTTCTTTTATTTCTTAAGCAAATGTGTGTTTGTTTCGTAAATTTATATCTAAGAAGAAAGAACGTTTTGGTTTTGGTTATTGTGACAACTGTATACTGTAACTTGTTCGTACTATAATTATATAAATTTTTATTTTGAAATATTGTATAATCTTTGTCTCTTTTATTGGCCTTTTTCAAATAATTAAACAGTAGAACGTACTTTTAATTCAGTTAAAAGCTAATTAAATACCTTTAAAATTTAAAGGTATTTTCGGTTTAACCAGCCATTTTGTCAACCGGACAAAGGTCCGGTCCCAAGTGGTTAAGAGGGAGTCTACTGTATTTACAGTACCCATTCCAAAATCCTGGATTAAACCTACGTTAACGAGCAATCTTAGAAACAAATAGACCTTTTTTTTCTTTTTATTTCTTTTTGTCTGCACAAATGAAAGGAACCTCTGTAAGTAACTGCGGTTATCTTTATAAAGTATGACATTGTTTACTATTTGAAATAATGATGTTTATTTTATTATTTACTCAATTTCTTACGACTGATCTTCACCCAATATAATCTGTAAGTTTAATTCCCTCCATAATTTGATATCTCTTTGAACATTTCAAGAAAATAGCCAATGAGAAACCACGAATGTAGCTTTAACAAAAAAAACAAAAAAGGAGCAAACAAAGAAGTTTAAGAAGCACAAATAGAAACCAGTACACCTGATGACAAATTGACTGATTATTGTAAACAAAGAAGTTTATTTTATAAAATGTCCAAACTATTAAAAGCTTAACTTTGAAACGTATTTGTCTGCACTACTAATAACCATTCTGAAGTATTATCTGTATAAAAATACACTCTTCCACACATGACACTAGTATTTAAATATTTATTAAAATACTAAATGTAAGAGACAAATTTTCAGGAAGTATGCATCTTTCTTTTTTCAAGTCAATAATAGAAATAAAGTCCCAAACAATTTAAGAATAAGTTTGGCATCAATTAAATAAAAACATGGACTATCAACAAATTTGATTGTTGTTACAATTTACTTAACATCTCAAACAATTTAAGAATGAGTTTGGTAGCAAATAAAATAAAAACGTGGACTATCAACAAATTTAATTGTTGTTACAAAATGTATAACAAAATAAATAAAAAACATGGACATACAACATATTTAATTGTTGTTTACAATTATAAATTTAGTATCAAACGGTGACAATTATTAACCATAATTTCCAAATAATAATCATTCAAAAATATTGTTAATAATTCAACTCTACGATATTGGCTACTTTTTGGGTATTAAAATGTAAATAATCTTTAATGAGTACAATGGTATTAAAGTCTAATGCTCCTTCATATCTGTTGTATGTCCATGTTTTTCATTTATTTTGTTATACATTTTGTAACAACAATCAAATTTGTTGACAGTCCATGTTTTTATTTAAATGATGCCAAACTTATTCTTAAATTGTTTGTGACTTTATTTCTATTATTGACTTGAAAAAAGGAAGATGCATACTTCCTGAAAATTTGTCTCTTACATTTAGTATTTTAATAAATATTTAAATACTAATGTCATGTGTGGAAGAGTGTATTTTTATCTAACATTTTCGAAATGGAAAGGAAGAAGATTGTTGAAGAGTTTGGTATATTATCTGTATATTTCTGATGAACTACTAAAGGCATCCGTAAGTCCTTATTTTTAAGTCATGAATAAAATAAAGTCATACATTAAAGACTCCAAAGTTATATTTTACATAAAAATTTAATAATCACGAAATTAAGGATAAATCGAATTGTTATGTAGTTATATAGTGATAGAATTCAATCATTAAACCACTTTTATAAGAAATAACAAACAAATACTCAGTATCATAGAATTAGATATCTTCATATTAGAATATTAACTGGTTCTTTCCGCTTCAATAAATTTATTGATTATTTCAATACTTCTATCGCTTGACCAAACAAGTAATAGTGAATAAAAGAACTATTATCTAATGTTACTAAAAGATATTAAATTACATTAAAAGTAGTATTTAACTACTTCAAGCTACAGTAGACTCCCTCTTAACCGGCTTAAATGGGACCGAGGGTAAGCCGGTTAAGCGAAAATCCGGTTAAACCGGAGAAGTGAAATAAATTTAAATTTCGGATGTATTTTTATTATAAATAAATACACAATTAAAATATTGCGTCAATTTATTCAATGTATAAAAGTATTATAAGTTGCATACCATTTAAAAAAAATGTTGAAGCCTAGAAGTTCGGCAAATTGCCGCATAGTTTTGACATTTCACCTATTTTTCCATCCCTTGCAATTGTATTGCATACGTTATATCTGAAATACGTGCGATACCGATACTAAATAACGAAACACTTGGTTTTTTTATTTTTAGTTATTTTTTACATTTTAAAGATAAATAAAAAATTCGGCCGGTTAAAGCGGAGATCCGATTAAACGAAGTCCGATTAAGAGGGAGTCTACTGTATATAGTTTTCTCGCAAATAATTCACCATCAACATCCACTCTTTAATTCGTTTGCTGCTATTCATTGAAATCGAGATAAACAACAATTTAATTTTTTTAAACATTAGAAACCCGTGACCCTTAATTAGACATCTTACCTAAACTCACTAAATTTGTTAATTTTTTCTGAATCACGATTGCTAAAACTTTCTGGAGTTTGAATCTACTTGTCACTGAAGTTTCAGGAAGGGTATTTTTGTTATCTTCAATAATCGATTTTGATTTAATAATACTGAAATTTCAATCTATTTGCCAATGGAGTTCAGAGTGAGTTCGTATCTCGTCTCTTCTAAAAAAAAATTATCATTTGCAAAATAAACATTTAACTCTCAGATCTAAATCTAAATCTGCTCAAGAACTGTCTGTGGAATAACTACGGCATCGTTCCATGCGCTGAAGTATTTAAAGTGACTGAGGTTTTTGAAGGAATGTCTTTTTTTTTAAGAGATTTTAGGAAAATGAATTCTCTTTTGAGGTGAAGGTGTAGCTGTCTAAGAGAAGAGTAGGTAAATGGTCAGTTTTCCATCGCGTATAGAGGGGACTGAGCGTGCAAATGCTAGGGGCCTTTTTCGAGGGTGAGGCTAGAGGGGGAAGGGGAGGGGGTTGGAGACCAAATTTTAACCATAATCATCGACTCGAATTAAAAAAAAAAATCCATTTAGCCATTGAAGGGGGGGATTTGGAAGGTCAGTTTAGAGCGATGGGAGGGGTAGACAAATGGGTCTTTGTTTAAAGTTGAACTAAATAAGCTACGTACAATTTCATCGAAGTCCAGCCGTTTTAATGTAATGTACGTACAAAGATCCAAACAGACAAACAACCGTTTTGAGTGACAGTGTTTTTGCTCGTTTATAGTAAAGTCAATAGAGATTCACTGAACAGTCTACATATAAAAAAAGACAGTATCATCAAAGAAAATCACAAGCAATGATACTGTCTTCATTGAGATACGAGTTAGAGAATGGGAACTTATTAAAAGATCAAATGAATAATAATAAGAAAAAAAAGAAAAAAACAAAAAGATATGTAGCTTTAATTAAATTAGTAAGTAGCAATTACTTAATTTGTTTTAATTTGCTTTGTTTTTTACATACATATATATTTGTATATATTATATACATATATAGTCGGACCTCGATATAAGGTCACCCCTTGGGACCTCGCGAAAGTGACCTTATAAGCGGAGTGAACTTATAACCGATTCATACGCATTTGTCAATAAATAAGCATTACATAAATACAGTATAATTCTTTGTAAAATTTAATATGTACAAAAATATCAGTTTATTAGGTTATATTTTTTTAATTTAGTTGAACCAATTAAAATTAACGGAATCAGAAAGAAATTATTTTTTAAAAATTTTAATTCGGAATAAAGTTGTATACAAATAGTACTAGTATGCTCAAGCAAAGTACTGATGTACAACTTACCTTACTTAAAATAATCCATAATACAGGACTGTCGCGATTTTAGTTTCATCTTTTGTAGAATGTTTTCTAAGTTTTGTAGATTCCGAAAATTTAATGCTCTGAGTGCTTCTGCTTGTGTCACCGCTTCACTTTCAGTATCACTGTCGTTATCCTCACTTTCTAATGCATTGGAATCTAAAACTTGCGAAACAATTTCGGAAATCGAAGCTTGAGAAGTGGTAGCAATTTCAACATCAATTCTCACATATTTACTTTCCCCTTCTGTAGCACAGCCGCATTTCTGAGATCTTGTATTAACACAGGTAAAGGAATATCGTCTTCATCTTTTTTCCTAGAATTTGAGGGGATGAAGTGCTTTGTGAAAAAGCTGTCCCCTGCGTCAATAGGAGAAATGACGCCGATAAAACATCATACCCATAAAAAAATTCTTGGAATTGAATCAGTGTGGCACTGAAATCACAGACAAAAGTGACCTTATATTATACCGTAAAAGCGATTACGGTATTTAAGACCTGACCATATATCCGATAATCCATATCAAAGATTCCTATTCAATCAGCCGGGACTTGAGAAAAGTGACCTTATATGCGGGTGACCTTATATTGAGGTCCGACGTATATACAAAACCCATGAACTGACAAAGATTGTCCACGAACGCTTTAGAAATAAAAAAGACATCAGAAGAAGATGGGAAGAGAATTTTTTTTTTACTTCCAAATTGTTGGTACAGTCGATACTCTGCCAAAAAAAAAAAGCCTCCTTGTATTGCAATTGAGTTGTACCGATAGTGATTGTAAATGAGGATATCTGATCAAAATTAAATATATTGTAATTTTAGTTGTCATGTAAATTAAAAAAAAAAAAGGATTTATTTTCTATTGATTAAAGCCAAAAATTTCTGGAAAAAGAAATGTTTAAAAACTAGATTGAGGAATAAAGGAATTAACGGAAACTATTTCCATGATTTTCTTGTAGAATATGATTGAACAACTTGTTATAGAAAATATAAAGTAGGATTAAAAGATGGTTGGTTGGTAGATTTTAGTGGCGGAAATGCTGCGCCAAGAAAGGTAAAAGTTAAAAAAAGATTTAAGGATAAACTTGGAATTTATTCCAAAGATATTCAATAATAAGTTCACTAATAAACAAAAGTAGCAGCTAAAAAAAATTAAGCGTCGTCAAGGCATTAAACAAATTAAACAAGCTTAAATTCACGTCAATGATGAACTAAAAACAAAAATGTTTGATTCATAGTAAATCACATAGAGTAGTTAAGAACTTTTAAAATAATAATAATAATAATAATTACGAGGGAAAAATTATAAGCAGATATTTTGACCTTTTTCCCTTTGATTTTTAGGAAAAAAAAATCGAAACTACAAGGAACAGATTTCCAATGACAACCGAATCTGCCTTCCAATTGTTCAAATGATGAAAATGAATTAAGTCAATGTTGACGATTTAATTCAAATGTTAACTTTACTATCTAATTAATTTCAGGTAAATCCAAGGATAATAAACTGAACTGATTGAAGGAAATCCCTTCATTTACCGTCAATGAGAATCGTTTCCCATGCTGTTGTTTTTCAATTATTTCTATTTTTGAAATGATTCAAACTTTCCTCAGCAAAATAAAGTAAAAATTATTTCTAAATGTCAGACAACGTGATTTTTGTTACCAATTGATTTGTCACCAATTCATTTAAAACAGATTTTTTTATTGTAGTATAAGATTGAATTGATTCAAAATCAATTGAAAACTTTTATTAAGTAGTTATTTACATTTCTCTTAAGATAAATTATTTATCGTGGACTTACTGGTGGATAAATTCATCTGATTTCTAACATCACACCAAAATTAAAATGTAAACTACATTTAATACCAAAAAAGCAAAGTTTCGAGAAGAAAACGTTTTCTCTTTTTCAAGCCTTAAATAACAATAACAATAAATGTAGTTTACATTTTAATTTTGGTGTGATGTTAGAAATATTTAATAGTAGAATCTGTAGGAGAAAGGATCTACAAAGAAAATATAGGAACTTTACAAATTCATCTGATGCCAACTAATAATCATAAAAATCTCTTAGGCTTATGGATTTAAAATTCGAAACAGTTATTAAAGCAAGAGTTACTGAAAGAACTTCTAGCCTATTTTTCTTGTACTTTTTTTAAAATTTTAAATTAGAAGTTTTGTTAAACATCGGTAGGAATCCATTCTTTCACTTCTAACGAGTTTCTTTTTCATGCGCAGATTTTCTGACAGAAGCCCACGAAGAAAACTTTCATCGACAAAAGCTCAATCGTCTCATGTCCATAAATGTATACGCTAAGTTTCAATCTGACTCATTGACTGATTTGAGAGTTTTTAGAAAGAACAAACAGATTCCTAACGAGAGAATAGAATAAACTGTTAAACTAACTAAACTTTTAAATTTATTCATTAATTAACAATTATTAAAGAAAATTTGGTGGTTAATAGACAAAAGGATTTCTCTGGCTCTTAAGGAGAAAGTGCTCTATTGAAAAAGATTCTTTAAAAAAAGAAAAAAAGAACGAAATGAGAAAGAAAAAAAAAGAGAAAAGGAAAGAAATAACGACTGGAGGGATAGACTTGGATTGGCTGCCAAATCTTGCTTCAGTTGGGCTGTGTATTTTTTAATTGATGCCGACACCACTATGGGCCACCGCAAATGCACTATGCTGTCCTCCCCGTCCAGGCGACGCTCAGTCCGACCATACTATTAATAGCGAATAAAGAGAAAGCACCACCAGCCATTGCACCAATTCAACACAACAGTGTCTCTCTCTCTCACTCTATTGCCAAAATATTGTTTGTAGGTGTGGAAAAAGAATCTCAAACTGTTCAGCGATTGTTCATCGTCCACACATTGGGTCTGAAGGACACCCAGATTAAGGAAATTTATAAATGTATTATTTATCTTTTTCCTAGTACTGAATTAGAAACTTAGCGACCATTCTTATAAGTTTATAAGTTTATTTTTACAATTGTGAATTGTAAAATAACTACTTAGAAATTGAAAGGTTTTAGAAGTTAAATAAAACTAAAATTAAAAGAAAAATTGTAATAAAATTGTAATTGTAATTATTATTATTTTGTCTACTTTAGAGTCCAACTTCTTAGTGACTCAAATAGTTTGTAAATTAATGGATTAAAAAATTCGAAAAAAAATTGGTGAAATCATTCACTTATTTTAAAACTGAAATGTTTAAGGAAACAGACAGAGCAAAATAATCACCATGAGAAAATGGATTTTCGGATCTGAAAAGAACAGTATTTCATTGGCGTGCCTGGATTTTCACTTCTCATCTCATAATAAATGAAATAACAGTTGTGTCATCATACATTAGGCCTAATCATCTTCATCAACAACATACATCACATTCTCTAATTGAGGATTTATCATTTCGAAGGGATTTTTCATTGTTTCAGAGGATCAACTACACACAAAAAAATATGAGAAACTGACAAACTAAGAAAATATTATTTGAGTTAAAGCTTTTTGGCCAATGAAAAAAAATCGTAATGCAAAACCGATATTTATTTTAGCATTATCACAAAGAATTGCCCCCCCCCCCCCTGCAGATCACCACCAACCTTGGTTTAACTATAAAAACTACAAACATTTAGTTAAAATTGTACATTACAGAATCCGTAAATTAGGCAATAATAATCTTTCGACCGATGCATTAAATATCGTGATTGTAAACCTTTAAAGTAGTTCTGTAAATGTTTGTATCCACTTCCGCGAGTTCCGATTTTGTCCTTATAATGCTTTTTCTTAGTCATTAAAACAGTGATATCGTTCATTATGAAATTTACAGTGAATACAAACTCGAGGTTCTGTTGATAGGTACCGTTCATGAAATCATTTCAGACTAAAGCACCAATTGTATCAAAGAGCTCTTGTGTTTTCTTCTTCTGCTGCTGCTTTTCATATGTTTCACACACCGATATTACTTAGTTTATATACAATCAGATTTCTATGTGCTTTAAAAGCAAATTGCCTTTTGAATTCTCCGCAACTTTCTATCTTAAGTTAATGAATTTTGGGGATTTCTACGCTAATCCTTTCTACAAACTACCAAAATAAAATTATGTTAGCGACAAAACCCGGAAGTTTGCTATCTGTGTTAATGTCTTTAAACTTATAATTACCTAAGATTTACTATTTTAAGAAAGATTTTATACGAAACAAACACAATAAAAAAAAATTAAAAAAATGAACATATTTCGTCCAAATGCTGTAATTTTTGCCGTTCGCCTTGTAATTTTGACAAGAATGAGCGTTTCACAGATGGGAAGGATTTAGCTAATTCCTCATTTTTGTAAGGATCTATTTCAACTACAGAATCAACTTAAAATGAAGATACTATTAAAATATTTTATTTTAAAATCTTTAGAACTTTAAACTTAATAGTAAAAAAATTCTCTTCTAAGAAAAACAAGCGATTTCCTCATTAATGAAGGATTGTCTCAGAAAACAATTACTCAATGTCTCAGAAAAATTGTCTCAACTCAATTACTAAATAGAGAAAGACTGAACTCTGGGTAAATACCAGTGTACAAAGCTAAAGACTCCTACATTGATAATTGTTAGGTGTCGTTTTACGCAGGAACATCTATCAAGACGTTCGATAGTTGTTGTTCATCTGTAGTGATGTGAGTCTGTGACAATACCAATGAATGAAAATTATCTTTTAAAAGTAAAAGCATTTATTTCTTGTGATATTTCAAAAGTATTTTAATTCTTTATAATTGCTTGAGAATCTGCGACAAAATGAGTTCAAATATGAATACAAAAAACATTAGATCTTAATCAAGTTTAGAAAACGACATGATCACATTTTTAAAACGTAAAACGTAAAATGAAAATAAAAACTAAATGTATGAAACTTCAACAATGATTGGTCAGTTGAGCTGACGTAATCTAACAGAACTTCGTTTCATGTTCGGAATAGCCTAATCCGTTTCGATGTGAATTCCATATGAAGTAGGATGATGCTTCCACCTGTTGAGGAATAGTGGACAAGAAGAAACAACAGTCTGTACTCCATACCAGATGGCTCATTAAATTCTAATCATTCCATCGATATGAGGCAAAGGAATCTGGAGTCTTCCAACCATTCTACACTTTTGCAGTTAAACCACGCCCACACGCTCTCCTGTTGCTCGTACTGATAACATCAATACCAGATATGGTCATCTGCTATTGTAGTCCATTCGAGACAAGGTCTAGTAAATGGTACGTTCTGAGATGTTCTGTGATTTTGAATTCTGCTGAGATTTTATTTCTATAGTTCTGGTCCTTTGATATCTCTGATCCATAAGCTGTTGTTGTCTTTATTACCAGCATTGCTAACCATTGGTAGAGTTTTGTTTTCGAGCGATTATCGCCAAATCTTTGTAGCAGTTGTGAATGAAAATCCTAAAAGAGCAGTGGAAATGCTAGAATTGACCTAGTACCTAGTAATGACTAATGCTACTCCACTAAGTTCCTTAAGTTGCAAGGTTTCAGTGCGTTACAAGTTATATATACTGGGTGATTCATAAAGGACTAGAAAAATTGGCAGAAGGGTGTTTTATTTATTCCCTCCCCCCGGGCTCCTTGTGTTTGTAATAAACCCAATACTCCATTTAACTTAGCCTAATCTAATCTCGCTTCCTTTTCCTTGCTCTTCCCGGTTGTGAAGGGTGCTAACTAGACCATGTTTTTCATCGGGGCAGAAAAAAGGTTAAAATGGGGACCCCATCATCCGACTCAGAATCGGATGTTCGATGCGGAATTCCATGCCCTATTTTAATTTATTTCACACCGAATTTGACTTAGAAAAATATTTCGATGTTCGTTCTTTATAAGCCTATTTTTTTCAGTATTTTATGAATCACGCTGCATATATATTTTTGCTTTTTATTATGCAAGATTTTTATTGACATATTTATTATTCTGCAAATATTTACATAAAACTTATGTGACAAATGACAGCGTATTTTTTTTTTCTATCCATTATTTATATAAAGTTGAATGTGGGATTCCAAGCCTTAATTTTCACTTTTATTGAGAACTATAAAAAATGGAATCCTTTCTTTTGTGAACCATATTTGTTTGTCTATTGGATACTCCATATCATGAAGCAAAGACTTACTCCATGTTTCGTATTACGAATAAATTTTCATAAACGATGTAGGCCTATAATATCTTACATTCAAAATACGAAGAAAATTCTAGATATTAATATAGCAAAATCTCAAAAATAAGTTAATATTACGCCTGCACTTTTACAAACAAAATATATTCAGCATACGCATCACTACCATCTATATCAGCTCCATTCAATTCAATACAATTCAACTCCATTCAATATAATAACACGAACTACATCCAACCAAAAAAAAAAATCACCTAGTTAAAAAGAAAATGGCCAAGAACATAAGTTAGTTGTTTGCAATTAGGTGGAGATCCATTTTTTACATTTTAACTATCAATCCCCTGAACATCTCAACTAATGAGAAACAATGAGCTTTACTATGGATAAAAATGTTACATTCATCAAAACGGAAGGCATATTAATGTTTATATCGGTGACTTCATCTTTCAGTTATTATCTTCAAGTTTTTTAATGTATATCTATTATCTTTTTTGCTTACAATTTATATATTTCTAATTTATATCGATCTAAAATTGCGCCTATTATATGTAGGGATATTTCGCTTATTTATGAAGGGATGTCGTCACACATTAGAAGACCCTTCTTTTTAACAATTACTGACTTATTCCTTTATACACTCACTCCACTGCACTTAATTATTTTATTATAGATTTTTTTTTTATATTATCTTGTAATTTCTAATTAGCTTGAATTACAATTTGTTTTGCATTAGAATTTGAAGCACGATACTGTAATTTTTCATCAAATAAAATCCTATTCATTTTGAATAACTTTCGAATTCTGTAAAAAAGTATCGTGAAATTCTGTAGTAATTCTTCGTATTGTGAAACAAAGTTGAATTTCACATAAAAACATTAGTAAAATAATGAATTCTTATTTATGAGGAAACCACTAGAGAAGCACATAGTCATTTTGCGATAAATATTATTCTTTTTACTTAACTACTTCATCTTGGGCGCTCATCATTGGCAAAACAGGGTGGGTGGGGTGTTTGTTAAGGATTAATATTTCCCCCCTCCTTCCATTTTGTCCGAAAATAGAAGAAATCGAGGATTTTGGACATTTTTTTTTTTGGTTGGAAAGTTTATCGGTTTCTCTCTAACTCCTCTCCTCAATCATTATTTATTAAAATATAAATAAAAAAAATATTTGCTATCTTTTCAATTTCGTAATTTAGTTTCGTATTAATTTTTCCATGCAAAAATTAATAAGAAAAAAAATTAAAAAATTAACATAATTAACACAAGGTTAACATGAAATTTTGACTTCATTTGTATTTCATTATATTAAAATGTTGCATTAATATTAAAATTTATCAAGTATAACGTTAAATGCATTAAAATTCAATAATTATCATGCAGTAATTTAAATAAAATTATTGGTTTGGCAATAATTAGTTAATATAGAATCAGTAAACTTAATAAAGTTTCATCAAACGGAAAATTACTATGATAGGTTTTGTTCGGCGGGTTTATTATTTACAGACACTTTTCTTTTATATTGTTTGTTTAAAAAAAACAAAACAAAAAAAACAAAACAAAACCCAAAAAAGTTTTAATGCATTATTTCGAGGGAAGTTGGTTTTCAGTAATTTTTTTTTATCCTTATGAGAAATCTTGATAGTACAAAAGGGAGCCCCCCCCCCCCCCCCGAAATCTGAAAATGTAGATTAGCCTTTTTTCTTTTTTTTTGTTTTTTAAAAGGGGGTTTTTTTTCCTTCCCCCCCCCCCCCCCACGAAATTTTGAAAATGACATGGTTTTTTCTTTGTGTGTGTGTGTTTTTTTTTTTTTGGTTGTTGCGGCCTTCCTCCCCAAGCCCCTAAATAACATCCTATGTAGATCCTGAGGAGTTGTAATTTCTTTAAATTAAACAAAGAACAGCAAACCAGATGAATGTCATTATATTATATGACATTTACTGATATTTATATTTTACTGATATTATATTTCTTTATTTACTGATACATCGTGATAGTGTCTTTGCTCTCTATTTCTCATCCATTTGGATTTAGAACGAAATTAGCCACAATAGTAAGTACTTCAAAGGGACCTTTTACTGTTGCCAAGTGTCTGTAGCCTTAATTTCGTAAGTTCAAGCTTGACTTGACTTTTTCTTAGTAAATACATCTATATTTTACTATGGTTGACTACCAATTAAAATCCTGCAAGAAAAAAAAAGAAACATGAAAATTTGCAGATAGTGTTCATACCAGACCAGTGGCAACTTCTTTTGAAAGTGTATTTGCTGTCATCGTATGTCTCAAGGAACAAACTAAGACAGTCATATTTTCTTCATAATCGTTTCTACAAACTAGTTAATTAGATGGGAAGAAGCCGAGAACAACGAAGATCAACATTTCAGTGTATATTTAGAAAATGAAATAGCTGTCAACGAAATTACTGTTTTTTTTGCTACCAAGAAAATCGTAGGTTCAGTAAACCTGTGACTGCTGTTCGTCGAAATCTTTGGTTGTTAAGCATTGCTTAAATCAGACAATCGTGAAATATATAGACCTGTAGAACGTTAGGAATTGCAATGAAGGAAGAGGGAATTTGCTCTTTCTTCTTGTGCGCTAATTCCTATAAGACAAAGCAGATCACGATAATTGGCATAAATTCGCCATCAAACGAGAAATGGAACGTATTGGACAAGAAACAATTAGAACACGATTCCCAAGACTTAGCAAAGGCCAAGAAAATGTTGACTTCGCAGATGGAAACGCTTGTACTGGATTCGATTGGAACAGAACCAACAACATAAAAGAAATGAAAAATACTTTTAAAGACAATTTCAATTTGTAATGATTAGAAATGAGATGATTTTTCATTTGAAATTTCTTGCACTTTACAGCAACTGTAATGGTTACAAAATAATTAGAGAAAATACACAAATGACATATGTTGTGAGGAAATTATTCAAACAATTCAATGCAAATGCTTCAAATTTCATCAACAAATATATCCGTTATCAATCAAATATCTAAGTGGAGCACTTTTGATCAGATTCTAGAACATTCTCTGTAAGATAATGAGAAAGATGTATATTACGAGTGGGATTCTTTTGATTACCATAGTCCTGTTTTTAATTTTACTGTTTCTGTTATACATATTTCGGTAATTTCTAATCAATCCATGCTCATTAATATAAAGTTTAATTATTATTCATTGAAAATTAATAATCTTAAAAAGGTTGTTTATTAGTTTATAAAGTGTCCTTGCTAATATTGAAATGTTTTACGTTTCAGGCTATTTCTGAATAAATGTTAAAAGGTAATATGTGTTATGTTGCTGCGAGCTACTAAAACGCATATAGTAATTATCCAGTGTCGGAGGAAGACTCGAAAATCGATTGCATAACAAGATAAAAGCTTATTACTATTAATTACGCATTTTCTCAGAAACTAACTAAGCGGTTATTTCATTGAGAGAAACTAGAATGCTGCTGCTACTATTATGTTTTAGTAATATTTAAGGTATTTTTGTTTCTTGAAACTTAAAACAATGCATTGCTCCACTATTTGACAAGGAATTACTTCACAATTTTCACACTGTTATAAAATGATAACTTTTCTCATTGTCGTGAAGAATAAAGGATAAGGTTGCAATATCTTTAAAATGTATGCGCAATGTATGCGAGGAAAATGTCCTTAAGGGAAAAAAAATGATAATAGTAGATATTTTGGCTCGAATCAGGCACCGTTTTTCTTTTTACTTAATCAACTCAATAAAGTAAATATATAATTTTCATTTTCAGTGCTGATGATCAGTTGATGTAGATACAGCAATTGTATATTGACATTTACATTGGTTACTATTTATTGTAACTAATTTAAAGCTTGTTTCCAAAATGATTTCAAGTGTGAATCAGGATATCTTTTGACTGTTTATAATATTGGGGATGTCATTTATTCTGATATTATAAACTTTGTAAAGGATGATGATTTTTTACAACAACATTATTTTCAATGTTGAAACTGAATTTCTTATAACAACGTAAAATCTTGATTATACTTTTAACTTGTAATTAACTTTTTTGTGGATTCCTGTTTT
>JAFIDM010000007.1:25125379-25156136 GCA_023159025.1 Thereuonema tuberculata | reverse complement strand
CCTCAAGGAATAAATTACACAATGAAAAAACTCACCAATGAAAAAACGAGTGAGAAAAATTCGTTGAGGCCGCTCTTTGTGGCACATGGATTTTCTCACTTGTTTTTTCATTGGTGAGTTTTTTCATTGTGTAATTTATTCCTTGAGGCACCACTGCGCTTCCGATGTATTATAATACAGAAATTGTTTATACAAACACGAATTGTTCATTTACTTATGTTGAGCCATAGCTCCTTCCCTGCTGGTCCGATTTTTATCAAAATCAATAGGGATCTTCCTTATAAAAACCATCCACTTATTTTCAGGTTTCAAGAGAGGGAACGGAGAAAAGGGGCATAAACAGGGACATTCATGTACTTTCATTCCTCTCTAGCTCTACCAAAAAAAGCCGAAACATTTACCTACAGTAGACTCTCGTCGAAGTTGAAGGGATGCTAAAAAAAATTCGAAATAGCGAGTTTTCGAAATAACAAGCTCATAACCAAAACATAAAAATTCACGTAAAAACACAAAATACGGAATAATATTCTAAAAGTTAGAGTCTTGATAGATGAGAATAAGTATAAATATGTAATGTTAGTTGACAATAAGTCTAAATACAGCAATGATAATTTTAATTTTTAAAAGTAGTCGAAAATTATTACATTAATTTGAAAATCTATTCGACACAACGGAACGGCGATTTTTCGGGAAAAATTCATTTTTTACTTAGAAAAATATTCGACGTAACAAGGTTTTGAGTGAAAATTCGTCGACATGAGAATTAAAGTTAACATTAGCTAAATATGTAAAATCAGGGGAAAAATAATTATCGACATATCAAGGTTTTCGAAATATCGAAGTTCGAAATATCGAGAGTATACTGTATTTTGATCGAAAAAACTGAATTGTCTATTTTCCATTAATATCAACTGAAAACAGCTAAAAACATCAAATCCTAACACAATGGGATCTAGAGTTGTTAACGAAAAATGGCTCGAATTGCGTGATCTTAAAAGAAGATATCAAAGTTGAAAAGTCGAAAGTTTTGAAGTCCATTTCTATGTGAGAGAGCTGGTACTTGTGTTTGGTATCATCAGCGTAGAAGAGCATTTGAAAGTTAATTTAAAAACTGACGTGCATTAACTACTGCCTGAGTTGAGACTCAGGAACACAGTTCATAGTTCAAACAGTAGTTGCTGGCCTGTATTGATGACAAATCTCTAGTAAATAATGTTTTCAGCCGATATTAATGAGAATACACATTTCCATTCTTTCGTTCTATCTCGTGAAGTCGATCAAAACAGGTTAGTGTTTTGGAGTTTTTGGATAGAGAGAAGCCATCGAATTATGTACGTAAATGTCCCTTTTTATGACCCCCTTTCTCCGTTATTTCCCTTGTTAGTTAGATGCATAATTTTTATCTCAAATACTGCACTTTAACGACAACGTATTTTGAAAGATTTCAACCCACAAAAATAACACTGAACCGTATCAAAATCAACAAGATCTTCCTTGTAAAAACCTACAGGCACCTGTGAAATTACAGCTTTGTATAGGTTTTGAGTTATCGTGATCACAGACGGACGGACGGACATGTATTATTCGATTTTTTTTTTTAAATTGCTTTGTTCTAATCTTTTCTTTCCGATAGATTATAAACAATAAACCAATCCTATAATACCACGTGGTATCAAACTGCAACACAAATAAGAGTAAATAGACAGAAGTTCTATTTAAGACACCTAAAAGGAAAAAAAAGTATCAGAAATTTACAAATAGCATTGCTTTAGTCTTATGTAGGCTCACATAACAATATATTCGCCAGTCCTTTTAAATAACATTAACGAATAAATAATGGAAGTTATTGGAAGTGTATTTTTTCTCTCTTTATCAGATAAAATCATTAGATACTGGTACCTTTTTTTTTACTTAATTTGAGTCTTACCCAACGACTTATTTTTTTAAAGAATGTTGGATATTTTTAATATTATGGGTTTTATCATTTAAGAACAAAATTTGATTTTTTTTCCTCGTGTTGTATTTATGCTTCATCTCGAAAAGGATAATCACAGTGAGATTAATCGCTTTGAGAATAAAATGTAAAATCTCTGATTAATGATAAGGAGCCAATGAGTCAAAAGGACTCAGATCAATCCGACACGTGTCCGCCGTTAATTTTGGGTAAGAATCCTGGTTTCCCTTGGACAAAGAGTTGGTTGAAATTTAGAACCATTCTTTAAAAAAAAAAAAAAAAAAAACAGCCCAAATAAACACACACACACACACACACACACACACACACAGACTCTCCAGACTCCCTTTCAACTTAGCTGTTCCAAAATGATCTATAAATTTGTATAATATTGAATTAAATATTAGAAAAACTTCTTTATTGTGATACCACTACTTCAGCTAGATTTATTATAGGATGAAAGCAAGCAAGAGCTGAATAAATTTAACACATGGCTTTCGAGTGGCAGATGAAGAAATAGATACGAAACAATGAAGATCAGAATTCCTTTCTTTCTGCCGCTTTTCTTATTGCTTATTTTTTTTTTATTGACAAGTTAAAATTAGCACAACCAAAATACTGAAGAACTATTAATATGACAACAAACAAACTGACAAAAAAGTCCTCCAGTGAGAAAATCTGTTCTGAGTTTGACAGTAGGATAATATCGTCTTGAGTTTGTTCAAGTGATGATGAAGACCAGCATTTGAAGAATATAAATGGTCCCCGTAGTGTGTTAGGTCTTCCTGGGTGGTTGGCATTATTCTTCCAAGCGAGACAAAAGAGTCCGTTGAGGTTAATTTTAGACCGTAGCAGCAGGTGAGACCATGTCTCATTGTCATAGACAACAAGCGATCGACTCGTTAAGTCTAACAATGGATGAATACATTAGACAATTGCTTATTGTGTTCCCACGTCGACAAAGACAGATATCTGACTTCATCCATCACGGCCACAGAAACAACAACAATCTACACTCGAGAAATTTCTGATAGATATTAAGAGAAGGAGTTTTTACTACTAAGTTCAAAAAATGTTTCTACGTTTAGCACAAGAACAGATGTTAACTGAAAAAGCCCATTCGTGTTAAAAAAGAAATCCTCATTTGAAATTCTATATTTGTATTATTATGTGAATGCGTTGATAATCCAATGTTCTTCAACTCGCTACATAGCCTTCATATATTTGACTAAATTTTTAGCATGTAGTTTTCTGCAATTTATCACTACTCATAAAATTAAAAAATATATCACAAAGAAGTCAGGGATTTAACTCAAAAATCATTTGCAAACCCGATGCCATTTTAAATTATCTCGCTTAAACTCAAGAAAGCTTTCAAATAGACTTTAAAACAAGGATTTTGTATTAAATATTTATTAGTTTAGCTATTATAAAGTATCTTCCAAATTACCGTTAAGGCAATTTATCAGTATCGGTCACAAAAGCCTTCCCATAAAGTGCCTAATTATCGAATTTCTAAATGATAAATGAATGGTACGATGACGGTGAGCATGATAAATGCCCTGCATCTTGTCTTTTTATAGTTTTCCATTTTTTTCCGGCTTCAGTTTCTTAACTTCGGGAGAGAAACTGAAGCATTAGAACCTGCCATTCGATGTAACTTGAAAGCCAGAAAATATAAACACATTTGGTTTAGGACATCCATGATTTACTTGGCGTGTAACAGGAAAAATCAGCGTTTCCAGTTCTACATTTCATTTTTCATTCAGAAACAGACTTTATCAAAAATAATGATGATTTTTTTCACTATTTTTCAGAAGGATTTCTGCTGAACATCAAAAAGAAATTCTGCTTTTTCGATTCTATCCAAACAAAATACTAAGCATCTATTTTTACATATTTTATTTAATTTAAAAATGAACGTTTTCATTAAAATGCTGCATAAAATAGTTTAAATTAAAAAAAAAATATGATTATAATTAATTTTCGAGTGATCGTTCAAATTGAAATTGCATATACCTATTGAGGCTATTCATGAATTTAATTTGCAGTGTTTTTTTTTCATTATTTTTTCCCCTCTGGTTTTGCTTCTCTTGGCGATAATGGTCCTGCCCAACACGATAAGCAGATGATGGTTCAATCATGGTTCTTGTTTGGTTGGGTTTATAGGACTGGTGGGTGTGCAGTGACAACTCCTGTATATAAAAAAGGAGGCTCTTATTGTTCTTTGCCAGTACCATCTGAGGAAGACTATTTCAGAAGTCGAAACATGTAACGTCTTTGTAGTATATGTACAGGGTGTTCGGGAATGGTAGACAAAGATTTCTCTACCGTTTCCGAAACATATTGTATAATTTTTTTATTTTAATTTGTTGAATGTGTTTTTAGATGTTGGTTGGTTATTGATGAAAGTGATACTCGTTCAATTATTTTAATTGTCAATGTAAGAGACTGAGAAAAAGCTTCTTTTACAATATGCAGAATTGACAACAATCTTCATGGATGTTTTCAGTTTATACGCGTATTTTACGAGTATAGTAGTTTTAACTATTTATAACGTAAGGTTCATCTTCACTTTTCAATTTACGCCATCAGTGTCTTGGCGTTCGTTTACTTTAGTCCTAATAGTCTTAAAAGAGCAAGTTCCATCAATTTCGGATGACTAGGTTACCTTTCTAAATGTTCGTCTCTGTCTTTCCCACTGGATAACTTCACTTGTTTTGTTGGATGTGTCTATTCCATGCTTCTCTACGTTCCATTTAGACTCTGATTCTATGTTTTGTGTTGCTCGTGAAAATTCAGAACATGGATGTCTTCTTTATGGAAAGTCGTTCTTTTTATCACCTTCTTCCGTCCTCCTCTTTCCTTTTTGAAAAAAGGTACATCATTTATGCTTTTGCCTGCAACCTTCCTTTCCTGATGGCAACCAGTATCGTAGCAGAGCTCAATAGTCTGTGAGGGAAAAAACAAAACACGGACCCCAAAGTATTTACCCCAACTATTTCTTTTTAATTACAATAGTTTCTTTTCATAAATCTACATAGATAGCACGGAAAACCATTTTTCCTCTCTCAAAAACACAAATCGAGCTCCTGAGCAAGTTCCGAGGAAGAAAAACAAAATACCATCCCACAACATCACTTCTTCAAAAATGAACAATAACATTACAATTACACTAGGGCATCCATAGATGCCAATAATTAGCAAACCAATCCACTTAACTATCAAACCGCTAAGCCTTTTACCCAAGGCTATGAAACCATCATAACGCTCCATTCATTAAAAGAAATTGCGCGTTATAGCATGTTAAGAATCACTCGGCAAGACCGCAAACGAGACAACAAACCAGAGTGTCTAATATTATTATCACTATAAAGAAGCTCAAATGGAATTGGGCTGACCATGTAGCAAGGCGTAACGATAATAGATAGTCAACAGAAATTCTAATCGGCATTCCGAGGAATGAAAAGAGGCTAAGAAAGCGTCTACAAGGTAGATGGGTGAAAGAGGAAAGGGGTCGTCCATAATTACGTGAGGTCAAAAGGGGGAGGGGGGCGGGTCCGGCAAAATCTCACCAAATCTCACCAAGGGGGAGTGGGGGGGGGGTCAACGAAAATCTCACGTCAAATTTTTCATTCAGAGAATATTCATATTATAATAGATTACAATATTTTGTAATATTGACTTTTTGAACGCAAATTTTTTGACTTTTTGAAATCTCACCTGAGGGAGGGGGGGGATCCAAATTTTTTAAAAAACACCTCACGTAATTAATGGACGGCCCCGAATGAAAAGAGGCCGAGAAAGCGTCCACAAGGTAGATGGGTGGAAGAGGACAGCTTTCGACCAAAAGAACTGAACAAACATGAAGAGACCTTCATCCTGCACTGGATTATAAATGGTTGATGATGATAATGATGATATCTTTACTAAAACTATCACAATACTATCTACAAACTTGCCGAGTATCGTAACTTTTGAATAGTTATGATAAAATAACTTTTGAACGACAAAATTGATTTCATATTTTCGCCATGAAATAAATGTTATTTTTAGAAATACATATTGCAAAATTTTAAATAACGATTTAAATAAATAGGTAAAGTTAATAAATATATAAATTAAGAAGCTATTTATTGAATTTTTTTTTAATGATTTTTGGCAACTGTAAAAAAAAAGAAACATT
Organism: Thereuonema tuberculata; assembly: GCA_023159025.1. Classification (NCBI taxonomy): domain Eukaryota; kingdom Metazoa; phylum Arthropoda; class Chilopoda; order Scutigeromorpha; family Scutigeridae; genus Thereuonema; species Thereuonema tuberculata. The sequence continues at coordinate 25,149,996 of JAFIDM010000007.1, read as the reverse complement.
ACTTACTTACTGACTTACAGTAATTCGATAAAACATTGCAAAAAAATCGGACAATTTTTTTTTTGTTACATTCAGAAAATAACAATTTTTGTCTGAAAACATATTAGAAAGCTAAATCTTTAATACTGTAAGAAAATGCAAGATATTAATCCTGCTGTAGGTGTGATTTTAAATTAATACTGTAAAAAATTTAAAATCTTACGTACAGAAGGATTAATGCATTTGTAGAATTTTCAAATATTAAATCATCTTTAAATAAAAAAACTAAAAAAAAAAAATCAAGAATTAAATAAAAAAATAAAAAAACAGCATTAATTTTAAAATTAACTAAAAAGGAAAAAGAAAGAAAAAAAAAAAAAGGAAAAAAAAATTTTCGTCCACGACAGGATTCGAACCTGCAATCTTCTGATCCGAAGTCAGACGCCTTATCCATTAGGCCACGCGGACAACACTGAAAATCATTCACCGTGGCGGCTATTTATAGAAACACATTATATTTAAATTCTTTATATTTTATACTTAAGAGAACTCATTTTAATTAACATTTTCCCAATAATTTAATTTCTTGTTCCTAATATTTTTGTTTCAAAAAAATTGTCAAAAATCATAAAAATATGAACAATTCATTGTTTGTAGGAGATTTATTCGTTTCAAGTTCTGGTTGTAATTTAATAGCCTAAGATTTTCATTTGAATAATAAAAATTTATTTAATCTTTTGCCAATCAAATATCGATACTTATCTATTTGATATTATTACATTAAACGTAATATGTGATATAGCAAATACGTTAATATTTCATTGGGCTCAATGAAATTCAAATATATTCTTATTAAGACTGTGATTATTAATTTACAATAGACTAATGTTATTATAATTAATTTTCTTTTATAGTCTTAAATAAAGCTTAACAGCAGTCAACATCTTTACATTATTAATTTTATTAATTTAATTGGGTTTTGTTTTTTTTTTTGGAGAGAAAATTTCTTAAAATACGTGGATCCATATTAAGTTTTATAATATCTTAGAAAAAAAAAAACATACGGCCTAAAATAGAGTAAGAAAAAGAATCACCACAACCAAATTATTTAACAAGAGACCAACAAACAGTATTTGCCGAGACATGATATGAAACTCAAAGGGCACAATTGCATATAACACTACCGGTATATATATAATTTTGTGTGTGTAATTTATTAAGAAATAAATTGTTAAATTTACTTCACTACTTGTATTTGTATGCTTTGAAATTACGTAGTGCAGCTCATGAAGTGAAGTAAATAAAATTAGGAAGTTGAAATAACAATGAGCGAGCCCATTTCTCTCTTTAATAATAAATCAAAATATATTCTGAGTATAATATTACGTAAAAAATTGACGTTCAAATAAAGTTAACACAGAAATAATCACTTCTTGAAACGTTAAATTTACGTAAGTTGATTCAATAAAAAATTTGTAACTGTAATGAAAGTTTGTTCCTATTTCTTTCTGCTTTTTAAATGTATATATAAATAATATCTAATAAATATTATTGTATAATTGTATAATTAATATACAGGGTGATTCTAAATTCATAGGACAAACTTTGAAGGGTGGCAAGGCACATTGCCTTAATTTTTTGTCAAACAATGTATGTCCACAGCTGTCGCGTTTACGCGGTAGAGGGTTCTGTTCTATCGTTGACAATAGAGTGACTTATGAAGTCTAGGCACCGAAGATAATCCTCAGCTTCCAATGCGTGAATTCTCTGTAAGTGGAATGGGTGTAATTGCTCCTAGTGCAGAATTCTCCCTACGGTGGTTTGACTCACATCTACGCTATGTGCAATAGCTCTGGTGCTTGTGTCAGGACGTTCCTCAACCTCTCGTAAAATGTAAACGACAGTTGCGGACATACATTGCTTGACGAAAAATGTGTGTTTTAAGTGTAATATGTTATATTACAATGATATACATACAGAGTGATTCTAAATTCAAATATATATTCTACTATTCTATATATATATTTTATTTATTTAAAAATAAAAATGAAAAAAAAAATTCTATTAATTTCCAGAATATGTTTGTTAGGAATATATGCTTAATGGGATTGAATTGTAATTCTTCTTTTGTTATAAAAAAAGAGAAAAAATAACAAAGGAAACAACCTTAAGATACAAATGTGATGTTGAATTTGTCAAATCAAACGCCTCTTGAGAAGAATGTTGACATTGTGTTCAGTATTTTCTTAAGAACCGTTGATGTGCTGTTTAATTAACAATTACCTGTTTTATTCGAAGTTATCAGTTTAATTCTAATACTTATTTAAAAAGCAATTTTCTTATTTCTTTGTTAAATAACTGAGTTGATTTGATGAAAGATTTTCAGTAACCAAATCCATTCCTCTTTACAGCAGGGGGTTTACAAATCAATGTATGGAGGGGGTGGGAAATTCCCTGAAGGCATCGCTAAGGATTATCGGCTGCTTTGATCCAGAAGATAAAACCAACAGCTTAGTAGGTTACTTGTAGTAAATGCAATTTCCCCAATTAAGAAACAGCAAAAGACTACATATTTATACCAAATTCTTCTACAAATTCTCTTCTTTTCATATTCTTGTAATGTATAAAAGTAACTCCACCAACTCTTTCATAGTATTTAAATAATTTATTTAAATACAAATTAGCGAATTTTCGGGAACATAATATTGCGTCATTCCCTTCTTCAAGCAAAATAAGAATTAACAAATCAAACAATAATACAAAAAAGAAAGATCATCATCAATTCAAAAGTAAATATCAAATTGAATACTATAAAATTGTTATAACAATGGTAAGTGATTTAACTTGGTCAAATTATTAAATTTATACATAACAATAATACATGAAAATAATATTCACAAAACGATAAGTTGATAAAGTCAATAATCCAATGAATTAGCACCAGTGATTGTAACTCCTTTATTATTGTCTGTCTTAATAACATTTCTAATCAAACCAATGGTTATTGGGTCCACTCTGACACCCTCATTATTTTGCTTGAAGAAGGGAATGACGCAATATTATGTTCCCGAAAATTCGCTAATTTGTATTTAAAGAAATTATTTAAATACCATGAAAGAGTTTGTGGAGTTACTTTTATACATTAAAAGACTACATAGCTGATTGTCACGTGAATGGAAAGACTAGAAATTTCGACTTCCTAGAACATAAGATATTATGGTAATCCGGCATAATTAGGACCAATAGGATCACAAGAGTGGTTAGCTTAGAATAACAGTTAACCATATCAAACTACCTTTAAAATGCTCCGTAAATCAGCACAAATTGGTTAAAAAAGAAACATTAAATGAAAATCAAGTGAAATTTTAATGAAGCACAGGTAAAATAAATGGTACAGGTAATTGTATTGACTTACACAAAAAACTTCATCACTGCTGCTTCCAAAGTGAAGAGCTGAAATTCGCAATATTTGGGGGTCGTCCATTAATTATGTCAGACGTTTTTTAAAAAATTTGGACCCCCCCCCCTCCCCCTTGGTGAGATGTGGTGTGACCCCACCCCTCCCTCAGGTGAGATTTCAAAAAGTTGAAAAAGTCAATATTACAAAATGTTGTAAGCCATTATAACACGTATATTCTCTGAATGAAAAAGTTGACGTGAGATTTTCGTTGACCCCTTCCCTCCCCCTTGGTGAGATTTGGTGAGATTTTGCCGAACTTAACCCCTCCCCCTTTTGACCTCACGTAATTAATGGACGACCCCTTGCATGTCTTCATGTCAACAGTCCCGCCAATAATGTAACAATGTCTATGCGGCAAGTAGCGCCACCAAACAGTAGCGGCAGGTTGGTGCGACGACATGGAAAATTTGAAATCTCGAAATTAGTGTCGGATTAGTGTTTCCCCACAACTCCCGAATCATCCTCCCAAACGGTTTAAAATCTTCATTGTTATTATGGCTTCCAAACTGAGAAATAAGCTGTTTTGTAAAAAGCAGGCAATGTGAAAACATGCTTTTAAAAAAATATAGGAAATGAATGTGTTAATTTACATGTAATTTCCTTAGGAGCTTAAGTTCTTGAAAGAGCCTAAAACCTAGTTTTCTGGAAATATTATTCTTTTTATTTTTATTATTCTATTATTCTTTTTATTTTTATTATTCTATTTTTCTTTTACTTTGTTAATCAATCAAACACAACGAAATGTCAACTTTTATTTCAAAATATATCCATTGACTACAAACAGTACAAACTTACCCAAGTTTCTAAAAATAAATAAATAAATCATACTATTAATAGGCGAAAACTGTACGGATGTTTGTTTGTGTGTCATTCCAACAGCGCTACAGAAACAGTATTTACGCAGAAACAAAATACAAGGTGGCGCCACCAACATTTCTCAATACTATGAGAGAAAGATTTTGCTTGCATAGTTAGGTTTTTCGTGTAGTTTCCAAGCGAAACTTCGAGATAACTGTAAAAAACATCGAATATAATAACAAAATAATTGCTTTTAGTATTAGTAATACTAATAAGAAAAATAGTTTTGAATAATTACTCTAATGTGGTGAAAATAAGAAGGAACATACGAAAATACTAATCTATTAACGCAATTTGTAATAATATGATATAATGATTATTAAATTTCTGTATTTGTTTTTTATATTCTATATTACAATATCTTGCGCATGCAGAATATCTTTGGAAGGACGAAAACCTCTAGGAATAATGTTCCTTCCAGTATGAGATGAGAGTCACTTTTACAGAAACAAATAGATTGAATGCAGTAGGGTTTATACATTGTATTCCTTGTAAAAAATGAGCTTAGAACATTGTTTGCAATCTTGTGTTTTTGAAAAATTTCACGGTATTTCAAAAATGTGGAGTGTGTTTTACTTCCGTGAATATTTCACGAGTATTTCATCTAGTAAATAAATAAATCCTCAATCCGTTTACTTAGTAGCCTGAAGCAGAGTAACTTATTCAAAAGAAACCAGGTGCTAATTAATTAATTAGCTAAAAGCTTAATAGGCCTTTCTATGGAAATTTATTACTTTCCTTTCTCGACATGAATGAAGAAAGAACAAATGGCAAATACTCTATCTCAACTAAAAGCCGCCATATTGTTATCCTGGCATTGTTGATGAGGCGTATTTACTAATCGTTAAATAGATCGTAATGATCTCACTAATTATAATTCGAGGTAGTATGATGATATCATCAGTTTTCCAGTGTCTTTTAATCTTGTTCCGAAGCTGATAATAGCACTTTAATTTATGTCCTTCTCTTGTACCAAAGTTTGTAGTCTTTCGGACAGAGTAAATATATACTGTCTGATTTTGTGTAAACATCTGGTCGATAAATGCGACATTAGTTTGTACAGGAAGCCCTAAAGGTTTTTAGAAAAAACGTTTCTCCTAAATTTTGTGTCTTCCAATTTTTATTTAGTCATCACAGTCTTAGAAGCCGGTAACCATTATCTGTCCAGTGTCCAAATTATGATGTTGCAATATACAGGATGTAAATGAATAGATGCAACAAACTTCTAGGGTTGTGAAAATGGAATACTTTTTGATAAGGAACATGGGTCTGGAAATGCACAGGTTCTGTTTTACACCCTCTCTTTAATTCACTTCTATGCTTTGAACGGTTTGGCATGTTTTACTTAAGCGCAGGGCATAGATTGCTGCTTTGTTGAGATTATCACAACACATAATGATCACGTGAAACCTAACCTTAACTAGAAGTTATTATTGCATCACTGCATCATGTTTACAAGAGACGCTCGAAATGACGGTGCATGTTCTGATATAGCTTCTGAAATGTTAAGCTTAATGATTTCACGTGATCATAATGTGTTCTGCTAACGACAACAATGGTGTACGCAACTATCTACTGCCCTGCATTCAGTAAAACATGCCAAACCGTTCAAACTATTGATGATGTGAATAAACCAGAGAATGTAAAAGGGAATCGGTGGGTTTCCGGATCTATGTTCCTTATCAAAAAGTGTTGCATTTTCAGAACCCTAGAAGCCCTAGAAGTGTGTTGCATATATTCATTTACACCTATACACCATAATATGCGCTGGTCATTGTTTTAGAAGTACACTGAAGCTCGGTTATAACGCGGTCTTTCGGATCCAAGATTTCGAAGATCACGATATAACTGCCATATAACCGAACTTTTATTACTTCGTGACGTCCAATGTCGTATATCGCACCCTATCATCGCCCACACGATTCCAAATCGATTTAAAATGGTCATTTTGCGATTAACTAAATCATTCAGAGCTATGTGAGAGAATTTTATATTTATAAATACATAAATCATTACCTTTTCAACACTTTGATGATGATCTATATTAGCCAAAATCGATTTGGCGCCGCCATCTTGTACAAACGACGAGTCACGTAGATCAAATCTAGGTATTCATACGCCTATTAGATTACAGCCTCTTTACTGAATGTCATTGGCAGAAAAATAGATCTCGATATTCATTTTGGTTAACCGAAAAAGTCCGCGATTCTGGTATTTTTTAAAAAATATATTGTATTTGACGCATTTTCGTGACATTAGGGTGGGTATAGAGTCTCAATTACTGTAAATAATAAGGAAACAAGCATATTAATTTCAATCAATCAATCACGGCCTTTCACTCGATTCCGAGTCTTGGCGACCTGATGGATGAACGATCTATAGGAAGAACGATTACGTGCGAGTTCACAAAGATCGGCCAGGGTCATTTCTGTCGTAGTTGTAATAGTGTGAAGCCATCTGGTTGCTAGTCTTCCTCTTCGTCTAGAGCCTTCTGTTTTTCCCAACATAATGTCCTTCTCTAAAGATCTATCACGTCTAATAATATGTCCAAAGTAGGCAAGACTTAATTTGGTGATCCTAGAACCGAGTGAGATGTCCGGTTTGATTTCATCCAAAATTGATTTGTTCGTTCTTCGAGCTGTCCATGGTATCGATAACATTCTTCTCCAGCACCACATCTCCAAGACATCAATCTGTCTTTTGTCTCGTATCTTTGTCGTCCAACTTTCACTCCGTAGATGAACACAGAAAAGACCAGACTATGTACAAGTCTTTTCTTGGTCGTTAGAGAGATGCTTTTTGACTTGAAAACTCTATCCAGTGACTTCATCGTTGACTTTGACATAGCTATTCTTCTCCTGATCTCCGGTGATTAGTTGCCTCGGAGGTGCTCATACTGCCGAGTAAGTTGAAGTCTTTTACCACCTCCATTTTAAAACCATCCAAATCCATAATATTCCCGGGGTACACGGGAACATTAATTTACACCTTTGATTTGATTTTAGGCGAAAAAACGGTAAATTTTGCAATTTTACAATTATACACCTTTTCCAAAAAAGAAGTGGTCCAAATCGCGTTATATCCGAATTCGCGATATAAACGACCGCGTTATAACCGAGCTTCAGTGTGTTAGTCATATGATGGAAATTCAAAGGACAATCTATCTTAAGTAGTGAATTGAATAGTTCAGAACACGTAAAACGGTACTATCTACGTAGTATTTCTGTGTCTCTAAGAATAGTTTTGTAATAATTCTTATTTTTTTACTGGCTGATGTTCAATGGCAAAGTAGTGACGGTGCGATGGACTGCGTTTTCATCCAACAACAGAATGTGACAGTTTGAGCCTTTGCTTACATAATTCCTAAAATCTTCAAAGCAATGGTTTCCTCCATCTATTATCTCACAGTTGGTTTTGCATCTTTAATCAAAAATCTCAACCGACAGTTCAGTTAGTAAATAGCTTTGAAATATAAGAGTAGTAGTCTATTGTATGAAAAATTTTAGGTCATGTAATTTTATAGAATTAATAATTACATTATTGTTGCTGCTATTAAGGTAATGAAAACTGTTGTTGATTACTCTTAGGAAGAGATATTCGCTGTTGTCAAATCTCGGTTGAAGAGATTTGACAATTTTGATGCGACATTTAAGAATATTAATTCAATATGTCTTCCAAATAGGTATTTTTACCGTTATGAATTTTACCATAATGAGTAACATTTTGAAATTAGCTAATGAAAGTAATGAAATTGTATTGAATTTTTAATCTAGCAATAACTCAAAAATCAAAAGATTTAGACTTGTCTCCCTCTTCAATGGACAGTCCAAAGCTTATGCAATAACAACATTTAGATTATGAAAAAGGATATGGTTAGGTTATGCCTCATCTTACTTTGATTAGTGTCTTTGCTTCAGCATTTAATGTAACATTGTCAGACCCCCCCCCCCCCCCCACACACACACATCAAATTCCGGGCCCAGGTACCAAATGCAATACCGGGCCTTCCATCCCCCCCTGTTATCAACAAAATCATAAATTCTTAGAAAATACCACACGATTTAATACTTCTACAGCAGTGGTAGGCAGACTTTTGTAAGGTAAGGGCTACCTCAAGTATACTCAAAGTGCCACAGTCACCTTAAGACTAAAAAAAATACGGAATCTCCAAATCGACAACCAAAAAGAAAAAAAACAGAATCTCCAAATCGACAACCAAAACAAAAAAACAGTGGGTCCGTTTTATACTATAAACATACTGTAGATCTCAGCCCGCCCCTTTTCACGGTCGGGCCCCGGTGCTAAGGGACCAACTGACCCCCTCCTTGAGGGGGTCCTGAATATTGTTACCAAAAAACATTACTTCCAGTTCCAGTGTAGATAAAATAAAAAGTTTTGAAATAATGCTAACTTCTCTCAGGTGGTGACTTCCTTACAAAAAGCTCAGATGTGGGACTATGGATGGACCAGAAAGATTATTGAGTTTTGATTACAATTGGAAACATCTAGAGTTACCATCTAGTCTGTAATATCATCATTACTACGAGTTCGACGCACTTCCTGTTGATTGAATATAGTGTTCCAATAATAATAATAATGGCGTATGAATTTTAGGAATGATATTTTCTGGAAGAGATTTGTTAAGGTTTGATTTCCTGTAACAATAAGGAACGGTTTACAGTATGTAGTAAAGGAAATATATTTTGATGTTGTATGTGTGTATTCTGCTGTATTTGTTGCCTTATACTCGTAATACACCACGCATTATCGATCAGTTATTTATTCTCTAAGACACCAGGACAATGAATAGGAAAGTTTGTCGGTTTGCATTCGACAATCACAATACAATCAAATATTTGTCTACCAACACTGGTTTGGAAGTATGTTTATAATAAGAAATCTTAATTCTGATAATTCGGGACAAAGTTTTTTTGAAAGTGGTTACACCTCCTTACGTATTCTAAAGTATTCTTAAGTATCCTTAAGTTTCAAATTTGAACATTTTGATAACAATTATTCTTATTATTATTACGATTATTTAATAAGATGACTCAACAACATCCAGTTATTTCTATTATTTTTTTAATAATTTTAAAAAAGTTACTTTCGAAATTTTTAATACAGTTGCTGTCAACAACTAATTATTTAATGAAAACTGCAATTCCGAAAAAAGTCACTTGAAGTAAGCAAGTATTTCTTTAATAGATTATTAAAAGACACCGGTTTCACTAATGGATTATTTAATGATCTTAATATTTTCAATATTACTGCAAATTGATGGAAATTACAAAATTTGCTTTTTATCGAGATTACAGGGGTGTTAGAGAGCTAAGCCAGAATTAAAATTGTGTTTAATTACACAAATAACCAGTATTGAAGATCGTGTTCCTTTTTTTTGGTGTCAAGCCCGTCATCTTGTAAACTAACCGGATGCGCATTAATGATTTTGAAAACCTAAATGTGCTTTCAGTGCCAAACACCTAAACCAGGAAAAAAAACCGCCTTTATAGTTCTTAATAATACTGCTACTGTCTACGGTAACAATTTTGTAATTCCAAAATTCCAAAATTTCGGCAAACCAATTTTTGTGCCGAATCAGTGAATACCAATGGGATGTTGTACTAATTGTCTCAAGACAGTTTACTTACGAAGAATCTTCGTTGCTTTCTGGAAGGATTTCCAGTTTTCGGATTTTCATCATAAAAGAAAGATGAAGAGAAGGATTAAACACTAAGACTAAAAGTTAATCAGAGATCCTGAATTCATTTAGATTTTGTTTCTTCCTTAGTGGGTATTAATATGAACACATCCCACAAACCACTGTCAAAATATCTTATCTGAACCTTCCTAGTCCTTCCTACATAAGGGGCCGAGCTACAACTTTTTCGGATCTAAATTTCGTTAATTTAAAACACAGTCAGAGATGCTTTTAAAGACACAATGTTTTTAATAGAACATTTATTTTAAAGAACAATAAATGAACCTTAAGTAGATCAACGAAATCGACTTACTATTTATTATTTCCTTACACACTTCCAGCCTTCAATAACAACGTGTTCCAAATAGATTCTGGGATCGAGTAATCCTTTTTTTTTGATCAGCACAACAGAAGTTCACTGTCAGAAAACGTGAATGATTTGACCTGTGTATTTTTCGAAATATCGTGAAACAGTTGATGATCGTGAACTGTTGGGCTGTAAAAGGAGAAAGAATTGATATTTGCAAAAAAAAAAAAAAAAAAAAATAACAATGATCTTGAACTTGATAGAACTAAAGCCGAAGTGCAGAAATTAAAGATCACCTGAAGGTAAATTTTTGTAGCTTTTTATTTAATTAATACCGGTACATTACATAAACTTATTAATCTCAACTATTCTCTTTGATTGTCAGGATGTCATCAAGTAAGAATAATGGACTGACAAATGCTTCTAATTGAACCCTTTTGTTTTTCGGTCTTCCTATTAAGAGTAGGTGTGAGAGTAGGGACAAAGCATTATTTCCCCATTGCACCTATTTCTTTTCCTTTCCCTCCTTGAGGCGTTATTTCGCTTAGGAAGCACTTCTCGGCTTGTTAGCGTTCCTCCCGCGTTCCCATGACGACACTTCCGTCGAGAGTTTGCCGGAAAAACACGCGCGTGTGATTGGCTTCGGCCGCCGGTGGACCGATGCCGAGTTTTTTGCGTTGCAAACGAGCCTTGAGTGCGGACACGGGCGAAGGGGCGCCGCCGCCGTCCTACGATTTCCCCTCCCCTGCTCCTGAGGTGGAGAGAGGGGGAAGATAATGAAAAGAAAAGGACCTCCGAGTCAGAACTAATCATCGCCCTCTGAAAAATCAAACGACAATAAATGTACAAGGTTCGATTCCATCTGCTTCGATCCCCGTAAGGGGGTTTCTGCGTCCAGACACTAGCCCCTTTCTTCCTGAAGAGTAAATAGAAAAATGGAGAAGGAAAGAAAGAAAGCAGAAAACGAATGGGGGTGGGTTGAATCTGAAGACGAATACGTTAGACAATCGTCTACACAATTCTTCTTCGAAATGATAAAATAGAATGAAGGGAAGAAGGAGAAAAGAGAACGAGAAAACAAATAAAGAAAAAAAATTTAAAACTGTTTTTACTGGAAATGAAAGAAGTTTAAAAAAGGATCTGAGTCACTCTAACTTTACATTTTGTCTATAAATTCTACTTTAGGTTAAGACATTAGTTTGTTTACATTAGAATACTGTATTTTCATTATAATAAAGGAAAAATAAAGGTAAAAAAATTAATTTACGATTAATTCATTTTTTAAGATATCATTTTATAAGGTAGTTTAGGATTTATTTTTCTAAAATTTAATTTTAGCAAACATTCAATACAATCCTTACTTCTCTGTCAATCCGCGTTGTATTATTTAATTTATTCTGAATGAACTATATTGGATTGGCCAAACGTTCGCTCGTTTATTTTATACATGTTGGATCTAGTAGCGCTTAGGTGTCTTCAACGTCATTCGATACCATTTTGTTAGATTGTATTGTGACAGCTTCATATCACCATGCATTTAAAACAAAAACTGATTAATTGTTGAATTTTGTGTCACCAATTTAATATTGAAGATGGAAGAAAATATGCCGAAGACCGCATGTTTCTTTGATGACCAGACAAAAACTGTTACAGCTTGGCTGGGAAGTTCTGATTCATCCGCCCTATTCACCAGACATTGCACCTTCGGATTTCCATTGATTTCGGTCTGTACAAAATTCTCTTAATGAAAAAAAAGAAAGGCACCTGAAAGACACGAAAGGCACCTGGAACATTTTTTTCCTCAAAAAGTCAAAATGTTTTGAGAAGATGGAATTATGAAGTTGCCTAAAAAATGGCAGAAAGTAGTGGAACAAACCGTTGAAGACGTTGTTCAATAAAAGTAGTGGTGATAATGAAAAATTTGTCTTTTATTTTTCACTTAAAAACCGAACGAACTTTTTGGCCAACCCAACATTTTATACAACTGTCAATATTTGAACTGTTAGTATTTTTCCCACCTTTTCTTATTATTTCCTATTATACATTATGGAAATCTGTCCAGATGCATTAGCGTGGTGCACCTGCAGACAAATAAAAAAAAGATGTTCAAGTGCTGTGACCGACAACAACAAAAATTAAGAGATTCCCCAAAAGTTCTATGAAATGGTAATTTATTATGTATTTTTCAGTGATTGTAGCGGTTTTGTTTTTTTTTAGAATTTTTAATTCATGTGTCTCTAATTTCTTGTGACTTTCTTCTGTCCTGCAAAACTGTTTAGCAAAGGAATTTTCTAGACTTTACGGCCATTTAATTGAATCGGTCGCCATTTTAAAGCGCTGAGATAATTTCAGATGCCGAGAAGAACGCTAGACGGGATCGGGCAAGTTGCCGATACTGCAGAAAAACCTGACCACCTGAAGGAGGACTGCTGAGCAAAGTCAAAACGCGATGGCTGAAGCGATAAAACACGAGCGTGAACGCTAGGTCTAACACCACTCGCGATGTCTGTCGCTCGAGACGATCTAAGCGTCTGGCTGCCCTCCTTGTTAGCAGAGATACAAAGCTACCATATATGTCCACTACTCAACGGGTGTGTATTCTTCAAAAACCGAGCTCCAGTCCAGTGTTCGACAACATCTTTCTCTTTCTTCTTCAGTGACACTCAACAGCTACAAAACAAAGCTCATTTATTTATAGAAGATAACTGCTGTGCAATTTCTTGGTCAATGCCTGTTATTCTTCCAAGCAGCTTATTACTATTTTTTACTTAAAAACTCGGACAAAATCTAGTGTTTCTGCTGCCTTTTGTTCTATCTTCACCACGACTGGTAAGCCAAGGACTGTTTCACTGTCGATTCATGAACTGTTGTAACTAATTGGAATTCAAAGGTTTGTAAACTTTGATTTGAAATTATCATTGTTTTTATTTCATTAAATTTATTTATTTAACAACTTCCATGTAATTCTCCTCCATCCTTCAATTTACGACTTATCCTTTCAGTTAAGTCAAATAACAATATCTATTAAGTTAAGCAAATTAAGTAACATTTCCTTTAAAAAAAAATTATATTCTTTTTTATATAAAATTTCAGTACATTTCGGCATTTCTTTCGTTGAATACTTATTACTTTCTATAAAAAGTAAACGTTTAGTTTCCATTTGACTGTGGCGCTTCTCTAGCGGCAGAATCGAAAACAATTTCACACACTTAAAAGTCAATCATTGGATACAGCGGTTGGAGGAGTTAAAAAAACTTTAGCTAAGCTCTATTGTCTGTTTGAATACGAATTTTGAATTAAGAATTAAATCTTACTACCTTACAATCAAATGTAATTTGTTCTCAAATGGGGATTAGTATTCAAAGATAGTTAAGTAGATAAATACGTAACAGCAAGTTTTCTTAAATTGTGATAATCAGCCACATTTTTTCTGTTTAAATGTTGACAATAGGTCAGTTGAATAAGTTATTAGCATCTTAAAAGGAAATGACAGAATTATTTCGAAAGTTAAGGTCCGTTGTTTGATATCCGACTATCAAAGACAGAAGGTTTGAGAATTGTTTGCTTTAGGGAAAATACTGTTTTTAAAGAGATTATTCATTGGAATAAAGATACTGAATCGTAAATTTAGTATTAGTTTTTTAATTTTTATCTTTCATATCTATTAAGCTGTTTTATAATAGTTTTTTAATCTAATTAATTAAAAATACTGAATATTTTCGTTTTAATTCTGTATTTAAAATCCTTTTGAATTTTGTCTTATTGTGTCCTTTTTCTTTTTCCTCTCCCTTTGTTTTCTGGTTCTTATTTACCTGCATGTTTTACTGTCAGCTAAATAATTAGAAAAAAAAATTGAATTTGGGAAGAAATTTTCAATTCAAAGCCGAAGGAGGTCATTCATCACAACAACAAGAAAAGGGTTTTATTAACAGAATTAGGTTTTAGATTAATTAATCCCATTTACAAATCATTCATGTTGTTAAGGCTAAGGCAAGAAAAAGACATCAGTGATCTTAATCGTAGAAATAATTTTGAAATTGAAAGTTGTAAGAGTATTTAAAACTTTTTTTTATTAATGTCTTCTTCTTATCCATGTCTTTATTTACAATAATTTTTGTTGGATGTTAGGAAGACTGTGTGTGTTCTCAAAGAAAAAATTCTTTTCGGATTAAAATAAAAATCTCAAACCATGTAAACAATTTATTTCTGAATAGAACATCTGAAACATCGATGATCTGTAACTTAATACATTCTCTTAACGGATTATATTTGGAATGCTTTTCATTCCTATCTTGAAATTCCGCATTTATTGTCTTTTTATTAATAAATTAGCCGGGTACCGTCGCTTCGCTCCGAAACGCATATAGAGCGCTTTTTTTTTTTTTTTTAAAAAAAACTTATTTATTTAGCAAATTATTATTGAGATCGGTGAATATACGGTAATCGGTAATCTGTTACATTTCTGCGCGTGCATACAAAGACAATATCTCGAAGCACATTTTTTTTCACATTTTTACTTGTATCTAGCAAACGCAGAAACGTTTGTGAATGAGTGATATATCGTTCGATAGAACTTTCAAATACCAACATTTTCTCAATATAATGTTCTCTTCCAACTTTTATACTTTTCGATTAAATTGAGAGAAAGTCAAAATTTGACTCTTTTATAGGCAACATCTTGGGAACCAAAAAAGTTTTTCGAAAGATTTTTGTAGCATTTTGTTTGTCTTAAAAAGATCTACATTTTCTCCACTTGCATGACCACTGTATCTCTTATAGTTTGGTCACAAAATTGGAAAAACGTAAAGTCTTACTTCAATGACAGACAGAATAACGTTTTTATTATATTATTAAATTCCTTCTACACTCTTGTTGTAGTAGAGAATCTTTAGGATCTATTGCACTTCTATACGCAGGCAAGTTGGAACTCTGATTATGCAAGATAACAAAAAATCTCAGAAGAGCAACTTATCCCCTTTGGAATTGGCTGCATATAAAAAATTATGTAATAATTCAAATATAAGGATCGTACCTGCTGATAAGGGTAATATCATGGTAATCTTGGATACAGAGGATTATAATGAAATGATAGAGGCTCATATTCAAAATTCGAAGACTTACAAAATATTGAATGAAAATTTGGAACATATTGAAAAAATTATGAAAAGAAATGTAAGATTACTTGCGAAAAAAATCGGAATTGAAAAAGATATTGTGGACAATGAAATCTTAAATGAGGACTATGCTTTCCCTAAAATAAGAATATTACCGAAAGTATATAAACCTAAGAATCCTGATAATAAGTTCGCAACTAGGCCGATTATTAATTGTGCAAATTCTTTATTAATGAGAATATCAAAGATGGTAGATGAGAAACTGGAACAATTTAAAAATCAATCTATAGGTTACGTAAAAAATGGGGAGGAATTATGTGAAAAATTGAGCACTCTAAAAATTGAAGAAAAGAGTACATTATTATCCATAGATGTTAAGGATCTCTTCACTTCTATTACGCATCCTTTACTAGTAAGGGTTTTAGATTTCCACTTAGGGGATCAGGACTCAAAAGAAAAATTTGACTTAATTTGCCTTATAGAATTCTTATTTGCTAATCAGTTTTTTATGGCAAATAGTCGGATCGTTCAACAGCATTCTGGTCTCTTTATGGGTCTCTCCTCTTCCATGATTTTAGCCGAAATTGCGATGCAATTTTTAGAATTCATGTTTTTTATTAAATTTGACAATTCCACATATTTCTTCCAGAGATATGTGGATGACATATTTATTATTGCTCGCAATAATTCGGAACATATTATTTTGGACCAATTTAATTCGCTTGAAAAGGATATTCAGTTTACTTTGGAAAAAAATAATAATGGGAGTTTACCATTTCTGGATGTTATGATCAATATAAATAACGGAATTATAACTACAGAACCATATTCTAAACCTTCATCAGGGAATACTATTACCCACTATTCTTCAGCTACCCCCCGTTTTGCTAAAATTAATTTGATTAGAATGAAAGTAAGAAAAGCATTTTATCTATGCTCATCAGAGGAACTCTTCCATAAACATTTGGAGAACATTAAGAAAGATTTTATTAATAATGGGTATCCAAAAAAATTCATGGATTCAAATATTTGTAGAATTGTGCAGAATATATATAACCCTGATATTAAAAAAGATGACAAGAATGGAGCAATCTGGGCGACCTTTCCGTTTCATCCGGTGTTATATAATCAATTAAAAAAGATTTTCTTTGGGACGGATATAAAATTGGGTTACAAATTAAATAACAAATTGATTTACCCGATTGAACATAACAAAATTAAAAAAGAGAACGACAATAAAAAAGGTTGTATTTATCTTGTTCCATGTGAACAGAAGGATTGTTTCTATATAGGTAATAGTGGGCAAACTCTAAAAAAACGTTTTGGGCAGCATAAAAGTTGCATAAAAACAGGGAATCTCCACGGATCCTTTATTGCGGCTCACATGTATGATAAAGGATACATTGGAAGTTTCAAAGAGTTTGTGATATTAGACGAATGGGGGAACAGACAAGCAAGGGAAGCCATTGAATCTCTTTATATAAAATTATTAGGTTCTTATAATTCATTTGTTCCTAATAAATATATTCAACATTATTTATTTATATAATGGTAATTGCCGTAGATTTGCAGAAATCCAAAAAAAGAAAATTAGGAAAAAGATAAACAAAAGAAGAGATGCAATAAATTTAATTGATAATAATATTTGAAAATAAAAATAAAGATATGGTCTTATTAATTATATATATTCTTAAAAGATTAAATATGGTGATATGGGGGATCTCTTGTTCTTAATCACATTTTTTTCCATGAATACTTAATCAAGATTGATAATAGTCCAATCATCATCCAATATTCTATTGCTTGTATTTGATTGGTTTAAGTTTTAAAGAATAAATGTATATAAGACAGAACCTTCATTTAAAAAATTTATGCTGATGATGAATCTCCGGTAGATTTGAAAGCCTTCATTTCTTTTTAATTTTAATTTAAATTTATATGTGTGTTTTTTTATATTTTATTTATAACCATGCTTTTAAACGCACGTAAAATAATTTTTTAACTTCTATTAGAGACCCATCCGCCCAATGAGTCGTCAAAGTCTGCTTAGACTTTCAGAGTTTAATAAATCGTAACTCGTAAGCGCTATTTTGTTTTGGAATGTTATTTTTATACTTAGTGCATATAGAAACTAATCCATTACAAACTGAAATTAAAAAAGAAAAGATATTTAAATAATATTAAAAATACTTTTTACGTAAAATAAAATGTAAGTAAATAGTAACTGTTTTAATGATTTCACAAATAATGTTTAAAAATTGTTTATTTTTTTTTGCGTATAACCTTTTTTTTTTGCATATACAGTTAACTCTTCATTAGTATTTAGTAATTTATTTTTAATATTTTTAATGCAAGTACATGTATTGTTATATCGAATTCCATTCATGTCATAATTAATTAATTAATCTAACTACACTTAAGTAAAATATTAATTGGACGGTGATAAATTTTTAGTTCCATATTGTCACCCTTGCAAAATAGTGCCTGAAAAGTCCCGTGACTGTTACATTCTTTGAAAATGACAATACACTTGGAACAGAGGTAATTCGGAATTCTTAAAGGAATTCAACTAGATGAATACTAAAAAATATTGATTTTCAACTATCTAACACATCAGCACCTATATTACAGGTATACCATTACTTTATAAGCATACCATGATCGGACATTTAAAAAATAACAATTTCTTCAATACTCTATGGTTCTTGTCTCGAATCAGTTGAAAAACAATTTCTTCATTGCATTTTAAAGTATTCCTCTTCGTGTATCTCCTTGTATAAGGACTATTTTTTTGTCTGTACAGTTTTCCGTCAGTGCATTTTTTGTCATCCCATTGTCTTCATTCACAAATTAACCGTTTTTTTAAAAAAAAATCTAGAAATGGAATAATTATTTTTAATTATGTCTTTTTTTCATCAAAAAAAAAGAAAAAGAAAATAGAAGCTAAGCACAAAATAATGGCCACTTAATGAGGCGATGCCTCCAGTTAATGACAGTTGCACCAAAAACTGCTCTAGATTTACGGCTTTTGGCTTGGGCTTCCAAACATATTATGAGGCCATTGGTAGATTTGAGAGTTGCCATGATTCTTTTTAGAGGGTGTTGGGAGGGAGAGTCTTATCACGGTGGCCGATAAAAATAGCTGTCGAGAGAGGGGAGAGGAGGTGTTCGTAGGGAAAAAAAAAAAGTAACTTGGTTTCGCTATACTTTGAACGGCGAGCTGGGAGGTTTACCCGTCTTGTATGAGTGCCATGTTTCGGCAAATAAATTCGATTGCGAGCGTGCCTCTGATTCCCGTGGCGGTCGTGTGTCGTGGCGGACCTGGCGATCGTATCGGCCGCCGCGCATTGTGACGGCGATAGGGCCACCTCCCTCGCCCGAGACTCGTTAGCCGAGCACCGGGGCCTCAATCACAGCAGGCCCGGGGTTCCGTCCATTTCCTGCCCAACTCTGTCGGGGCGCATAACGTCGTCCCCCCCATCCCCCTCTCCTTCCACTTGCAATGTTGTGTTGTTGTCACCACCCCTTCCCCTTTTTTCCATGCAGACCCCCACCACCACCCACTCTTTCGTGAAAACCACTCTTTTTTTTTTCTTTTCCCTTTACTGGAAGGGAGTGAGTCGAACATCCGGACGACGATGCAAATGCATAATATCGATGGCAAAGCGCGGGGTTCCGTTTCAAACCCTCGACCGACGACGACGACAACACACAGAAAAGTTTCAACTTCCAACTGGTGGAAAGTCAGTGGAAATCGCAAAACTTAAGTTTGTTCCTTTAACAGTCAAATTTCGAATTGAACTCAGCTCCAGTGCTTCCAACTCTGAATTCCACTGATACTGAACCAAAAGATTCAAAAAGGAATAAACGCAACAGAAACAGAAATTTCGAAAAAAATCTTGCAATTTAGCTGTTTTCTCCTTTGCTTCTGAAGTAGAGATAATATTTCAATTCCAAACATCAAAACCTAATCTAAATTATATTTTTTCGACTTTGATAGAAATAAGCGAAAAAAAAAAAAAAAAAGGGTTCTACCTTCCAAAAAAAAAAAATCTTTCTAAAATGAAAATGTTGCCGATATAATCCTGGTTTATAGACAATAGTAGTCTATAATAGTCTATAGTCTACATCCTAATTATTGAGACTAAGGATTCCCCACAGATCTTAGACTTGACAGAGATGATAAATAAAGCTAGTCGAGTGAATAATTTTGAATGTCAAGTTTCATCCATGGTTACAAAAACGTTTTACTCTTGAGGATTTGTATTATTTTTAGAGGAAAGAGTCGAAGAAAGACAGTAATTTACAAAGATGTTAAGAGAAAAAACAAAATGGGAACCCCCTGATTTAAACAATGATCCTAATTCTTAAATCACTTAAAAATGAATATATTATTAAAATTAGCATATGTTCACACCGATTAAATATAAAATATATTTAATTGTAGAAATTTTCGGAAAGGATTTGTGCCTTTCCTTTTTCAAGCCATAATCGTAAACAAAATAGGAATATGAAATTTGGTTAACAATATGTAAATACAAAGAAATCGAGCTTTGTCTTCATTACAAAATCATCAATTTAATATTGTCATTGTTAACAAACACTAAAACCTCAAACCTAATAATTAACATGCTAATTCCTCAAATTTCATAATTTTGTTAGATTTTTAGTCAAACAAATCCTTAGCTTTACTGATGAATGTTTCATCGACCTCAATGCCTTCATTTCTGTTTAAATTCCTACCTCTTGTATTTCTAATAAAAATACTTTCCATTATCTTTCTATTTGAAGTATTTTTTGTATTGTTAAAAGTCTTTATATTGCTACTCATTTGATGTCCACAATTCAAACTACCTCTGTTATATCAGAGGGTTCAGCTACCTCGGATATATCACTTTTATTTTCTTTTACATTATTACTGTGTTCAAAATTCGCTTGAATTAAATATATTTTATATTTAATTTGTGTGAAGATATGTTAATTTTAATAATATGACTATTAAAAGAGAGGAATTGAAAAGTAAGTACGGAATATATTATTGTTAAAAACAACCAAAAAAAAACAAAAGAAATTAGCTTCTAGAATTATTTATTCTAATATAAAAGATCGATGTATCTAAAGTAAAAAAGTTATAGTACAATGATGGCAAAATCTCTCTTTAGGGAATACTAAGAAGTGTCCGGTTCTTTAACTTTGCGTCTTGAACGAATGTTTATATTTTTGCTGAATCTATTGGACATTCGAGTGACAAAGTCCGAAATAAACTGAAATTACTTTGTCTTTTATTTGCAAAGAGAATTGAGATAGTTTTTAAGAAAGATTGAAACCTATTTTGAACTAAGTTTCCGATACATAGTGATTGATCTGCTGGGAATGCAACGTCCGAGGTTTGTTAAAATCGCTGGCTTAGTCAAATTTGTATCAAAATCAACGGGAACTGAATTGAGCGTCCACATCCTCCTTTCAAATTACAGACTCGAATTTTTAAGAGTCGTACTCATTAAGGAGCTTTATAGGAAACCTACAACGATATCTTTTGGATTTAGAACTTAGATATAATATCAACTGAAAGCTCATAATAGTCAGTATATTCCAAGCAAACAAGTTTCACTTCTTCGACAATAGCCGAAGTTTTTTGTTATTTTATGGTAGTTGGACAGTTTTTGACTCCAAATAAAGACTTAAAACGTTATTTTTAATTTTTCTATAGGACATACATCAAGAATGTTGTCAATGTAGACCAAAACTTCTACTCCTTTCCTTTCTTTCCAAGTTCCTTTCAAATGAGAGAATGAAGACGAATATTAAAGTAAACTAGCAAAAAAAGTAAAATAAAACCATATGATACATAATATACATTTAAGAGGACACCCTTCGTCTAAGACAATTAGGTTGAAGGTTGTAATTGACTTCATCATTTTCTTCTTATAAACTAATTATCGTAAAAAGAAAAGAAAAGAAAGAGAATAATCCTGTAATTTTCTGAATTTCCAGCAGTTGTATCCATTTAATACTCGACCTTAATCTTTTTTTTTTTCCTTTCTTTTTCTGGGGATCAGATAAATCCATCTCCTCCCCTGTTCGTCCACTCATGCGCACATTCCTCTTCCGGTCGGTCCACTTCCGGGTCCGACCCCAATCGATCCCTTGAATATTGACTGACCGCTTTTTTCCATTTTCTCCTTTTCTTTTTTTTTTCTTTTCATTCAAACACTTTTAAATTCTGTTCTATTTACTTTTTTTTTTCACCCAAAACAAGCAACAATTTAGGAGTTGTTAAATAGTAGTAATTTTCTGTTCCTTCATCTCGTAAGTTTCTCATATTTAATTCCTGGGCTTTTTATTGTAAAACAAGTATCTTCGATAGTATTACATTCGTAAATAGTTGATGGAGGTAACGTTTTCCTATTGCTTCATGTTGCAAAAATTGTTCTGTTGCAAAAATTGTATTAGAATGTCCTTATGTTAGTAGATGCTGTTGATCAAGATGTCTAAGATAGTAGAGATGGTTGTTTGCAGGTTAGATACCCAATTTGGGGTCTATGATATTATTCGAGATTCTTCTTCGGTTCATCCAGAGCCCCAGGGTTTACCCAGCCTTTTATAGCAATACACTATTCGGATTTGGGGATTGAATGGCCGTTCGACCTTGGCTTAGCCTACACCTTCGCTATCTCCGGTATTAGGTATTAGATAGCTAGGAGAAAAAGAAAGTTTGATAAGGAAATAAAATTCTCCTTAAATTCCAACAAGGTAATTAATGCTTTTAGACAGTGTCAAAAGCAAAGCGGCCCCATAATATGCATAATTCTATAAACAAAATAATTAAAAGCAAGAGCATATAAATGCAAGACCGTTATGTTTTACAGGCAAGCTTTAAACTAGCCGCTAATACAATGCTTAGTGCATCATTTGGATATGTTAAAGAATTTATGAAACAATACGTTTGTAAATATTAATATTGACGTCCTCTTGGCAATTTTTAGTATTGTTATGTATAAAGCATCATTATTATTATTGTGTTAATTGTTATCATTATTACTAACACTGCTACGGAAAACATATGGGGGGTCAGGGAGTGGTCCTACAGGTCTGATTTTTTTTACGTGGTCACCTACTTTTTGATGCTAAACACAATGGTGATGGTTTCATTCCAATATCTCTAACCGTTTGGCCGCTGCAGAGTGTGACAGACAGACAACACAAAAACAATAGCGGTTCCCTATGTTACCTGTAACATGGGACCGCTATAAATAGGTAAAATCTTCCTACGGTACGATTAGTAAAAAAACACACCTTTTTCGCATTTTTTTCTTACATTTACAAAGACAGTTCTGTAGGTGTGTGATTGAATTTAATCGAGTACTAACATTTACAATAAAATAAGTAAAAATTGATGTGAGAATAAAAAGGTCGGTTAATTTTTAATATGTTTAAAAATTCTATTAGTAATTCAAAAGAATTATATCACTCAAGTGAATAAAATTCAATAAACAGTTTTTTATAGTTACGTAGTTCCTCAATTACTCGATTTTTTTTTTCAACTCTAAAATTGCATTTATTTTAGATTAATTCAATTTTAAGTGAAATTTAATTTTAAAAAGTATTAAAATTTTTAAAAAATGTAATACAAAAAATATAACGTTATTCAAAAATTCTCAGTAGGTTTACAGATACTCATACTCATTTAATAATAATAATAATAATAATAATAATTAGAATTAATTAAGGTTATGATGATTACAGGAGCGATTATAAAAACTTATCCATTACAGAGTTAAATTATAATTAGAGATGTAGATAGATATAGATAATTTCAAAATATATAATAATGCAATGCATCACATGATTATTCTTGATGTTATGGTCCTTGTTTTGCTGCATAACACACCTGTTCTCCTCAGCAGTTTCCCTTGGGTACAGGGGACGTTTTCCGAAATCTAAGATTTGATAAATCGTCTAAAGAATAAAATACACTTCTAATATCACTCTATAATTTCCCTTTCAATAAATTATTATTTCAATCAGCTTGATATTAACACAACTTGATATTGCGATGCTAACCACTTATGTAGCAAACTAGCTAAAATGGTTCCAATAGTGGAATATTCGAAAAACAGTGCTGCAGCTTTTTTTTTTTTTTTTTAATTTTATTGATCCAAAGAGTTCGTCCTTCAAAACTAGCTACGAAATTCATTCTGTCCGTTTATCTGTGCATATGAAATAAGGTAATCCTGATTTCCTGAACTTGGCAAATACCAGACAAATCACTTAAGTGAATAAAACTCCAAACTTTTCAAGTTTTAAAATTATTTAGTGTTTTAATATTTTTTTTTATTTATTTAATTATTTGCTATTTCACTTATTTTTGACTGATATAGAATGAATGATATCAGTTCTAGGCAGTTAGAGTTTAACTTCACTCTAAATATTTTTCATTTTTTATACCATAATTATTAAAATTCGAGTTGAAATAAAATTCAATAAACACACATTTTTTAACTTTGAAAAAAATATTGTATACTTTACAAAATATACAAAATATATGGAAAGTAGACAAAATTCCTTTAATATATATTTTTTTTCAAACTTAAAAAAATGTGGTGTTTATTGAATTTTATTTAACTTGAATTTTAATAACTATTAATGACTATACTATATATATTATACTATGTACATTACACTATATTTGATAAGTTTTAAATTATCATATTTTAAAATTAGGAGAGAAAGTCTTGAAAATAAACTTACAATTAAAATAAAAGTTATTTTATTTAATAAAATAATAAAAACAAAAACTATAGACTGAATTAAATTTCTTAATGATTGTTAGACAATAGATAAAATAAGCTAGCGATTTCTGTAGGGAGTTTTAGTTTTTTTTAAAAACTAGAAGAAATAATTTATTTTAAATAACTTTTCAAGAGAAAAATTAACTAGTACTTGGACAAACTTTAAGGGAATTTCTTTTTCTTTTTCTTTATTTCACTGTAACCTTGGTCCTGTAATCTTTACGGGTGTGGAATTGGAGGCGAGCGTTAATTAGCGGTTTGAAGGGCCAATGGACACTTCCACCCACGCACCTCTGATCTCATGCATTATTCCAACGGAGAAACACACGTTTCCGATTCAATATTTATAAGAACAGTTCTGATTGCAGAGAACTTAATGAGACACCGATGACACATAGCCAAAAAAAAA
>JAFIDM010000007.1:25083583-25110296 GCA_023159025.1 Thereuonema tuberculata | reverse complement strand
AAATTATATTATAACAATATTACAGGGAATTCCAGCAGTTAACGTTACGCTTAAGAAGTTGTGGAGATAATTTTCCAACCCCCACCCCTCCCGTTAAAAAAAAAACAAAACAGGTCCATCCATTTTTATTTCTAAATTTATTTAGCAATTTTCTATGACAACCCAACTAAAAAATAATTTGCCAAAGTGAAATTTCTTTTTCGCTTTTACTGTCCCAAAATAAATATCAAATGATGGAACAACAGAGATGTAGGCCGCTGCCGCTGCTCAGTTCGTTTGCGGGAAGACAG
The DNA here is from genome assembly GCA_023159025.1 of Thereuonema tuberculata. NCBI lineage: Eukaryota > Metazoa > Arthropoda > Chilopoda > Scutigeromorpha > Scutigeridae > Thereuonema > Thereuonema tuberculata. Next base: position 25,110,006 of record JAFIDM010000007.1, on the reverse strand, counting down.
GGCGCATGCGCGCTTGGTGGCGCACGTGATTTACAGCGTAATCTAGGCAGCGGGCGGCTCCTATGGCGCAAGCAGGATTTCCGTTTTAAATCACGGAACGAAATATTAATTTGACATATTAAATTTCCATCAGGGCCACGATGGGCGGATCAATCAGGAGAACGGACTCAAGCGGGCCTGACGTACGACTGGGATCCTGCGCATGCGTACCGGTTCACCGCCCGAGCGAACAGAGATGAAACGACATCGTTTCCAAATCGCTCGGATGGACTCGCAGATGCACTGACCAATGGATCCACCCCCACCCCGTTCTAGACCCTTCGAACGAACCATGACTGACGGCAAAGACATATCGCCGCTGCCCCCTGGCCACAATCCCTTTTCTTTCTCTCTCTCTTTTTTTTTTTTCCTCTCCCCCCCCCCCCCCCCCTTTGCTCCGAAAAAAAAAAAAAGGAGTTCGGACGAATTATTTGATGATTTCCAGAGCTTTCCATTATCTCCAGAGCTATCTATTTTGAAACAGACTCTCTTTAAGGAAATTGGACGGTTAAAATGAAATAATGACTTAAGTTTAAAATGAATCAAATAAAAAGAAGAAAAAAAAGGAGATTTACCAATCAATTGAACGCTTTATGTGTAACACCTTATGACAAAACAAATCCGGAACCTTCTGGCTTTCAGAGCGAATAGATCTAATTACATAGTAATACAATAATTGTCTTGACTAATAAGTAACCGTTTTGGGGGGTACTGGAAGTCTTTCTCTTTTTTTGTGATTGACATTGCATAGGAGATACAGATGTGATCCTCTACTCTTGTATCTTGGCTACAGTCAACCGAAAATTAAGAGAGAAATATGGGAAAGTTCCTCCAGCAACTTCAGATGGACAAAGACGGGATAGAAAAAGAAAAAAAAATCCCATCCATACCACATCCGGGATTTGAACCCAAATCAACTAAGGAGCCGTTCAAATATTACGTAAGCATTCGAAGGGGGGGGGGTGAAGCTTTGTTTATTTTGCTGACGAGGGGCAGGAGGGGATCAGAGCAATGCTTTAAGTAGCACAGATAAACATGCACGCAAAATTTTGATTATTTTAATTTATTATTCAGTGGTATTTACTGTTAATGATTTTGCAAATAGTACGTAAGTACAAGGGGGGAGTCTAAAATGACTAAAAATATACTTACGTAATAGTTGAACGGCCTCTTAGCAACCAGGTTTGCAATTTGAAAAATAAAAAAAAAGTCACTTCTGATTTTGTTGGTTTTATTAACAAATTTCTCAGTCTGTGCAAAAACTACTTAAAAAAAATATTAAAAACGTCGAGAAAAATTTGACCGATTTTAATTTGGAATTTGCCAAATTATTTTCACGTAATCGTAGAAAATCAAGTTGATAGATAAAAAAGAAGAAAGAAAATGCTTTTTATAAGCGAATGTGATTTAAGGAAACAATTTATCTTCTTTTGCATTTTAATCAAACGCTGTTTATCGCTGTTTCATCTTCTAGCGATAAAGTCATAACTTCTTACAGTGCTCGCGCTTAAAGTTGAAACTCCCAGAATGCAAAGCAGATTATAGATTGTCCTTTCCTGGTCGTTCGCTAGCATTGAAATAGAAGAGAAGCGACCTCTTCTATTTGAATGTTAGAGAACGGCCAGGAAAGGACAATCTATAATCTGCTTAGCATTCTGGGAGTTTCAACTTTAAGCGCGAGCACTGTAGTGTCTATGTCCATCTTAATTTGTAAAGATAGTTTTCTTTTTTGGAAGTGATTTTTTTTTCCAGAACTCACTGTACCACTTCCTTTTTTACGAACATGAGAAAGTTCAAGGAAAACCCAGAGAGATACTATTTTGACTTTATCGCATCCTCTGACATCTTGCAAACAATCAATCTTGCAAACACATATTTACGAATTTCTTTTAAACAACCATCTTTCTCTTCTATGGAAAGAGAATCTAATAGAACTACGATGTAGTTATTTACAGCTATAACTAACTATTTACAGGTATAATACAACAACTTTTAGTTTTAATTTTAAGTCAAGGATGTTCAGCAAAAAAGCAATATTCAGCATCATATGGAAGGCGAAGGTCTGGACTTTTAACTTTTTAATCTTTTAGTGTTTTAATATTTTATGCTTGTATGCAGGCCGCAATTTTTTAACGTTAAAAAAAAATCCATGTCTTCAATTCTTTTTCTTTTGCCTAAGTAACTACTTTCTTGTTTTTTTTTTTTGTTTCTTTTTTACGATTTATTCAAATGTGTTTAGTGCCTTTTAGTAAGTGGTCAAGATTTTGAATCTACAGTGGTTGTTGTCAATTTTCTTCTTATTTGTGTTTTGAGGTACCCTTCAGCGAGAACGAGCTGGGATCAACAACAACTTGAAAATCTAATGTAACAATAAAGATAAAAGAACTATTCCAGATCCCATTGATGACTTGTAGTGTGGTAAAAACAAAAACAATGTATTTTTCCCCACTTTATTCATACATAATACTGTTATCAGCTAGGTTTTCAAAGACTACGTATACAAAATGGCATTTATAAATCTTAAAAGGAGCCAAATATTCGTAAATTAAGAACTGGTGACATGGAAGCGCCACTCAGTATAAAAAAAGCACTGTTTTTGGCGATTAATCCTGTTTCGAGTTTCGATTTAGTTTTTCTAAAGCATCAATCCCAATTCCTCTTAAGTCATACCAAATATTATGAATATCGGTCGGATACTTGCTAAGATCTTGCCAGATATCCTTTTTTAGTATAACCGTTTCGTGATTTCCTCAAAGCTGTGCCTGATCTCCGATTTTTACTTCTTTTTTACATAAAATAGGCCACTAGACCAGCCATTAATGAGTTCAAGGCCGACTATTAATGAAAATTATGAAGACTGCTACCAAATTTTCTTTATTTTAAAAAATTCACGCATGCAGCAAATTTCCTCCTATTATGACGTTTAACAAGTCATGCTAAAACAGAAGCCTTTCCAAACGATTGAGTGATGAATTGAAAGAGAACTTGCTCTTTTTTTTTTCCTCTTCGTAAGTGAAAGACCATTGTCGGCACGCTAGAATCAGGTTCAGACATACGGCTGGTGATGACCACACACGAACACAACAACGCCTGTTTGTTTGCTTACGACTCGCCCCAAAACCGTTAATCACGGCGGTGAGTAGAGAAGCGTGTTCTTTGATCGGCAGCCCACGCTATCCGGCGGCGAGCGATCAAGGCAGAGTTGCTGAACAGACCCTCACATCCGAATCGACGGTCGGTCTTTCGTCACTGCGTCTTGTTAGGCAGTCACGGATGGTCGCAACACCTTGATCTTCTGAACAATTCTTTCTCCTTGTAGTTCCGCTAGAGTTAACCTTGGAAGACAGATAACATCTTAGTTGTGACGTCGTTAATTTGTTTACTATTTTACTTATTGTGTTATCCCCACATCCTTATACCTATTTCCGAAATATACTACTGCATAAAATGCTTATTTTTTAAATTTATTTTAGACAGTGTGAATAACAAGAAATAATAAATATAAATTGGTTAAGTAGAAGAAGAAGAAGAAGAAGTTTTAATTGAGTGCACCACTCCAAAACGAGTACAACACTATACATACAAGAAATAGATGAAAAAATTACAAAAGTATAACATATTAAACAGAAGTGCTACAATAAACAATAAAAATTGTAATGTTACTCCTATAAATACAAGGTATAAATTTTTAAAATTACAGATATCAATTGATTTTTTTTTTTTTTTACTTATAACATATTTAAAGTTATCAATTTATCAATTAAAAGTTATTATTTTTTTTTTCATCACAATGTTAACAAAATCTTTAAAATAATTATATATTGGTTTCTGCACAAGTAAGCTTATATCACACGGCCATATAATATCATGACATAATCAATTTAGAAGTAATATTTGTCTCTCATAATCAAATTTTATACAATTAAAAAGGACATGCTCAATTGTATCTAATTCTCCACATTCACAAAAGGCACTATTTGAAAGATTGAATTTGGCTAGGTAAGCATTAAAATTTCCATGTCCTGTAAGAATTTGACCCATAGCAAAATTAAAATTATCTATAGGTGAAGTAAAGGAGTGATAAGTAGTTGGGAAGAATTTTTTAGTTGAAAGACCCTTGGTGGATTGTTTCCATCTCTCATTCCATTTCTCATATAGTAATGACTGAACATTGGACAAAGCAAGTTGAGTGGGGAAAGGCTGATAAGTAATTTCCAAGTTGTTATCGGTAACTGCAATTTTTGCCTCTTTATCAGCTTTTTCATTCCCTTCATATCCCAAATGTCCTGGGACATAGTAAAAGGTTATATTATTATCTATAGAGAGTAATTTATGAATTTCTTGTACATCTTTTAGCTTACTATTTATATTAGTTAAGTACTTCCATCAAAAATAAATAAATAAATAAATAAATAAATAAATCAAGAAATTACACTAAAAAATACAAGATGTTAATAATTAGAAAGTAAGTCGAAATTCTCCAATTAAAATTAAAGACCTTAAAAATTTAAGATTTTGGTTTTCTTTCCACTATTTGTCTGTCTCATTATAATTTCCGATGTATATTATTTCATAATGTTATTCATATTGATAGATCCAGATTCAAATTCTTCCACAAAGTTCGACAATTTAAAGACTTTAATTTCCAGTAACTTGGAAATAGAAAACTGTTCCATAAGAGAGGAGAACATCAATATCCTAAAGAGTTGATTGATTACTGACAGTGTTGAAATTAGTATTTGTAAAACTATAATTACAAATTGTAATAACTTAAAATTAAAAAAGCAAATATTAAATTTCTTCTTTACACATTCTTCGAATACAAAAATAAAGTAATAAAATAGGATTTTGGTAAGGCACTTGACTGAGGACTGGGGGAGCAGGGTTCAGTCCCAGCGTAGGGCGGGGATTTTTTTTTCCATGATGAATTCTTCTCCAGGCTTATCTTCAATTCCATCCAGCTCTCTATAGAATGGGTACATGGTTTATTTCACAGGGTTTAAAGGTAGGCGTGCATCGGGCTCACCAACCGACCTTAACTTAGTCCCGTTCCTAAGAAAACGTCGAGTGTCTTACCTCAGCTGACCCCAAGAGTTACAAAGATCTGTAGTAAGACACTTTATCTTTTGATGCAGAATTACTTATATAGAAGTACGTAGAAGAACTCGTACTACGGAAAACTGTTCAGCTTTAATTAAAATGAAGAATTAATATTAAACGAATATTCAAAGTACTTATAACAAAATGTAATATTAATATATTCAACAAAAAACGTTAACAAAATAATGAATAAGAAGAACAATTAATAAGATTTGAAAAGCACATGACCTCCAACTAAAAAACAGGTGAAAGTAATGAAAGGATTAAAATAATTTAAATCATAACGAAGCAAGGTAAAAAAAATTGAGATGTAGATCTAAAACAACATCAGTGGCACTCTTGTAGCCATGTTGCAGAGAATCTTCACGAAGGATGAAAAAGAATGGTATTTGATTGGGAAGCTCATCAGCAATTACAAGGCAGTGCTGAAAACTCTTACTCTGCACAATGAACAAAACGATGTCATCAGAAAATTTATTTAAACCATTTAAATTTTAAATTTAAAAAAAAAAAGATTACAGAAATTTTTAAACAAATAGAGAAATCGAAATTGATTGGTGAATTTCTAAGGATGTATCAAACAAAATACTAGCCTATTGTTTTCAGTAATTACCTTTTTTTTTTTGTAAATTTGTTATTTTTTAAAGAATATCAAAAGTGTTTGGTTCGACTGCTATATTCTTTGTTTAGTTACTTTTTACTGTCTCCCGAATGTCCTTAGGATTTACTATCTCAAATACTTCTAAATAAGCTTCCAGGAGAATAAATAGTAAGATATTTATCGATTCTCAGATTTGCGATTTCATTTCATTTTTACTAAAGCAATGTGACCCTTGTGAAAACGGTCGAGCATATTTGTGTATCAGACGATCAGCTTCATCGAATATTTCATCAGCACAAGATAATTTCAATACAATTAAAATTTTATCAAACTTTTCTTTTTTTAGATTAGGAGATAAAACTTAGGAGATGAAACAAGATAATGTTTATATCATTAACATCGCCTTTAAAAATAAATCTATTTCCGTTCCACCTCTGTTTGATTGAGTTATTTAAAAAAAAAAATCAGTAACTATTTAACGGCACAAGTTAAATATAAAATCCCAAACCTTCAATTCTAGGGTTTTCATCACTGGTAGCAAATCAATTAAACAGACAGACCCTAACATTTTATCCCTTAGCTCTTTAAACTCAACTTGAAGTAACATTTTACACTCAAATTTTTTTTATTTTATTTTTTTTTTGTTATTTGTTTTGTTGCAATCCAAAAATACAAGAACAAAACTTCTTCATTCTAAGTAAGGGCACAGCTTTGATGTCAAGGCGACAGACTAAGAGGCTGATGCTTCTGAAATAGGATTCGAATCCCGGACCCGGCATGGCTGTGACTTTCTTTTTCTGTGTTTCATCTGTTTAGGATATAATGTGAGCATATTTGTATAATGTCTACCTGGAGTAATCATTCTTCGGCTATATAGTTCACTGTTTCTATTCTTCGTTGACGTCAAAGGCAAGAGCATTAGGAAAGAAAAAATTACAAAGAAAACATGGCGAAATCTCGAAAGCACCAGATAATTAATTTTCCTTTAAATAAAAATGGGAATGTTTTAAAATGCCATTAAATTAGCTTTTAGCAGTTAATTTCTTCATTACATTTCTATGAGTTTTTTTTCTTTTAATATCTCGATTTGAAACAAGAATTTCGCAATTTTGCATACATCATATAAGTGAAAATTTATGATACCCCTTAAGCCCATAAAATTCTAATATAAATTTTGCACGCAAATGTCTCGTAAAAAGCGAAGTTTACGGACATCTGTACATTCACATCTTATTCCTCTTTCGATTTTCTACAAATTGGTAAAAAGCAACTTCTGAAATACCTCATTTTTACTTCGCAGTGAGAGACTTCGAAAGAAGTAACATTACATTATCATTTGAAAAGATTATCCAACCACGATAAATTTAGGCAGTTGTAAAACACAGAGGTAAGAAATTTGGTTTATCATACTATAATCCGATACTTCACAACGAGAAGTGTTAAGGAGCAGTATTAGAAATGGTCGGCCACCGGACAAGAGAACACCAAGTATGCTGAAAGCACTGAAGGCCAGAATTCGAAAAAAATACGCGTTCAACAGAAAATTATACTGCAGATGAATGTAGTCAACCCATACAGCGGGCGCTCAAACAAGACCTGGAAATAAAGGTTTAAAACGTGGTACATGTGACATTCTAACGAACAGGCTGTTTCATTGTAAGGTTCTTTTTAAACAGTACAACCCTGAGACGAAAATAAAAATTGACTGTAGATGAGAAATTCAACAAGCAGAAACATCGTGTTTATGTTAAACTGTTAAAGATATCCCAGAAAGCAAGGGGGAATCAAAAGACCACAATGCCAGAGTATCTGATGGATCGGGTAGGGGTCAAATGATTAGGTAAATCTGAACTCCATTTCGTTACCCAAGAAGTAAAGTTTTGGCAAAGTTTATCTAAATGAGATTCTGGAACCAACTGTCCAGCCACTCAATCATTCTTTGGTCAATGAACTCCGCTCCAGTCCACAAAGCGAAAACCACTCAGACTTGGTTGACAGACAAAATTCCTGATTTCTTCAAGCGCCGAGTGGCCGCCTGCATCACCAGATCTAAACTCCTTGGACTATTTCTTCCAGCCGAAGTTACAGCTGAGGGCTTCTTTCAAACCCGACACATGCTTATCTTCTATGTTGTGCCGAGAATGGAAGATGATGTCCGTGCGTAGCGCTGCCGAGGACTGGAGGCCGAGTTGCAGGCCTGTGTAAGGCGGAAGATGAACATTTTGAGAAATAAATTTATATTTATAGTAATTATTCATTGATGAAATACTTCTAAAAAATTTCAGTAAAATATTAGTAAATTTGTTAAAGTTGTGCTTTTTTTTCTTTATATCAGGATTTATAGGCATATGAAGTACGTTTAATAGCGATTTTTTAAAATTCCCTATTTTACCTGTTAAGGTTCAGAAATCTCGTATTTAGACTTATTAATCATATTAACTAATATATCAATAAACGTAATGAGCATTAGCATTTTTAATGAAGTCAAGCTAATGTAAATGATTTTTATTCCTGAGGGTAGATAAAGTTAGAAAATGTCTGAAAATCAATAATTACGAAAATAAGAGAAATTTGATTGTTAAAGGAAAAGCTAAGGAACTTACTTTTAATGTCGCCTTAATTTTCACCCCTGGCGACGTAAATTTAGGGCCCGGGGCAAAGGAAATCATTGGAAAGCGGGTACCTGGAGTGCAGTATCCAATGGACAAACAGATAGTGGAAGAGGATGAAAAGTTAGTAATAGTGACGAGACCTGCGCGATTAGATGTTTGTAATTAAAGTGACTTAATGGCAGCATTAATCATCAATAAATGAGTCTCTCAAAGTGATCAACTCCACTTTTTGTGAGGTAAAAAAAATTAATTTATATAATTTTTAGTACCTGAGCACAGATTAGCAATATTGATCAAATCATCACTTCTGATCAAAGAGAACAAGCTATGAAGGCATTTTACAAATTACTTTTTGCAAAATTATAAATTAAGCCATGCTATTATATTAATAACTTTTTTGCTAAGCCTTGTCATTAAAAAAAAGTAATTTTATAATACAGTGCACTCCCGATTATCCGGGTTAAACACCGGGTGGGGTCGCACGGACAATAGAAAAACACGGATAATCCGAAAACCCCTTTTTGTTAAAGAAAAAAATCAACATCAGTACAAAAATATAAAAATTACTTACATTTGCATGCTGTATAACATCAAACTAGGAATTTACCTTTTAACATTTACTGCTTAAAAAAATCTGTAATGCGTCTTTGCTTCTGCTGTTTGTTTATCTCTTGTCGTATATCGACACATATTTTTTGATTTAACCTCTACGCACTTCACAATACTATCAGCTAAACCGGACAAGATTCTAATTCACATCAACATCGATTTTTACATGCATGATTAGCGTCAAAATGTTTCTCTTTCAACTTTTTTTGTGAGTCCGGAATGAGCACGGATAATCCGCAAACCGGATAATCCGCGCACGGAGTGCACTGTAATTGATTTAATCGTGTTTTAATCCATTTTTATAAAAGAAAACATAGGTTTTTTTGCCAGTTACTCCTCCGAAACCATAAGACACAGAAATACAAATAAGTTGTCAAATGTTAGATGCACTATTGAGGATGCCTGTATTTCATTTTTCATCGACTATAAGTAAGTAATGTGAAGTAAGGTCGAAGGCTCAACCGTTCATTTTTGGTCGACTTCCCTGTCACACACTCTCACCATGATGGGCACGTGATCTTGGATTCGGAGATATTTTCTCAGTCAGCAGGGAAGCCGAGTGGGTGGCAGAAAGTCACTAAAAATTGTGCAGGCTACTACATATAGTATATAAACAAAATATGGTTTGCTAGTTTACTAATAAATCAACAAGAAACCTTAATAATAGTATTTACTGTAGCATTAATATTAAACTATAATTTCTACAATAATTATCTTGTAGTTTGTGGATATAGATCAAAATCGATCTTTCAACTTGCCGTTTTTTTTTTCTTAAAGGCTTTTGATAGAAGAGCGGACGAAACGAGTACATTTTTTTTCTATAGGCCTGTATGTTAACTAGTTTAACTACGAACTGTCTTTAATGAGTTGTGAAACCATAAACTTTGACGAGATTATTTTCCAACATTCAATTATTTCCTTTCTAAAATTATCTCGAATTTTCTTTTCACCAGGCGATTCTTCGCTCTGAACTATTTAAGATTACCTACGCCAGGATAATTCCAACAAAATTCTTCAACAATCTCGTACCATTGATTTCGGAAATGAATAACAGCTTGGCTTCATTGGCTTGTGGCCCATTAAAGTCTGGTTTTAAGTGCGCTGTCTTTATTACAGTGGCAACCCGCGATTTGCAACTAATTCCCAGTGACATAGTGACAGGCTAAGTTAAGAGTGGCGTGGCCCACTTGACGGTGCATAGTTCGGCTCATCCCCAAAGGCCTGGTGCTGCCACGGGGCGGGGCCGATGCAAACTGAACGACCAGCCATCCAATTTGTGATTTCGTCCTCGTTTTTCCACTTGATTTGGCTTCGACCCATCAATCCAAAGCCAGATAAAGAATGGTTATTGCTCAAGAAACATCCAACAGAAAAAAAAAGAATTCAACAAATAAAAAAATAAATATACGGACAAGTGGACGTTGTAAGATCAGAAGCTACTGATTCAGATCCAAGTAAAACTTACAATACCTAGCATAATTAGAAAATCCTCTTAAACCACAGTTATTAATTTTAGTACAAGAAAAGTATGGCAATTTCGTTCGAAAGTACTGAATTTTTCTTTACCCTGAAGAAGTTGAGGTGTTCGGAAACTCAGTGCGCAGTGATCATTTTTTCATGTAATAAAACACAGCCACTGTCAGTGAAAATGTACGATCAAGGTTTTGAATTTGCTGAGAGTCTTGAGATAGAATTACTATTTTCTAGGTTTCAAGATTTGTAGGATTGGTAACACACTGGCATCCAATTCAGAGATTAACAGGAGTTTTTTTTCTTTATACGGAGAATATAGAAAAATAGAAAAAATGTCTTCCATTAGTTAAAACCTTCGCTAGCTACTATTTATTCTTTATGAGGATCCAAGTCTTCCATACTGGGAAATTTCCATTGAAAACTACAATAGAATTGCATATTCGAATCCTGAAAAAATTGTTTGTTTATTAAAATAATTAGATGGTGTTGTTAATGTTTTGTATCCATTGAGTTCTTAGTCAAGATGGCATTAGCTGTTATCAGAACAAGAAAGACAAGCAATCTAAACAAAAATATCAAAATAATAGAACTTTTTTTCGTCTATTTTTCAGGTAATCTGCCTGAATTAAAAAGAAATACAATAAATTAAAGATGTAAGTGGGAAAAGTCTAATGAACACAGGGAATATTTACTTAATTATCAAGACATTCCACAGGAATTACTTCCACTGACCTATTGGCAAAAATGATTTCTAGATGTTTTAATTTTGGTACCTCAAAAAATCCAGATGAAGTTTGAGGTTCTAGATTTTACTGTTCAGATCTTTCTAGTACTTTAATAGTAGTAGAAGTTACTGTGTGTAATATTTTACATAAAGCCCATTTACCTTATTAGAAAAAAGGAATTACTGTTCAGTTCATGAAAGAAGAGCTTTTGATGACGTAATTTCCTTATAGATTGATGTTTCCAGTACGTAGCAGCGCCATCTACTGCTAAAATCCATAACTGAATCTGAGCAACATTACGAAAACATTCTGGTTTTTGTATTTTCTACAGTTACGACTACGTAATAATAATTAAAAGTGAAATAATTACAAACGTTCCACGCTATTCTCCTTGCCTGGCTACGCAAAGTTTGTCCTTTCTTGGTCACGCTTATGCGATCACAAAACGACGCTATCTTGGACTGCTCGGAGTTCAAGTTGATGACGTCATGACCGGTGACGTTTGTTCCAGACAAAATCGATCGCTACCTAATGACCATATAAGGCAAACCCTTATTTTTTTGAAAACTACTACAGTGATACTGATCTAATTGTTGGCTTTTAAAGTTATTATTTGTAAATACATTTCCTTTAGCAACAATAGCAATAAAATATAGAGGGGTCAAAAAAGATTTTACATACAAATCAAATTTTATTTAATTAACAATTATTAATGCTTTTTATGAGAAGCCAGCAAAATAAACGTTTTTATTCAGAAAAAATAATTGTCGTATACAGGAAAAAATAAATTAAGTGGTATTTAATTATTCCGGATAAAATTATTAGATTAAAGCATTACATTCGTATCCTCATACGTAAATTAGAAGCAAGAAGTAAAAACCTTTGCAATCATCATCAAATATCCAAGACAAGAACTTTATTATTTTTAACTTTCAAGTATTTTCAAGATTTTTTTTAAATCGCAAAGCAAGGTGTAACTGATGATGTGGCAGACATGTTTTGTGTTTTAGACATTGTAAAGGATTTGTTGGAGGCAATAGGCAATCAAAGAAGCAAAGAAGTAACGTAAGTGTTTAAATCAAAAGCAGCTTTTTCTTTGAGGAAAAAACACCATCTTTGCGGACATCAGACTATGAACCCACAACAACCAACTACCATCTCATTATTCAAATTCTTTTCAGAGGTGGTAGATGGTCATAAAATTTAAAAGGATCTGACATTTAAAAGAATTAAAGATAGTCTAACGAATCAATATATCTTCAGATTGTGCTTTAAAGTTAATTAGGTAACATACGCTCCTATGCGTAATTTACGAGATCTTCCTAACCATGGCAACCGTGCTTCTAAAAGTTTTTATTTTAACAAAATCAAAAGAGAGGAAAAGGAAGAATCAGTATTACTATAGAAATTCCATGCGTTCAACATCAAAGAAGTAAAGTGTAAGTTTCCACCAAAACCCGTTCACCAACTCTTTCCAATTTGTTTTGAACCTCGTGATCTTTTGAGATTCCGCGGACGAGGAGTTAAAAAAAAAAAGGAAAGAAAAAGGTCTTTTAAATCATCGCTGGGGTCTTTAGCATTCCTTTGCCAGTCATTTTTTATCGCCCTCTGAACGGGTGGGTCGGGCGGCATGGAGATGGTGTCCTTATCCTTCGGCGAATGCCAGCCACGTCTTCGCCGGTCGCACTTCATTGAAAGGGAAAAGTGTCTTTTGCGCGCCATCACGGACGCCTCTCTTTATTATCCATCAGGAAACGGGGCAGTTGTAGCAGTAGCAAGACTTCGCTCCTCGTTTCTCAACAACATAATGTCGCTCCTTCCCAAATTACCACCGAATCGCGCCCGAAATCGAAACATCGTCCTTTTTTTTTTTACTATCACTTTCCAATCGTTAAGATGATGCTTTACTTTTCAATCGGTCCTTCAATAGAGAAGGCGGGAAAAGACAAGAAATAAAAACACTGGATGTTAATTAAAATCAAAGGAAAACGTCCAAGAAATGGTATCGCAAGATTCGCTAAAGGTATTTCTAATTCGCTAATAAATTTCTGTAATTGATGTTGGAAATGATGGAAATTAAAACACTTGAAAAGCACGTCGGGACGAATATTTGTTGAAAAAAACTTGTTCTTTAATTGTAATATTATGCTAATCAAGAAAAAATCATTAATGAACTAAATTAATTAATACTTTAATCTCTAATTCACGACACCTAGAGCAAGAAAATTTTTATTATATTAAAATTGTAGCTAGGTTAAGTTTTATAATGATATATACATTACCATGGTAGAAAAGTTTTATTTTATTTTTTTGTTAGAGATGATAGCCACTTCATTCTTTATATAAACAATAGCCGGGTATCGTCGCTTCGCTTCGGAACCCTTGCATATACAGCATTTAAAAACACAAACTCCTTTATTTAGCAAATTAATGTTGAGATCGTCGGAGAATATACGACTTCCCAGCCCGTTGTGGCTTCTCCGGATAGATTAGATTACTTTGGAATGTGGGTGGCTTGATAGTCGAGCATGTCGACCTGAAAGATATTTTGTGCTATCTCACGGAAAGAAGGACAGACGGAGAGAAAGACTGAGAAAGAATGGTGTGAGAAATGCAAGGGAGAACCCCGGGAAAACCTGCCCAGCGCGGATTGCCACCATCAACGAAACCCACATGAGAACCGAAGCTTCTCCGGATAACTCAGATATATTGCAGGTTGGCACCACACGCCAAAAATTTAAAGCGAAACATCACATTTTTGTATGTATCTTGCAAACGCAGAAACATTTCACAAGTTTGTGAATGGCTGATACAGTATATCGTTCGATAGAACTTTCAAATACCAACATTTTCTCAATATAATGTTCTCTTCCAACTTTTATACTTTACGCTTAAATTGAGAATAAGTCCAAATTTGACCCTTTAAAAGGAGACATCTTAGAAACCAAAAACGTTTTTCGAAAGATTTTGTTTGTCTTAAAAAGATCTACATTTTATCCATTTGCATGACCAATCTATCTCTTATAGTTTGGTCACAAAATTGGAAAGACAAGTCTTATGACAGACAAAATAACGTTTTTGTAATATGTAATAATAGTAAGAAGCAGTAAAGCTACAGATTTATTATTAAATAAATATAAAAAAAAATTGTTATTCCCTTCGAATACGTATCCCATTTCTTAAGTATTTTTATAAATACTTTAAAATGTGATTATTTGTGAGTCTTTTAATAATCTTTTTATGAAATTATGCTTAATGACTTTAAGATCATTTTTTTGGTTTGTTAATTTTTTTTTACCGATATGGTTTAGTATTATTAAAATACAAAGATGTTATTCCATTGTTGAGATGCGAGTTTATTTGTTTTAATTGAGAATATCATATTTCTCTTTTGTTTGTCTTAGTCTTTATTTATAAATAGCTTGAAAAAGGAATTTTCCAAATCTGCGATGTATATTATGTATTATTTTAATAATTATTATTTACTAGTTGCAACCCGTGAAATATTTACGGAAGTAAAACAAATTCCACCTTTTTAAAATACCGTAAAATTTTTCAAAAACGCAAGATAGAAAAAGATGTTCTAAGCTCATTTTTTATAAGGAGATTCGTTTATACTTACGTATCCTGTTTTTACTTATTTTTGAATTACAATTTTTGGATTGAAAGCAAGTTTAACGTCCATAATCATTCATAAATGGAGAGAAATCGCCAACCGGACAACAAATATGCCTTCGTCCATAGAGCCAACATCAACGAGAATTCTGTATAATTTTTGGATTGATTTAAAATAATTAAAGATTATTTTGTTTTGTATACAAGTTTAAGTAAGTATTAAACAACGCACCAACATTAAATCAACTAATTTTTTCTTTTCAAAAAGACATTGGTTACTGTATTTGTAATTACTTTTTCTTTCTTTTTTTTCACCTTGCTTTGGATTCGAACCGAGACCTCCGTAAAATCGCAGTCAGGAACGCTTGCCACTGGAAAACTCCACTTAATACAATATTCTCTCTCCGACTCTCTCCACTTTGATTGATGACAAACATCCGTTTTTTGCCTATATTATACAGCTCCATTAGCAATAATCACAACCATCGCAACAATCACACCACGCCCAACAATTGAGTCTGTTGCATGCGCAATAAAATACAGCTCTACAACAATCACAACAATCGCAACCAATTCCCAACAATCTCATTTTTAATAATAAGGAAATTAAAGCAGACATTGATTACAAACATATCTAGAAACATCCGGACGGACAGTTTTTGCCTATTAATAGGATGACTAGTTGCGATCCGTGAAATATTCACGGAAGTAAAACAAATTCCACATTTTTGAAAAACACAAGATTGAAAAAGATGTTCTAAGCTCATTTTTTAAAAGCCATGACTTCGGCAACAGCCCACATATAATTTGAATGACAAAGCCAAATTTTGTTAAAATAAAAGAAAATGAAAAAATTGATTTACCAGTTTCAACAATAACAATAACGAATGTCCAACAGTCAATGCCCTGTCTGGACAACAATGAGGGCACGTGCATCGACATTGTCCCCTACTTCCTTGAGTATTGAGAGAGCGGTGACACAGCCGAAATTATGTAAAAACCGAGGTATTATAAATTCTTTGATAATTTTTTTTTTCCCCTTGAATTTATTTTTATTTCAGACGTTCAAGATGTAGTTCCTTGCGAGGAATTATAGAGCAAAGTAATCATAACGAAAATTCAAAAAAAAAAAATCTTACGAGAAACGTAAATAAGGAATTTTACGTGAACTTTTCTTCGTTCGCGATAACTATTTTTATCGACAATTTATCATTGATTTGCTAATGTGAGGAACAGTAAGCGAAATCAGCAATTTTTGCACGTCTTCTGGGAACAATACGAGCATTTCGTGATACTGGACACGCATTAGTGACCGTGCGATAATTCACAATGGCAGGCAGTGAAAGTGGTGCGTTCCGGTTGACGTTAAAGCAGCCAGTGTCTGTCATTAAGCTTTTTTATGAGTCGAAGGGCAGATCTTGTCATGATGGAGTTTGCACAGTAATAGCAGCAGACCGACCGGCTCGAGAAAATTCCGGACATAGGTCACGCTGATCAATAACCCTTCCCCAAACATTAGATCCGAACGAGTTTTGTAGCCAAACGTATCTGAATTCATGGTGCCTAGCGTGGATCCGGCGTGTTTGGCGAATAATGATGGAAATACCGATCACCATGACTTCAGTCAGTTTTGCTGTTATCAAGAAAGCATCAGAACGCATTCCCGTCCCCAATCAAGTTTTCTCGCACCACTACAGATCTTGCAAGACAGCGATGGGCGAGTTATGGGCTTAGGGATACATCTGGAATGATTCTAATTCGTGTAGTCGTGACCTTCCGGCCTGCACCAGCTTCTCATGAGCTTATCTTCGTGCATCCGTAGGTTTCAGTTGTGAAGAGTCCCGTCTCTGGATGCCTGTACGTTTCTCTTCTGATCACGGCGGACATCTCACGTCCAATTCGTTCTGAACGGATGAAGAACCTTGCTTCACGAAGACTCACTGTATTACCCAGCTTAAAGTCCTATGTGTAGCAGCACATGATGCACATCGAATGATGCATGTGTAGCAGCACCTTGTATATCGCAATAATCTTGGGATTTTGATCACAACATCGTCTTTCCTTATATCAGGACTACGTTTTTTCTCAGTGGATTACTGCTCGCGTTCTTTTTTTTTTTTTTGACTTCCACGTATCAATTCCTTTATCCGTCTAAGGTTACATTACTATTCTGAATCATTTTTCTCTGATCTTCCTAATGCAAAAATTTTTTATGCAAAAATTCGTTTTTTACGAATTTCATCCCTTCTATTTCAGCTTTTTTCGCTGGATCTCGCCATCTCTTTCCCGATCTTCATCTTGGTCTTTTTCCTGTAATTACCGTACCACATGTTCTCTTGGGAATTCTACCCTCTTTCGTTCTTTTTAAATGTCAAAGGATTTTAAAAAGTAATTTTATAGCTTTCAATAG
Source organism: Thereuonema tuberculata (assembly GCA_023159025.1). Classification (NCBI taxonomy): domain Eukaryota; kingdom Metazoa; phylum Arthropoda; class Chilopoda; order Scutigeromorpha; family Scutigeridae; genus Thereuonema; species Thereuonema tuberculata. The sequence continues at coordinate 25,092,822 of JAFIDM010000007.1, read as the reverse complement.
CTGAATGAAACTCCTACGATTTAGTTATTAAGGTTAGAAAGAAGACAATTCAATAAAAGAACTCGGTTGCAACTTCATTTTTATTTCTTATTTGCACAGAAACTAATTTATTTCCTAAACTGGTCGATATTTTAAACTTTTAAAGGCATTGATTAAAGTACACTCATGTCCATAAATTAAGGATCAGATGGAATTGGAGGAAAAATTGCATGACAGTCATGTGTCCTGTCTGAAAGCGAATCTATGTATCATACGTAGGAATCTGCTGCACTTAACCTCAGGGAAACGTGGAAGTCGATGTAACCAAGAGAACATCATTGAGTGAGATCATTTCGGAGGTGCTGGTATCCTGGAGCGGAATGGCTTTATGATACACTTCCTCTCCATGTGTTTGCTACAGATACAGTAACCGGGATGTGATTATTCAATAATACGTCCAATGGGATCTGCTTTCCTCATAGAGGAAACCTTGTTAATGAGTCCCTGGAAACAGAGACGGCGCATAGACTGGCCAGCGAGATCCCGGATCTAAACCCTTGGAATCCTCCTCCTCGTTCCCTTCTGGAGCGTACAGCATTGTTGTAGGAATGTTCGATAACCTCATCCGCAGTATGCCACATCGTTGTACAGCATGCATTTCTGTCAAGAGGACATCATATTCCTTATTAACATTTCTGTAGAACTTTAAAATCTGCTTTGGTTCCAAGACGTCCCAATAACTGTGACTAAATTTGTTTTTGTTTTTTTTTTCCATTTTAGCATTTTTTTTCAGCCACGATTGTTGGTTTCTTGTGTTTTATTATCGTTTTCAACTGTATACATATCTAAATAAAATTGGTTCGCATTAAATAACTGTGTGTGTCTGAATGCCATTATCCTTAATTTATGAACATGAGTGTTTTTATTTTGTATCAATTTATTTTATTGATTTTATTTATTTTATTTATTTTATTAGTATTTCAAAATAATTTTTATCAACATTTTTAGATCTTTTACGTAAAATACTAAGGCCTTGAAAGACCTTTCAAGGAAATTATTTTTCCTTAATTTCTTTTCTTAATCATTGTTTTCGAAGCCATTGGAGAAGGGACCGCGAGGTTGGTTTTGTACTAAAACATTGACCTCTCACCTTTGAGTATTGGGATTCGATTCTCGTGTGACTTTCATGGTAGTGGACGATCCGCGCTGTGCAGGATTTTCTCGGGGTTCTCCCATTCCCTGCACTACTTCCACGATTCTTTCTCTCCGTCTGTCCTTCTTTCCGTGGAATAGCACAATAGACCAACGCGACGCGGTGCTAGCCTTTCCTGCCATCCCCATTCATCACACAGACAACCATGGGAGAATTACATAAGGACTCTTATGTGGTTTTCTTTTTCTTTGTGGATTAGAACAAAAATCAGAGAAGTTACAGAGATTTCGTTTTAATCTCGCCGATTACCTTCTTTTGTTTGTTTTCCTCTAGTTGTAATTCGGTGTCACCAATTCATCGAAATTGGATTGCCTTTGAAATATCCACATACTTGTTCTAAGAAAACTATTTCCGATCATTAATAATGAAATTAGATTCATAAAGAGTCATTTTCATGTGAAGTTACAAGAATACTTAAATAAAATAATTTCAATAAATTAATAGAAGATAATTTTAATACAATGCCTCACATTCAGTTATTAGTTAAAGCTAAAGTATTCCACTGTTAGGTCAATGTGGTCTTTGAGGTGGCGGGAAATTTAATACAACACAAATGAGGCCTTTTGTATTTATTTTTTCCTCATTTGTTTCTGTGAATCAAAAATTACTGCCGTTACAATCTCTTGTTCTAAAATCCAATTTCTGAGTAAACACTTTAGAAATTACTTTTTTGTATCTTAATCTGGCAATTTGTTTCCTCCAAGATCTACAACACAATCGAAATAATCTTCAATTGAAAATATTTTTGATTTCTAGCGATTGATGATACCTAAGCGAAAACGTACAACTATCAGGAAAAAAAAGAATAGCTTTATTTTTACTGATTAAAAATAGAATACTGATTAAAAATAGAATTAAATAGTCATAGCTTTTAAGTTTTCTCTTCAAAAATATTTATCTTGAAAAGTGTAACGATTCAGATATTTCATCACGAAACCGTAACGTGCAACTATTTTATCATTTTTAGACCAGATTGCGAAAGCACGAATTGGTTCGTTCGCAGGACGTAATTCATGCATATATTTTGAGGAAATCTGAAATTTGATGTAAATTAAACTTAGACAAATATAATTCGGTCAAACGGTCAGTTATTACTATTTGTAGGATTGAATTTGGGAGTAAAAAAATACAAAGCCTGTCATTGTCGAACTACAATGATAACAGCATTCAAATTTATTAGCCTTGTCTAATTTGCCATGGTAAAGACTAGGCTATTGTCGTTTAAATTTTTTCTGTGTCTTTGCATAGAATTTTCCGTCTAAACGGGGCACATAGTCTTCCACGGCACAGGATTGACTTCGTCCATGCTTCAAGCCAAACTCAAGAGGGAATGCATTCTTTAATAGAACTACAGTATTACGGAAAAAGAAACTTACATAAGAATCGAAATGAAACCATTCTGTGTTTTATCAATGAAGTGAAACACTTCACGAGGGATGATGATAAGGATGCTGCAGAAAAGACTACGCAATGAAAAAAAAATTATACATATCTCCTGAAAATTTCAGTTGGCAAAAATCTGTCCATAATCATATAAATATGAAGCACTTACATTTATTTAGAAATCAAAACTGGAATTTCAGAAAGCCCAAATCTGACCTTACATAGATAGATATTCTATCCAATGATTTATAATGAATATCTGCAAGTGTTTAAAGCTTAGGATGTGTGAAAAAAGGGAGAATAACTTTAACTGTTATCATAGTTGTATCCAGGATATTGGAATGGGAGGGTGTATGATGATCGTTCTAGTCGTTCAACCGCCCCTCCCCCCTCCAAAAAAAAAAAAAAACTCGTGTCCTTTTTTGGATGGCAAGGGAGGGGGGAGAAGGTTACAGACAAGCCAATGAACTTTCCAACAAAATAAACCCTAAATCCTAAATTTCTTTCATTTTCGGATGCAATGGGGGGGAGGGTGCAATTAGTACGTCAGTGACTGTTATCCTCTCCTTGATTAAGCCAAAGAAAATGGGCAACTCATGAATTTCATGATAGCTTAAAAGAATTAGGCTGTCACAGTCAAAGGCTCAGAGAATAATTCTTGCATTAATTAATATTTCTTACATGGAATTTACTTTATATTTTTACAGGACACATTAATATTGGAAATGTTAGCTAGTTAGGATTCGATTATTGAATACACCTGCCAAGTCCCTTTGTTATTATTGCAAATTTCAACATGATGATTCGAACGCATTTTGAAAGCTCATTTCGTAATTACTTTTCGGAAATACTATTACTACCAGGATTTTTAAACGCCCATATTTCCATCCGATTTTAACGATTTAATTATAAATTAACTTCTTCCCTTCAAGAACTTTCCCTGATGTCTCGCACGGTATGAAGAGTCGCCGAAGGGGGGAAAATGAACAGGAGACAGGAGCACCATGTCGATCCCACTTTGACCCTCGCCCCAATTTACGAGGTCGCATCTTTCGCGCGACACCGTCCAGACTGGCCGACCCGCTATTGATGGACCGGTGTCGTACGAGATTTACGACCCGCGGCACTCGAGGGAAACAAACCCTAAATCAAGCGGAGAAATTCGAACGCACACACCCAACCATTCAGGCGAACAGGCTGTTTATTCGAGGCCGTTCCATTTTGGGGGGCGGCCATTTTGGCCGATGGTTTATGGGACGCCCAACTGATCAGAGTTCTGGCGTTTTTCCTCCGGGGAGAAATGGCAGTTTTCTACCGCCGCCGCCGCCTCCAATAACCCTCATCTTTGCCGGGAAACAACGATAGCTAGGTGGGAGCGCACAGATCCATCAATCGCAGGTCAAGTCGTCACGGAACTTTCATAATTTTTTTTTCTTTTTATCGGAAATAGTAGTGATAAAAAAGAAAAAAAAAGCAGCAAGTCATCCAGTCGGCGAACATCACTTCTCAACGACTTTTCTTCTTGTAAGAACTTTGGTAACGGATCAGCGGCCAAACTTTAAATCATGTCAACTTGATTGTTGTTACTCACCCAGCACAGGACTTCATCAGTTCCACTGATAGACCAAGAACACTCAACAACAACGTCTCACCTCCTCATGCATTTCCTAAGAAAAGGGATCCGTAAAAGATCTTGACAACAATGCGTCTGGTACAACTAGAAATCCTTAATTCCAAAGTACTTTTTTTTTATTATTTTTAAACATTTGTTATTTATTAAGTCTGGGAATGCAACGACATCAGTGTCAGGGTCTCTTGCATTCCGGCCATCCTCTGCCCAAGGTCTTGACTAATAACGACAGTGAAGAGAAATTACATGTCTGCATTAATAACATAGAATAACACATTAACAATTCATGGAATCTTAACATTCTGAAGCTTTCTTGTAATAACCAGTATTCTCTTTATTTATTTCGCTATTAACTGTTTTATTTTAAGCTGACTGACAAAGTCCGATGTATAAGGTTTCGACAAGTTCATACATCTGCAAATTTGTTTAGCAAACAACTTTTACACATACATTTAATCTAAAGCTGATGCAACAGTTTGGTATCATTTCTGGATCAGATTTATTCTCAGAGAAAGAAGTGTTAAAATGAAAATGCAATTTAAAAGTCAAATAACCATGTTTGTCAGTCTGTGATTAAGATAACTCAAGCTATTTGTCCTACAAATCCAAATCTAATAAATATGAGGTAGGTTAGATTGTTATAAGAAACCCCCATATTCATATTCGACCCGAATGGTATTTGCTATTCGCCTTTGCTATTTTACTATAATTGCCCTCCTAAAATTTATTCTTATCCTTATGTTACTTCCATTTTTACAAACCAATAAATTTCAAATTATTGTTCACAACTTTTTAATCCAAATCCTATTTTGAAGTTTAACAGCAAAACTGTTCTGATCCTCACAAGAATTGGGACAAGAGCAGTAGAACGACTTTACGAAATAACAGGCCAAATTTTCACTGTATTTCTTTGATACATTTTTTATCCCTTATCTTTAAGAATTTTTTAATATCAAGGAAGGATATTCTACCACATTCTCTGACGCCTTGATAATTGTATTGAACATCTTTAAATCCTAAATTTCAGTAATATTCGCGATTTTTATTTATTTCGTTTCCTTTAATAATAAAAACATGACTTAATCACTATATTAGTTGAGACTAATCGAACACAAGTCCTTTTAGCAGAAGCAGAGGTCATATCTGTTGTTGCGTTTGGGATTTTACTGGATCTAAATGTAGGGAGTTAGATGCCAAAAACGCCTAACGTACATTATCGACAAAGTTTCCTAATCACTACAATTTACTGTAGTTCTCCAAGGAATTTCAAATTTCAATAGAATATATGGCCGTTAAACTATATTAATTTTTATGTGAGTTAATATAGGCACTTAGTTTTACGTCCAGAGTTGTGGTACAAAAGTTGCCTAAAGGCTTATATATTATTTAATTACCTTAGAAAGCTGGAAACATTGAATGGTAGATGGATATTGATATGATTGTGAATGTTAATGTGTTAAGTTAGTTCTTCTACGAGAATCTCAGTCTAGAACGGCCAGTCACTATTTATTTGAAAAGCTGCTTTTTTCTGTTTTACTTTTGCGAATACTCAGAAATTTGCGCGCCAACCAAGGTTTTTCTTAGTAACTGAAAACGGTTCCTCAACCTTAATTCTACTGGGATAACTGCTATAATCCCAGACCTTAATTTTTAATCAATCTTAATTCATTTCGTCGAGTCAATTATGTGGATGTTATTCAAGGTTGAAGCGGTGATAACTAGTTTCATTTCTGGACAAAAATTAATCGATAAATCGAACAGTGAGATTAAAGAGAAGAACATTCCAAGGTCTGTCTTTCGTACTAGCGTTGCTTCACCTGCTACCAGTCAGCGTGTGATTGCAAACAACACAGCCAAGCGACAGTTTAAAACTCGTAAAACCCAAGGTTCAGGAAAGAGAAAGAGAACAAAAAAAGAGCCACGCTTCCCTCTCGGACAAATACAGGAAAACGCTTCATTAACTGTAAACGATTCCAATCTCCACCGTTAATCCTGCACCTGTCTCCTTCTCCCAAGGACCAAACACGCCCGTAAATCGCTGCGCTGGATTCCGAACCGCTTTCGAATCCGATCAGAACACGTGTCCACAGTTGTTCGACTCCACCCACGAGATCACTCATCCCTTCGGTTGTCTCCTGACCCCGGACGGCGCGTCCTCAAGTTTTTCGCGAACTTTTTCTCTCGCGGAGTGCCTGGCAATAATAGAAAGCAGCGGCTCCTCGCAAAGCCCAGTTTGCGAATTTTATGGTTTTCTCCACTGATTTACTGGTTTGTTTTATGTATTGTTTAAGAGCAATAAAACTCCACCCTTGAATTTTACGATAAAAATAGGAAGTGGAAACAAAGGGTATCACACAGAGCCATGATAAAACAAACTTACGACACATAACCTCTCCTCTGATAGACAGTAATTGGAAAGAAAAAAAAGCAAATACCTACCCGTCGAAACCTGTAATTGGAGTGGATTTTAATTATTTCTGGTTGAGATACCTGAAGCCAAAATGGTTCTCAAGTCAGTCACACGTCGACTTTAGGAGTCATCTTCAAAGAACACAAGAGTGACCGCGCAATGCATGACTCTACAATGAGATTTTGAATGTAAAACAAATGTCTTCTCTATTTTGGTTACTAGTAATTGAATAGATCAATTTTCTTTTAATGATGAAGCAACTTATTTGTTTCAATTATATTGCAGTTAATCCAGATAACTTAAATATAAAGAAATGTATTCAATTAATACAGAAGTTATTCGTTAAAATACAGATTGTTTTCGTTAGAAGTGACAGTTATATTTTATCAATTTCAATTGAATTCAATCGATGTTGCCGACGAATATTGATAAGATCTTAAGGATAACTTGTTTCTTCAAAGTCAGCATGAATCGAAAAGATGCTACAAGACAGAATGATAGACATTTTTAGTTACTGCTCGCTTTTAACTAGCTCGTTTTTAACTAGTACGCCTTAAACACCATCCCTATTTCCCCCAACCCCCTTCTTTCCATGGTTACGGTCCTTTGATTTATCTTAACAGTTTTAACTGCGCTGTCACAATAAAGCATTTTTAAAGCAACTGAGGAAAGTTATAATATAAATAGATAGTTAAGTCTGTTAGAGAACGTCAAAGCACCGCAACTGATCTAAAAACGAGTGAAAAGCATACCTCTTGTTCACCATCTAACCTAAACATTTGGTTTAACAGTATTTAAGATCTTCCAAGACTGTTTTCGTGCATAAATGGTTTTCTTTGGCAATATTTGATGGCTACAAAAAGTCAATTTGTTTTAAAAAAACATGGCTTAATTTGTGGTGACGCAAATTCCTTTAGATTAACTGTCGCTGTAAATGAATAAATATAGACGATATATTACGTGCATCTGTGTTAACGTCCAAGAATGTTTTAAGTTAGGGAGAGCCTTATAAGGAAACTATGTACAGTTGAAGCATTTGAGAAAGGCAGTCCCCTCAGGTGTTGGGACTGAGAACTTGAAAAAATAGGGGTGAAAGGGTATCAGGATATTGTTACTGAATTAAAAAAAGGCCTTATGTGATCTTTTTTTTAGTATTTTGAGAATTCAGCTCTTCGGAAATGTGGTTACTTAAAGCCGATAATAACGAGGTCAAGCTCTGCAAACACTGTTGTAATCTTTCCTCCCTACCCCACTTACATTATATACCCTTTCTCCCCTATTTTTTAAATTTCTCAGTCCCAACGCCTGAGGGGACTGCCTTCCTCAAATGGTTCAACTGTAACTAATGTATTATCGTAGTATAATCATATGTTAATTATAACCTAAGCATCGTTCTACGATGTAAAGTTTATACTTTACAATAAACTTGTAATAATAATTTACTAAGCATTGTTAAAAACTCGATGATCCACATACGATGGAAAAGACAGAAAAAAGCTTAATACGTTACTTGAATCATCGCTTATTAAGTGCTCTCATGGCTTAGTTTTTTTTTTTTTTTTTTAATGTTCACCAGTCCTATTAGGTATACCTATAAAATGTATACCTGTATTATAGGTGCTGATCGATTGTTATATATGGTTAATTAAAGATAATTAGAATTAAAAATCTATTATTATTTTCTCATCAATTACATCGCTGATTAGTTGAATTTTAATGCATCTGATATTTTTACAATTTTTTATTTCATAGTTTTTCCAATTAATTTGACTAAATAACTTATATTTTATATAGTTATCTAGTCTTTGACCATAGTTATTATTTAATTTTGAAATATTAAAAATTTTTAGCCAATTTTTTCTAGTTCCTATATTTTCATTATAATTTTCTTTTGCTCTTTTAACTTGATAAATATTTTTTAGAATGGTTTTATAAATAAATTTTTCTTTTATAGTTAAGATTTTGAATTTTTTTCTGATTTCTCTTTGTTCTTGTATTGTTTTATTTTTAAAGTTTATATAAATATTATCTAATATTTTAAAAGTTAATTTATTTATGTTTTTAATTTGATGTTTATTCAAAAATATCCAGCATTCAAGTCCATAATTTAGTACAGTTTTAAAATCGTTTATTAATAACGAATTTGGAAAAAAAAATTGCTTAATACTAGATTGAAAAAACGATATTCCATCACTTCGATCAAGCAACACGGTCAAACAAAAACCGAAATCTGTTGTTAAAAAACAAAAATATAAGAAATTGGATTACTGAATTTATAAGAATTTAAAGAAAAAAAAAAGTAAAAGAAAATAAAAATAAAAAAAAATCCCTCCCTTTAATGCAAATAAGCAATTTTAGCAAATGTACTGAGGATCAATTTTCATGTTCTTTGTTTTGTAGTTAGATTTATATCAAAATTCTAAGCCTCGAAATTGTTTTCTCTGTTTTTCAAGCTTGTATAAGGAAGTTTTCATTCTTAAAGATTTATTGGGAAAAGAAAAGCCTAAATAAATTTGCATAAAACGAAAATTATCAAAAACTCAAAAACTATTGTCGTTGTATGTAACACACCTGTAACAGCACCTGTTGATAGAATTGTTCTAACAGGACTGTTATTGTAATCT
>JAFIDM010000007.1:25033743-25046601 GCA_023159025.1 Thereuonema tuberculata | reverse complement strand
TCTTCTCAAAGTAAGAACTTTTGAATGGAGAATGGAAAGAAAAGGAAAGGTAAAGGAATTTAGAAATGTTGGGAATTTAAAAGTGATTTTGATATTAATTAAAAAACAAAGAATGAATTTTAATTAGTGGAAATTTTGGAACTAATGCCAAACATACTAGATAATCTAATTTAAATCATTAATATTTAAATATAAAATAAGCGTAACATTTGTAATTATCCCCCTGTAGCAATATCTATCATATTGATAGACTGATTGTATTTTTCATTCCTCATTTACAATAATTGATAATAATACAAATAATAATGCAACCTTTTTCCATTCTAAATTTTGTTTAGTATCAACTTTTCAGGTAATCACTGCTGTAAACTCATCTGTTACACATGCATTTACAGTTGGTGCTTGTTAGATCTTTTATCAAGAAAATAAAACCAATTTCAATTTTTTTTTTTTATTATTATTATTGGAGCTAAACTAACGAATTTGCTTTCAGTCAATTACTTCAATTGCTTTGAAGGCAGAAGGATATACGAAGGTCATTCAAGCAACTAAGCCGCATTTATTACATAAAATCAACAACTTTAATATGTTAGTTGCTTATTTAATGCAAATCATCGATAAGAATGAGAATAAAAAAAAAGCTTCGACAGTGGCTTTTCGAGCGATTTTCAATAGTACTCCCCGGTAAAGTTATAGATGAACTGTCGTTTATAAGTTAAAACAGAAATTTACGTAATCAAAATTAGCGTAATAAAGGCCAAGTCCGCACGAGCCATAGTTAACTTAATGCTTGTATTATAAATATAGTTTAAACATTCTTCTGTTAAAAATTTAGAATGGCCATTCATTTTTCCTAATTCTTATGTCATTTTACATTATATTTCAGCTTTCATTCGGAATCTTATAAATACATTCAATTCCAAAATGCTTAAAAAATGTCATGAATTTAAAACGCATTTCTGTGTACACTACACCCAATGGCAGCGTGAACTAGAATATTCAAATTCAACGAACAGGGAAAAAGTCCGCATGGGAATTGACTTTCCCAAGAATCAACAATTACAGGAAACTCCTAATAAGAATCAATCCGTCCAATCGAATTATGTCTAACCAAGATAAAGAGAAGCTCATCTCAATCTTTTTACAGTGATTAAGTAAAAAAAAAATCTCTGTCATTAGAGATTTTTATATTCTTAAAATCGCTGAAACAAGTACAAAACCAAACCCTTTATCCAGATTTTTAAGTTCTTCCAAACCCAAGATGTACTCTATTTGCAGTATTTTAAGTTACTAATTTACCATTACTTTTAGCTGTTCTTCTTCAGTAAACAAAATGATCCCACCCAAAACACTTCGTGTAAAATAAGTTGCCAAGACTCACATGCTCATAATGCTTTCACTGTTAAAAAGATATGAGATCTCATGTAGAGCCAAGCCCCTAACTCTACAAGGCCTAACTCTACAAGCCTTAACTCTAAAAACCTTATATCTTGGTCAAAAAGTATGGCTTGGCCGTTTCGTGGCTGTCACACAGACAATCCCATGGAGTTATGTAAAGGATATGGAGTATGCCAAGGCACACTTTTTGACCAAGATAGTAGGGTTTTAGAGTTAGGCATGTATAGTGAGGGGCTTGGCACTATATGAAATCTGATAACTTTTTAACAGTGAAAGCATTATGAGCATCTTGGCAACGTATTTTACATGAAATGTTTTGGGTGAGATGAAATAGTTCCATGAAACGGCCAAGCCATACTTTTTGACCAAGATATAAGGTTTTTAGAGTTAGGGCTTGTAGAGTTAGGCCTCGTAGAGTTAGGGGCTTGGCTCTACATGAGATCTCATATCTTTTTAACAGTGAAAGCCTTATGAGCATGTGAGTCTTGGCAACTTATTTTACACGAAGTGTTTTGGGTGGGATTTCATTTCTTTTTGTAGGATGAGATCTGATAACTTTTTAACAGTGAAAGCGTTATGAGCATGCGAGTCTTGGCAACCCCTTATTTTACATGAAATCTTTTGGTTGGGATTTCATTTCTTTTTGTAAGATGAGATCTGATAACTTTTTAACAGTGAAAGCGTTATGAGCATGTGAGTCTTGGCAACCCCTTATTTTACATGAAATGTTTTGGGTGGGATTATCTATTACAACTAAATTTAGTTTTAAGATTACTTAAAAAATGGATTTTTTTTCAATACCCTACTTTTCTGTTTTTCTATTGGTCAACTTGTATATACAAGCTGTTTGCAGTTTTGTAAGAAATCACATTATTACACAGTATTATTTAGGCCGAAGCATTGAGGGTATGACGCATTTCAGATCTTAATAAAATCCAAAGTATAAAAGCTAGATAAATGAAACTTAGAGTATTTCATTAGTATGGTAATTGCATCTTATCCTGAAAATTTGAGCTCTCTAGTATTATCCAGGCCGAAGCTATGAGGGTTCGATAATACATAACCAGACCCACCCCTTTTGAGGGGTTGGAAGGTGAAAGTTACGGATTTCTTAATTTTTTTGTTGTTTGTGTGCTAATCCTAGCCTGCATACCAAATTTCAGCTTTCTAGGACTTCAGGAAGTACCCTAGAGGTTTTGATGATCATGAGTGAGTGAGTCAGTGACGAAATCGACGTATTTTAGGTATTAATAAAATCCAAAGTATAAAAGCTAAATAAATGAAACTTAGCGTATTTCATTAGTCTGCTTACTGCATCTTATCCTGAAAATTTGAGCTCTCTAGTATTATCCAGGCCGAAGCTAAGAGGGTTCGAAAATACGACGAAACACTTCCAGAAAAGGTACGTAGTGCCCTTCCTGCCTTCGGCTCGTCGTCTTGGCGGGGGCACTGCCGTGCCCCCAGATTTCTGGCGGAAACTTAGTTGTTGTCTTTGTTTTTCTTTTTTCCGTTGTCTCCAAATGGTCTCCAGGTGTGAGGAAGTTGAAAAGAATATTGCAGACTGAAACCCTTTCATGGCCGAAACCCGTAGCCTTCCATCGGAGAGATAGAAATACCCATATCTTGGGTGGAGATTGAAACATGACTCTTCGGTAACATCAAATCACCCAATCGATAAACGGACCTATTCGACTGATAGGAGACGATGTAAAATGATGTTCTATGATGTTTTTCTTTGTCTCTAGAATGGATAAAACGACACAAAATGTCACGTTTTAACGTTTTCACTTTATATGTATTTAATATACCAACAAATTTAGTCAGAGAACAGCAATTCTTAGGCATTCAATCCAAAAGAGTAAAAAAAACTGAAGAAATAATTAATAACATTGACTGCTAACGATTATTTTATGATAACTTTTGCAGCTTGTTACTCTATACATTAACCAAAACTATTATCAATGTGACCAGAGTTGAAACTCCCAGAATGCAACACAGATTATAGATTTTCCTTTCCTGGCCGGTGGGTCATATTCAAATAGCAGAGAAAACGGCGGTCGCTGCTTCACATTCAACATTTCGACGAGAAAAAGTTCTCAAAAGCCAAGTAGGGAAATTATTCTTAACGTTGCTCGTCGATTTCAAGAAGATGTATGTGAGATTTTTAATATTTCCTATTTTTGATAATTGAGATTGATATTTCCCGCGGAGCTTATGGCATTGATACTGGAGAAATTAGTCAATGATAATGTGTTTCCGGTTTCAATATTCGCCGCGACGACATTAATGATTGTTTATTATAATTTTAATCAAAATGTATGGCAATTGTATTTATTCGTACTTTATTAACATCACCAATGGAATTAAAGTGGATAGAACATTTTTCATTCCTTTTTCTGCTGATCCACATACCTGCTTTAAAGAATGAATGAGCGAACAATGAGTAGCATATTTTGAGGAATTTATATATTGTTACTCAAAAACAATGATATTAAACAAAAACGTAGTCAAGACAGAAAAATAAATGTTTTATTCACCCTTTGCTGAATATTACCATATTTGGTTTTTAAAAAGGTTGGTGATCAGTATGAAAACCTCCAAAATCTTATCTTAAAATTCAGCCCTTAACTTTCCCTATTTCTACATAAACTTTCAAAAGACGGAAGACACGGATTTTGAGATATAATGCACTTGCTTTAGTGAATTCAGGATTTTGTTTATAAATAATTAGGAATAAGAATGCATTTATCAGTCGTTTTTAATCATGCTTCTATAATAAGCATTAATAATGTAGACCCTAATGCACTGTAGAATGGTGAGCATTTAATAAATTACACAATAGCAGTTTCGAGGAGCCGTTGATTGGCCAGGAAGAACACAACGGACTCTAACCGAACTTTTTTTAAATTTCCTTACTCTGTTCTTATTGTAAATCTGACGATGAGGAGCGAATGGGATCCTCGAAACTGTTACTGTGTAATTTATTAAATGTTCACCATTCTACAGTGCATTCCAGTCTATATTATTAAAGAATGCATTTAGTACCAATCCTTTAGTAATTTAGATGTAGGAATTCAGAAGTAGCGTCTTACTGATTTATATCTTAGAAAGTTGCATATTAGCATTAAGATTCGCCATGAATATTTTGTATATAAACTCTGGTGTTTCAATAATGCATTATTTCCTTCGATTTGTGTTTGCATCAAAAGCAAAACAGAATCAATCGACGTCAACAGGGGCAGTGTATGTAAAAAAGCCATAGGAATAAGTAATTTTATTAATAAAAGAGAATAAATACAAATGTAACAACAAATCAAATATAGTTTCACTAAAAATTTCAAGTCCATTCTGTACACGACTAAGAAAAATAATGAAAAACTGGATTACACAATTTAAAAAAACTGACCTAAAAATGTAAAAATCCAACTTCATCTAATGTCAATGGACCGCATCCACTGTGAGGTCGCAGATCACAAACCCAAAGATTTTCAATTTAACAATCAAGCAAAATGTAATAACTCAAGAAATTATTTAGGGACTTATAATATTTTCTTTCATATTTTTATATTCGCGGGAAAAATATTAAATATATATTTCTCTAACTATCTTTGAATAGTTTTAAACTCTGCATATTTTTTTCATAAAGTCTATGCATTTTTTGTGTTAAAAAAATATGCTGGTTTTTTTTTTCAATCTTGTCTTACAAATTAAACAGATCGAAACTTACTTTTAAATAATATAATCAGATTCATTAGAAACGTTTTTATATCATCTTCAAATAAAAATTATGATCATGAAAAAATAACAAAAAAAAATCGAAATCTTTCTTTTTCGGTAAAAAAAGCAAAATTAAAAATTAAATAAATAAATAAATAAAAGAAAGCATTATTTGCAAAATGAAAAAATAATAAAAAGAACTATATTAAGAAATGCTTGTTCTGAAGTTTCCAAATATCGTAAAAATACGTTTAGCCGAAGACGTCACAGCTGTCGTCGATCCCTTTGACTTACTGTGATGGCCAACGAGACAGAATCTTCGCCGTTTCGACAACAAATCACAGCAGTGAATTAATTTACGAGTCAAGAACGCCGTCACTATTAATATTTGCCGCCGGTACAAACAATGTTTACCGGGTCGAGAGATGGGAAAGTCCCATTACCGCGAATTTATACATTGGATCCGTCGTCGTGGCTGCGCATAATTTCACCCTGGAATTTATTTGTCGATTGCAATCGAAGCGGGGCTGGGTCGTAATGACGCCATTACTCCGCTTATGACGAACTATGTTCCAATCAGTCGACGAAAACGAGGCTTAAAAACATGGCCGACGAAAATCGGGAAAGACACCATACAGATATTTTTCAATATTTTCGTTCCATCCCAAGGAATCTCAAGGGATGTGTTCCCCTCGAAATATCTGAAATTTCCTCTGTTCTTTCGTGGTTTTATATTATGGATTTCATTTTTCATAAAAATATTTTATTCTGATAAAAAAAAAAATTAGAGGTTGCACTGGATTAAAATCGCTGTAATTTAATTTTATTTTTATTTTTTGCCAAAAAATTAGCTTAAGTGTATTTTTATTTTTTAGTCTTTAAAGATTACTTTAAGTACTGTACATTTTAAAATTATCCCCTTAAAAGTTTAACATCACGTGACATTAATGTTATGTACTTTTTAATAATTCCCATTTAAATTTTAGAAAATTTACTTGTCTTATTTATGTCGAAAATTTCCAAAACAATTGAATGGTGAAAAAAAAAATATGCAGAAGTAAATTATTTTTAATTTCATAATAAAATAAAACAAAATCAAAGATAAACAAACTTTGGTAAACTTCTAGTATATTTCTGAAATTAATCTACTTAAACCTCAATATGGGACTTCTATTTAAGTTTATACTCCTAAATAATTCTAATTTACACTGTTGCAACTGATGAGACGTGATACGTCGAAACAAAACTGCCCCGAGATGCTAAAGAATCTGATACTCTTACTATTTGCTTCTAGGAAATTTGTAATACTGCGATTGGTGTATAAAGGAATAATTACAAATTTACACTGCATAAATGTTAAAAACTCTTTTTCCTCATACTCGTATTATGGTGTGACACTCCGTCAAAGCAGAGCATTGTCAGAACAAAAACCGCTAAACAATACTCGTGCTCTAACGTAGTTTAATTGTGAAATTAATATTAAACCATAAGGAAATAAAGAGAGAGCTTCAGCAAATAAAACCTTCAGCGTCGATTTATTTATATAAATTTTATAATAAACCTAATAACTTTTTGGTTAGCTATTTAATGTCATTAGTTACAAAAATAATACAATGGTACGGAAAATGGAATACTGTAACTTACAGAACTTTTTTACTTAGAAACATGAGCCTAAATAAATGTAAGATATGAGGAATCAATAAACCAAAGGCAAGAGTTCATTAGAGAAAACTAATATTGCACCAAGAAAATGTTACTAATATACTGCGTCCACTAAAAATCGCCTTGGTATATCAACCGTGTGTTGGTCCTTTCTGGCTGCATAGAAGAAATATCTTTCTAAGCAGGGAAGCCATTCAACCAGCAACGATTCGACACTTAGTTATGTTCGTTCACTGCCTTAGTAAATATGACATTACTGAATACTTCGACAAGCTACAGATAAGTTTCTTCGCCACAAAAAGCATGGAATCCTCGACCTGTCTTGTAAATGACCAATATTTCAAGCAGGTCGCCATGATGAAATATCAGCTGGCAGATCCTGCAAATCAATGGATTCAAATCCTGTATCGACGAATATGTCTGCAATAGTTTTTAATAAGATCGATTTAAAACCTCTTTATTTTTCCATTGTAGTTTCATTCTTTTCTTCAGCAAAGCCACAGAATAGCCATTTTATTACTACAAGATATACAACTTCACAGCCGCTGCACTCTCTTGACATTGAAGCAGTTGACTGACAGACTCAACAAAAAAATATATGTGCGGTTTATCCTTATGCCGTCGACTGCCCCTTAACAAAATTGGGAGAGTCCAATTACTGAGTTAAAATCACACGATAAAAATCCACGCCTTTTTCATGGGCATTTATTTAGTTTAACAAGTTGTAATTACAAATAGTTTGAGCTTTTTGTAATTTAATAATGTTCTCTTCTATTAAAATTGAATATAAATAATGTAATTAATAAGAAACAATAAATTATTAATTATTATTTATTTTATTAAAATTTATTTATAAAATTTTTAAAAAAATCATAAATATTAACTACATACGTATGTATTTAAGAATCCTGAAGAGAAATGTGAAATGTACATTGCAATTTAGGTAGAGAAAAAAAATTAACTAAATGTAAGGCTAAAAGAATGATACAATAAAAATTGAATAAACCGTTGTTGTTGTTGTTATTGTTTCAGTTCTATGATTTATACGAATCTTTTTAATATAATTTGTGTTTGAAAACACATTTATTACTCATATTCATTATGTAGTTTTATAAGCAATCCACATTTTAATCTGGAATAATCCAGTTTACATGGAGATATTAAATGCATCTTCTTTATCTGGACATTGTTAAATAAAACTTCAGTATCTACGTCTCTTGAAAATAAGTGTTTCCTAATCAATCAAATAAGGTTCGGACAGTGAATTCTATAAATAGTAGTCTAGGTTTAAACAAACCCCATTGTACAGATACACAATTCGTCAAATAATCCGAATAATTCAGAATGGAGTTCATCTGCGGTAAGAATTCCATATAGGGAATAAAAATTCTTATACCTCGTCGAAAACAGGATATATTGAAGCTATCTAACGACTCCAATAAATAAGAATCCCTTACATTTTCCTTGAATTCTCAGTTTGAAAATTTTGCAAGTACATAGTTACTTTCAGAAAAACAACTCTAAGTCTGTATTTTCTATAGTTACAGTTATCAATTCAAATTTTTCTGTAAATACAATTGCCAGCACGTAACAACCACCACTAGGGTGAGAAACGATGCCTTTTCCTATTTGCAACATTAAAATTTCTTTTTAATTTAAAAGCTGTATGGTCATCTCCTGTTGGGTCCTTTTAGATATCAATGGGACACCCAGTAAAAACCTTTCTGGTTTTTCTCTCCGCTTAACAAAGCCAACAGATAGCTTAGCTTCAGTCTTAAATTTCAGGCATTTTATTATGGGTCTTAAAAGAAAAAAAAATCCACAGTTGTCTTTAGACTGTAAGTCAAAACAAGCACGTAATGCAAATACTACTTATTCTTTGAGACTGACATTTTAATGATAAGTCAAGGATAACAAGTTCGAACGGTCTTGATTCTTGTCAACAATTGCTATAAAAATGGAACTTTCGATTAGAAATTAACATTGTAGTTGGATTAGGATGCTGAAATCGTACTAATTTCATAACTCTGGAAGCTGAAATTTTAAGAGTACATTTAGATAATCGAGGTTTTGTCCTTATCAGTTTTCGTACAAATTGAAAACTTTTATGAATATAGAGGAACTTAAAGATATAAAATTCATCATTTCACTGATTGAGCAGCATATTAATAGTCGAAATTTACACTTACTAGCTTCCTTTAAAAAACAGTTCGTCATTGATTGCGAAAATGAAAAACAATAAAAATAAAAAAAGGCCAATGGCTTTCAATTTTTTTTATAAGAATTTTATTATTTCCTTTGGAAAGAATTACGTTCCATTAAGTTGCAAATGGTATCTTTCTTTTTGCATATTTATTTGAGTATAGGTCGGTTTGGCTTGAGCCATTTCCTTATTCCAAGTGTCATTGGCGGATGACTTTCGTTCAGGGCTTATGGATCTCTGGTCGCCGATCGACGGAAATAAAGTTGTTCGTCGGAAGCCCCTGCGCCGCGAGGGGGGGAAGCTTGTCCCGATCCTGAAGGGTCCATTCGTTCACCGGTTCGGATTAAACCCACACCTCCAACGATGTAAAGATTTAAATTCCGCTCTTCCTTCCCCCAAAACCTTGCAGGGAGCGGAATAAGGCCGCGCCGCTCCACGGCGAAAGAGGCAATTAGAGAAAGAAAATGTGTGACGCTCTATTTTACAAACGGCATCGGGGGCCGCTTCAATTGGAAGGTTCTCGAGAATAAAAGAAGAAAAAAAAAATCAATTGGGAACAACTGCCTTGTTTCACTCATCTTCACAATATCACCCCCGCTCGGTTGTTAGGTAGAAGCTTCTAGAAAGAGGAGCTATAATGGATACTTAAATTTCTTCTCCAAATAACAGTACAGCCAAAGAAATCATTATCGAATGCAAAGTGGGAGACAAGTTATTACAAGTGGAACAGTGGGAGGCTGTAGTTTATCAGTTCGATTAAAAAGAAAAGAAAAAAAATATGATTTAAAATACTTTTTCAAATACAAAAGCATTTAAAATGCACATACAATATTACCCTCAATTGTTTTGTTTGTAACATTTAGTTACGCTTTTTTTTCTGTTTTTCTGAAATAACTTCGTTGTGAAAAATCACATCGCAGTTTCGATTCATTTGTCCTTTTTAATAATAAGACGGATATTATTCATTTGTATTTATAAAAAAAAAATAAACAAAGTTATAATGCTTCACATGAAGATTTGTTTAAAGACAGCTACAGGATAGATAATTTTGTAGTACGATTAAAATGAAGACTTGATTGTATGAAATGCAGTATTGGTTTTGCGAAGAAAAATTAAATCAATAAATAAAATTTAAATCAATAAATCATGAAAGAAAAAAAAAAAAAAAGTTAGATTTATGTTATAATTCTTGACCTAGTCATTAAATGTTAATCTGCTGAAAACGTTTTAACTGAAGATTTAGTATTATTTTCGTATCTGTTAAAAAAAAAAATGACAGAATTTGGAAGTTAACAATAATTGGAATTCTGTTAAATTTAAACTTAATTTAAATTCCATTTTTTTGTTTTAATTACTACTACGCTTTTGAATGGTTATATTCTTAATGTCTAAATGTCTTATATAAATAAAACTTATCTAAAAACATAATTTCAAAGTTCATCTGTCCGTCACAGTAAATAGAAGAACTCAATTTCCACCGCTGTGAAAGATGTTTCAGTTTTAAATGTTAAAACGTTTCAAGTTTATTCTCTTTTATTCGGCAATTTCGCTTGAAAAAAAAAAATTCTGGCGAGAAATGTATGAAATGTATCGCTATCAAGGGATTCCTCAATTCTAAATACGAAAAATATTTCAATATTTTTACTTTCTTGAATTTAGTACAGTATTGGGCAAAACAAACTGTAATGAACGACAGAAACCAGGAGTGGCAGCAGTAAATAAAATTAAATATTAGTTATGTACTACAGGAATACCATAACTTAGCATTATCCATCCAAGATATGTACAGTATGTTCTAAATGTTCGCAGTTAAGGCGGACACACACAGTTCATACCGTTCTGGAAATTTTCTACCTTGAGATGACACGGCCAGCAACGTTTTCATGAAAAAACTTTCTGTACGCCACAGCTGTATGACAGGTAAGCACCTAATCCAGGAGATGGCTGTGACATTCGTCTGTTATTAAGGCCGTATTACATTTACTATTTCACTCGCCATAAATGCAAGCCATAATGGAGGTCATGTCAGGGTAGATTGCGAGTGATTAGTGCACTACTTTACACTTACTATAACGCCTTCCATCACACGGGGCATTTACACTTCTCAATTGTCATCATGCCTACGTGTTATTTACGAAAAAAAATAGCATTGATTTATATAAAAACCATGTAGTCAATGCATCGGATAGGTGAAAGAATGTTTTTAATTAATTAAAATAGGAAATATTCATGTTTTTTTTCATCGTTTTGTGTTGCTTTGTTTTCAGTTTCGATAAATCAGTTTCGATAAATAATTCAGTCTCGTTAAATCTCGATCAGCGACGATATCTTTGCGAGATGTCAATCGCTCGTCTCGATTCGAATTTTCAAGCCGAAATTCTGTAATGATTTTGATTAATAATGTAACATTTTATGAAAGCATCCACGAAAACATAAGGAAAAGATGCCCTCCGATCGTGAAAATCATTTTTGTAATCGGTAATTTCGAATAAATAGATACAAATCGATTGGACTTCCAAGTTCTACAATTCGTCACCAGGAGCGCTAGTGGCGATGTACAGCCATAGATGTCTCGACATTTCTTCGAAAAATAGCCCAGGCTCTATCGCTCTCCATTTACTGGACATCTATGATGTCCAGGTGATAGCGAGTGAAATGTCCAGGTTATGGCGAGTGAAATAGTAAATGTAATACGGCCTTTACGGTTCAAGGCCATCCCGTGCACCCTTTACGCTGTGTCATCACACTACTTATCCGTCAGAAGTTTTGGATGACACCAAGAATCACATTTGGGGTGTGTTTCCGAAACGTAAGCTGAAATCACTCCTTCACATATGAAAGCTGGGTCCGTCTTTTCATCCTAGACCGATGAACGGTTGTAATATTTGACTAAAAATACTCTTCCTTCTGTGGTCAGAACAATTATTATTTCGACTGACTCCAAACCGAATACCATTACTTTACGGTTTACATTCAAACAGATCCTGACGTTCAGACAACCCTATTATCGATTGGGAATATGGAATGTTTCATTACTGTTTGCTTTGCCCAATACTGCAGTGTAAGAAATAACTAAATTTAAGAAAAATAAATAAATAAAATTGTTTTTATATAATCCATAAAAAAGAGCATTCGAAGAAGTGTTTTCATTCATATTTCTATTTAGTAGAATATATTTTCAAGCTTTTTATTATCTGCTCGAGATTATTTTTTTTTTATTTTTTTGTAATAGTCGATTTAAATTTTCTAAATGACACAAAATTTAAAAAAATAATTCGAAACCGAGATAAAAATGAAAGAAACTGACATTGTGTTAGTGTAACATCTACTAACATAATGGGAAATTTTCTCTAAAATAAACAATAAACAAAATCAAGTGAATATAATTTTGTGCTAAAGCATATATTTAGGGTGACCCATACTAATAAATAATTTAAAAATAATAATAAAAAAAAAGTACATTAATGTAAGGAAAAATAAAAGAAAAAGTTAGGAAAAAATAAAAAACTTTAGGAAAATAAGAAAAAGAAAAAAAACCAATGTCCACGATTAAGAGAAGACAATTAAGATGACGGACGGACGGACAGGACAAACGCAATAGTTACCGAATTTGGTAGCTGTCACGGTAGCTCCAAATGGGTCGCTAACTACAAATAACAATCACTTTTAAGAAATTCTTAACAGTTAAACTCCAGTGAGATTTTCTTGTAATATTGTGCGTTTTGGCGCCACATCAAATTAGAACTGCACTACAATACCTACGACATTACGGTATCCTACTCTCCCTCTTAAGAATATTGCAAATTATACAGTTCTACTGTACAATATAGTTCAGTATTGTGTGGTTGTTCAGTTTATGGCTTGTATAAAGAACTAAA
>JAFIDM010000007.1:25005505-25033343 GCA_023159025.1 Thereuonema tuberculata | reverse complement strand
TCTTTCCTTTTATAGGCCAGGCTTTGTAGATAACAGCAGCAAAGCAGTATCAAGGTAGGTATAGAAAATCATTTCGCGAGATTACAGCTACAGAAAAGCAGGAATGATGTCAAAACAAGAAATTGTTGTAAAAAAATACATTACTGTTGTTTTCCTCTAAGAAGTTTCAACTTATTAATCATTCTTGAGTGCGATATCTCATTGAAAGGCAAAGCTTAGGGTCTTTTTCATTGCTAATTACTGAAGTGCATTCAGAAGTGTTGACGAAGTCATGTAATATTCAAAAAAAATAAAAATCCAATAATAATAATAATAATAATAATAATAACCTAATTCAGAATTAACAAAATTAACAGCTGGGAATCTGAAATTAGTGAATGGATTGACAATGTCATGAAAATGTTAGTGTTATAAAAGAGACAATAATAGTGGACCAACACATAATCCCATTGATGACTATATAATAGTAACGTGTTGAAGAGACTGAATTGATTGAAAAAAATATTTTTACATTAATATAAAATCGCAGTTTTTGAACTCACATATAAGAAGTTACATTAATGTAAAATAATATTACAATATAAAAATTAAACCTCTCAAATAAGGCAAATCACTGATTCATCATCATCTTCCTCTTTTCTATCTTCCTAAAATAATTATTACAAAACAAAAACTAAAATAATAATAATGAGATTCCATTATTTAGCAAATTCCAGCATTTCATTTAAACTTGTGCTGCTTCTCTGTATGTCCCGAACCAATACAGAGAAGCCTACGACCATGGCCAGAGATGTTTCTTTGTCCGAAGAGAGTCAAAAAGACTCTAAAATTACCTAAGAGATCGAGACAGATCGAGACGGGGGCGACAGGGAGTGAGAAAACCTACCTACTCATTCGCATTTCGAAAGCATGGAGAAAAAGCTTCGAATTTTTAAAACTTTGATTGCCGCCAAATGTTCCATGCCATGTTTTCATTAGGTCCACAGAAAAGTCCATGACCGAGAGACGGTGGGAAAAAGGTCCCACTTTTTTACGCACACTTTTCAAGAAAAAAAAAAAAGGGGGAGAAAAAGTTTTCGAAGTGTTATAGCTCTGCACGCCACATGGTTAGGTCCAAGGTTTACATCAAAATAAGATCAGCGGAATAGAGAAAGTATGGAAGAAATTCTCGCAAAACTTATTACAAAATTTTGGATTGAATTTTCAAAATTATGACTCATTTTTGAAGTTTTAGCCAAATCCCAAAACTGTTAAAAAAGTGCTTTTAGGCCTCACAGCCACTTTCCGATACCAAACTTTTATCTTGCGAAATTCTTAGTAATCCCATTGTTGATTCTTATAATCCGCTACAGTAACTGTATCAACAAAATCTTCTGAAGTGCACAGGTCTCGAAAAACTTGAGCAGAAGTTGGAGAAATGAAGAAGAATACGACTAGTATGAAATAATAAATTCAATATTTCTTGCTTTTCTTCTAGAATTTTTTTTCGAGAATTTCATTCTTTGGATGACAAAATTTAATCAACTTGAATAATGTAAATATTAGGGTTACTGGATTCAGTTTGGGATTATTACAGCATGATAATATTTAACAAACCACCTCCGTTGCACCTTACTTGATATGTATGAATTCGCTACAATTTTTCTTCTATTCTTTTTAACAATAAATTAGATAAGATTCAAATTAAAACGTAACTTACTTGAATCAAAACATTGCAAGTAACGTCGTCATTTGTGTAACTGGATAAACTGTTAGAAACTCATCTCATCAAAAATTATGGAATTAAATTCAAATACAATTTGTTTCCCTTGAATTCGAATCACATGTATAGTTATATTTTTGACTCTACGTCGTTTTCCGTTCATCTTTTAATTAAAAGAAGAATTTCTTTTTATTAGCAGATCTGCGTTCTTTTACAAATGCATTGTAATACACTAAGAAAGCCCAGATCTTTGACTCTATATATTATATGTGACGCAATAATTATAATGGTAAGCGTCAATAGGTTGTAAAAATAAAATCGAAATCTTACTATTTTTCAATAGACTAATTCATTTCCTATTTTCCTCAAATATTAATACTCTGTTATTAAAAATAAGTTTTTAATAGTTTCTGTAGAATACAAATCAATAAAAAATGTGGTTCCCTCTACCGATCTATAGAAAAATTAATTTCTATAAAGTTTCTTAATGAAAACAAAAGAAGATAAGATTTTAATATATCTAAACTCGCACGACCTTAAAGCTGTGAACATTTACTGTATTAAACTCCTTCCACAATTTAAGGAATTTGATTGTATATTTGCAGATATTGTAAACTATAATCAAAATCAGCAGAGAAAATCCTCCTTTTATGGCGAAATCTGATCACTTACGTTCGCCTGGGAATTATGACGTCAAACATAGAAATGGCGTCTCTGCAGTGGCAAGATACTGCCAGTACGCGAGAAAAGACATTACACAGCTACCTATAATTTGGAACGTTTTTCAATATTTCAAGAGTCAGAGTGATGAAATATGTATTTCTGAAGCGCTGGATAGAACGGCTACAGCAACAAATTTGTCCGCTTGAAGGTCTGCGAAGGGTCTTTTTGCGAGAAATAGTTCACTACTCGCCGCATGAAGTGGATTCGTGTAAAGCCAGTGGTGGATATGGCCGACCCTGACTTCTATATTGTTAGAACCACTATCAGTGAAATTATTCACTTTTAGAATGAATACCAACGTTTGATATCATTCATTCGGAGCTTCAGTCAAAGATTGCATTCAATGGAAGCAAAATTCAGTCTTTGCAAGAAATTCTTCACAAGGAGCTGAGAATGAAGTATGGAAGAACTAATATGAGGAAATTCTACATCGACATTGCATAGCCAGGTTATTAATGAATTATAAAATTATTTAAATAATAATAATAATAATAAAAAAATTTATTTGTAACTGTAGAAAATACAGAAACTAGGATGTTTCGTTGAATTTATAATGATTCAGTACGAATTTTCGCAATAGATGTCGCTCAAACATCAATTCATAAGCAAATTACGTCAATATTTTTTCTTTTATAAAATGGACTTTAGTACTGATGATATTAAATAATATTTAAATATTTATTTGGAAAAGTTAAAATTTAAAATAAATATTTATAACGTCTGATGCTTAGTGGATGCCTCGTGGTGTTTTAGTCATCCACTAAGTTAAAAATTTTAAATTAAAATTTTTCGACTTGACAGAAGAAATGAATTTCTTAAGAGGAGTTAAAACACTGACTACTTTTAAGAGTTTAAAAAACTTAAGTTGAAACAAAATCGAACAACTTTAATTAATATCTTTAATATAAAGTAGAAATATCGAATATTTTCTTTAGAGAAAGCTAAAAGAAGGATAAAATCAGATGTTAGTGTCGAGTTCACTCAGATAAAAAAAAAATGACGTAATCTCCTTTCTCCCCCTCATTTACACGCCACTGATTCTCACTATTACATCAATAGCATTTTTTTTTACAAAAGCAAAGTACGAATTAAAACCGTATAACGGACGCCAAAAATTCAATCACTGCTTAAGAAATGTAAACACATTTCATTATGAAGGACTCGGAAATTAATAATTTGAATACATTTTACAACAGTACTAGTCGGCTATCCGTCGCTTAGCTCCGGAAGCCTCGCTTATGTAACGGAAAACAACTTTTTATTTATTAAAACACACAAACACACACACACGCACAAATTACATCAATGAAACTAAAACTAAAATTTTTAATTTTTTTTTTAATTTAATTTTTGATGTCTATTCTCTTAATCTACGACTGCTTTTAGAACCAGCGTGTAAATCATATATGTATGATATATTTTTATTTTTTATAGAGATTAGAATAGATTAGATTATAGGCCTCGTGGTCTAATGGCTAAGATGTCTAACTTCTGAGCAGTATTCTACCTAATAGAAATAGTGCATCTTTCTTTCTTGACTCTCCTTTTTTTTTTATTCCTATTGATACTTTTCAGTGGTTTTCGAGTTATAAATAGTGATGGTTTTTGAGTTATAAATAGTGATTTTTCAGTATTCTACCTAATGAAATACTGCTTCTTTATTTCTTGACTTTTTTTTTTATTCCAATTGATACTTTTCAGTGGTTTCTGAGTTACAATAGTATTCAGTATTCTACCTAATAGAAATACTGCTTCTTTCTTTTTTGAGTCTCTTTTTTATTCTAATTCACTTTTCAGTGGCTTTTGTGTTCCAAACATTGATGGTTTCTGAGTTAGAAATAGTGATTTTTCAGTATTCTACCTAATAGAAGTACAGCTTCTTTCTTTTTTGACTCTCATTTTAATTGTAATTGTCACTTTTCAGTGGCGTTTGAGTTACAAATATTGATGGTTTTTGAGTTACAAATAGTGATTTTTTTCGGTATTCCACCTCAAAAAAAAGAGTGCTTCTTTCTTTCTTGACTGTTTTCTTTACTCCAACATCTGCCATGTACACGCACTTATTTTTCAATATCACATAGAATTTGGTTAAGTAAGAATATTTAAAATATTGCAACGTTACGGCAATTATAGTTCTAATTGTCAGTTTCGAATTATAAATAAACTGACGGATGGGAAATAAATAAACAATCTTGAGATTCAAAAAAAAGGTTGAATACATTCCTTATTGATGGGGGAAAGGAAAGGAGATATAAGTAAAAAAACAATATGAAGAGATTTGTAGTCTCTATGGCCTAATGGATAAGATGTCTGACTTCGGATCAGAAGGTTGCAGGTTCGATTCCTGTCGCGGATGTTTCATTGTAAAAATTATTTCTATTTTCCATTCTCACAGAAGATTGTGCCGGACAGACAGACACACAGACAGAGAAATAAAAGATTTTAGCAATATAGATTCTTCATATTTCAAAATCAGTCAATTGTAATAAATGGCAGCTAAGCCTAACAGCATGTCAATTCCGGATAAACACTGCTTATTGCAAATTACAAAATTGAGCAATAACTGCGACCTCTGCTTCATTGTTGAGCAGTGAACAATCAAACTTTAATTCATCACTACAATATCGACCTAAATCCTCTGGCCCAACTCTTAATTGTTAATAAAATTCTAATCAAGCATTATGGGTTGTTTTTTTTTTTTTCTTTTTCTAAATTGAGAGCCATCTTATGAACCGAAAATTCCTACACATTTTTTCTTCTCTTTTTCTGATGAAAATGGAACTACTTTGAGAGTGTGGGGCTACAGCTTCTTCGTCAATCCCATTCGGTTCCCAATCAGATAAGCTGCTTCTTCGCAAGGCTTCCACTGTTCTGCTTAATAAGAACCGGCTTCCTCGGAATTCTAATGGCCTTTTATTGATAGGCCCTACCCCTCTCTCCCTCTCTTTTACGGGGGTAGCGTTTTAGATGGCGGGGGTGGCGAGTGATGAATACTGGAAGAAAGTTAGAGGAGAATGTTAACGGATCGGGGATTGATACATCAGATAAAGAAATGCAAGAGAAGAAGACGTCAATACAAGACCCAACTATCAATTTCAATCCAAACGATACGTACCCTTGTAATTTCAGTTTCTAACTTAATTTGGTTAACACATCCTCTTCTCTTTCTTTCTTTTTTTTTCTTCCCTTCGTTATTCTTCCCTATCTATCCCATTAACTTTCTGTTTTAACACTGACGACAATCTAAATTCGACCACATTAAATTACCATAATAATTAAAATTAAATAGATGAATAATTTCCAGACTTTAAAAACTTAATTTAAATAAATAGATATCTATTAAAATCTTTGCAGAAGTTTCTGAAATGACCATTTTCTAAATGACCAGCAAGGCAAGAAGTGTACTCTAAGCACAATCTGTCAGGGGGAACTGATAAATAAAATATTCTTTTTAAAAGCCTATCACGAAGACATACAGAAACACTCCAAGTATAGATTAAGCTTAATCTTACATGCCTCATAGGATGTGATAATTTTATTCTTTTCTTTCTTATTCTTAATCTTAACATCGTAATATCTCAACAAATACTCGAGTGTTGTATCGAAAACATCGCAATGGTCATTTATAAGTAGTTAAAACTGGAAGTAATAATTTAAAATGTGGTTAAGAATATAACAACAGTACATTTATTCGTAGCACAGATAATTCCCATAAGGAAAACAAATGACGATTTCGAAAGCGCAGGTTTTCTTTCTCAGATAAACCTTATCTTAAATTCAGCAATGTTTTATTTTTAAAATAAAGCTCTATAAGAAAGAAAAACTGCATTTCGCATTTCATGAATAATTACGTATATCGATACTGTGTATTATATTATGAAAGTAGTGTAAGAATATAAAACACCAGGAGAAGACTAGTGATCGTTTGGGTGTTTATTTTATTTTCAGTTTATTAATTTTTTACTCATGTTTCCTTCCACTTAAAAATACGTGTGGTGTGAATAATCATGTAAGGACAAGTGATGTCAGGGGAGCGCTGATATTCTCAAGGACTGGTGCTGGTCATGTCTTAATCCCATCAATTCTGATGGAGAATAATTTCCCTGTTCTTAGCATTTCTTTTTGAGGATTCTTAGACGAACTATCTAACGAAGATGTCCAAACGACAACGACTGCTTCATAAATATGAAGTTGTGAGGCAATATCATACCCCCAAATACAATACGAAACATTCAAATCGATTCGTAATTTGTTTACACGAGCGCTTTCACGGACCATCCAGAAAGTGCAGTAGTAAACTATGAATATAAGAATTATTAACGTTTGACCAAACACACATTCCTCAACTTCAACGATCTTAAAGAGCAGCATTTTCTAAGATGAATGTAAAAAGTCCATGACATATTGGACGGTGGTTCTTTTAACAGTTCAGAACCTCCAACAGATATGTCGAGAACTGCTGTACTAATCCAGAGAAACGCTGCCCTTCAGGATCGTTGAAGTTGAGTAATATATGATTGGTAAAGCGTTTGTGACTCTTTATTTTTTTTTTTCTCAATGGAGGATAAAGTTAGATAAAATGGGTTTTAATACAGATCAAGCAAAATTCAAATAACAATTCTCTTTTTAACAGCACGAAATCCAATGAACATTTTGGACATCACTGTCTTCGGATCTCAATCCCACATAATACAAATGGTTTTAAACCTTGTCCACTTCCATA
The DNA here is from genome assembly GCA_023159025.1 of Thereuonema tuberculata. Lineage (NCBI taxonomy): Eukaryota > Metazoa > Arthropoda > Chilopoda > Scutigeromorpha > Scutigeridae > Thereuonema > Thereuonema tuberculata. The sequence continues at coordinate 25,026,195 of JAFIDM010000007.1, read as the reverse complement.
AAATTTCAAGACTTCTATTTTTAGTTAGTTAACACTGCCTTCTCAGCTCTGGGCTATTTAAAGCTACAATTCTGCATTAGAAAACGTCTTTATTGACTATGTTGTACTCTAATTCAGTCAATTGTTTTCAAATACTTATTTATTTTATCAATATTGTAACAGTTTATATGTAAATATTTTTAGAAATCATTTATTTGTATTATCAGTATTCATTTTAATACTTAACCGTTATTGATTCTTTTTCTATTTCCTAATTACTGATGTTCTGTTTATTTTTAAATTCTTTTCCGTTGCAGTCGTTGACTCAGTTAATTAATTTAAGTTCGTTATTGTTTTTATCCAATCAGTATGTATATTTTTAATTACCTTAGCCAATCAAATCAAACTATGTAAATACTATACAAATCCATGTTTTTCATTTAATAAATTAATTCAGTTCAGTTCCACAACTTCACTCTTTGTTTTTCCATTTCAACGACTCTCCCACAAACACCATTACAATATCATTTTAAATGTATGTGATTCTGTAAAAACCTCAGTCCTTAACAAGATCTTACCAATTAACTTTTCCTTTGTATTTTCAGAAATTACTAAGTTGCGCTTTTTAATCCGAGCCGTTTTCAAATACCCAGAAATACACAACGAATTACAGTAATCAACAAAACTTCTTCAGAACAAAGACGATAACTAAACTCGGAATTCTGAAGTATTTTTATAAAAGAACAAGCAATGAAAAGAGTAAAACTCCAACCACTGTTCATCGAAAATACTCGTTATATATTTCATTTTCGCATTTTTTTCAAGATTTCATACAATAGAACTATTGTAAAAGTGTGTTAGGAAAGAAAACAACGAAGGAAACTGGCATTTCAAAAATCCTAGAAATCTGTGAAATCATTTCTCATTTTCGTAAAACCAAAGTTTTTATAAGATAAATTATACAATGTATTTAATATAAGTGCTATCAAAGTGATAAAGCAAGACAATATCTGATCCCAAAGATATAAAATTATAGTAAATTTTTGATACACTCTTAATGTATTTTAGTTTGTTATTTCCAAGAATCTTTAATAGACGAATTGTCTCTGTTCTGGTAGCAAAAATTCTTATGGCTTTTTTTTTCCCTTCTCTTTTTTGGCCAGAAAAATATGCATCGTTTCGATGAAAATCAAGTTGGACTTGGGCTCTGAGCAGCTGTTTGAAAGTCAAACTGTGTCTCGGTCACATACATTTTAATATACTTTCCAAACATCAACGGTAAACATGTCTCAGTTCCGATCGTAACCGTCTCCGTTTTTTTGCTGGGAGATGATTCAACACCAGTGGTCCGTCAATATGGTCAACGGCCATTTGCATTTTAAAACAAGACGACAAATGGTAGATTGAGAAAGAAGAAAAAAAGCGGGAGAAACAGACTGTTTCGTGTTTATGTGGCAAACCACTGTCATTGAAGGGTCTTCGGAAATAGTGAATCTACTGAAGATCCTCCATTGGTGTACGTCTATATTATCGTAAATGGTTTTTTTTACGACTTTCTAGATCGAATAAATCTTTTCATCAGATAAATTAAGAGTTTATTTGTTACTTATTTATTTCAAGCTAACTCAGCTAATGTCAATTGTTACATAACTCACCTAGAATATAGCCTTTTCAGATCGAAAGTAACGAATCTGAAGCTTAACTTTCGTTTCACTGTTGGAAGAACTTGACCAGCATCTAAGTACAATTTAAACCTAACAAGGTAGTAGTTCATTACCACACTAAGTATTAATAATAAAAACAAAAATACAACGACATGTTTCGATGAGCCCCAACAACCGGCTCTCGTCATCATAAAAAAACGAACTAATATTCAAGCGAAAAAGACAGAGCAATCAGCGACCAGAGAGAAACGACATTATATTCAAACATTAAATCTTTTAACATCCTTAAGTATAAACTGAAGTTTGCTGAAGGGAAATGCAAACATATTTGCATATTTTTGCTGTGATTTGCAAACGATGCCATTAATAATATTCTCAATACAGTCTTCTAATAAAGAAACAAACTTTCAGTTAATTTTTTTTTTATTAAAATATTTTTATTAAGCATATTTATCTAACTCTTTTCCTTGGAAAGTAAATAAGTGGCCAGATTGAATTTTAGTTTCTTAGTTTAGTAGCTAATAATGTGTCAGCAGTAAAGTATTCGATGGAGAATTGTCAAATTTCAAACAATATATTACTGAAACAACCTTGGGCCTTCTTGAAGAATTACAAAATTCAACTCTGTTTTTAAAAAAAAAAAATTCTTTAAATATTATAACAAATTGTATGTTAGAATAAATTAACATATTGTGCGCATCCTTTTAAAAAAAAAAAAAAAAAAAGACTACTATCGAATGAAGGACGAATCTTTTTTTTAATTCTCATTTTTATTACTTTAAATTTACTTGAGTGAAAGAAACTTATTTTTAAACTAATATCATCATTTTTCTTTTATTTCAAACACCGAGTCTTTGTTTTAAGATAAAATGTATTATTTTACATACACAGGGCGATTCAAAATTCCCTAAACAAACTTAAAAGGTAGGTCAGGAATACAAAAAGAAACCGTATTCTTAGTGGAACGTATTTCCGCAAACGCCACCCGAATGTGCTAGAGGGCGCTGTTTGGCAGCACATTAGTTGGGCATTGTATGTTTCCTGCATTGATTTCTTCCTCTGTGGATATCTCAAAGGCATCGTCTATGAGACCCCCGTTGCCTCTGACGCTGACCTCGTCGCAATGTGTCAATGTTGTGAGGCATGTATTACTGTTGGTGGAAGGAACTTCAAGCATCTATTGTGAACCTGTAAGTGTACATCATACTGTCATTTTGTAAACATAAGGCTAATTAACATGTTGTCTACTTCATTTGTTGTCTTTTATTCCTGAACCTTAGTGTACTTTCTAAAATATTAGGGTGGCGTTTGCGGACATACGTTCCACTATGAATACGGTTTGTTTTTGTATTTTTGGCCTATCTTTAACAGGGAATTTTGAATCATCCTGTATAATGACTAACATTTCAATTGAAGAACAGCAAAGATCTTTACAATTATAGAAAAAATAATCATCTGTCTATAATTAATAAGTAATGAATTTAAAACTAATGTTAACAACAGAGATGGCGATTACCGGTTACCACTTTTCGATTACTGAATCCGATTACCGATAGCTTTCAACTGTCTTATTCGTCTCGACGGAGGCTTCCGAAGCATACAAGCGAACAGCCCAAGTGATTTAATGTTCCATAAAATTCTGTAACTTAATAAAAATGAAATGTAACATAGTAAACCCTCGATTTAATGGACTAACAGAGGAGAAGGAGATGCCATTTACTCGCTGAAGGGTATTTAAAATCTATAAAATATCTTCAAATAAAAAAAAATAAAAATAAACAAAACATTATACATAACAACAGGAAGAATTTCTTCGTTCAGACGAAGTCACCTGTTGCTATAATATTTTTAAAATAATATACATAAAATACTTTTTATTTTTTTTTTTATTTTTAGTAATCTTCAATGAAATTTTTATCAGCAACTTTTAGAAAATGAATTGGGTGATGCCGCAAAAGAGAATCTCAATTCAAAAGTAAGAAAGGACCTATTATATCAGTGAATTTACAGTATTTAAATACTTTATTTACATTTTAATGAAGAAAATGAGAGAATATCAGGGAGGCTTCAGAAAGGGAAGATCCTGTGTGGAACAAATTTTCTGTCTCAAAAGCATCCTGAGAATAAGAGCGTTTGTCGACTTCAAAAAAGCATATGACTCGATAGACCGTCAGACGCTCATCAATGTCTTGGAAGAATTCGGCGTGGATAAAAAAACAAGATCTATCATCAGACAAACATTAATAGATACTGTCTCTAAAGTTAAATTTCAGGAGGAAATTTCAGAACCCTTTCAGATTAAGACAGGAGTTAGGCAGGGGGATGGACTTTCACCAATTCTGTTTAATATGGTTCTGGAAAAAATTATGAGAACATGGAAGAATGCCATGGCGGAAAGCGGAATTGAAGGAATCTGTTTAGGTGCGAAGAAGAAGGGTTTAAAAGTTGAGTGTCTAGCATTCGCTGATGATTTGGCGTTGTTAACATATAAGAGAGAAAATGCCAAGATAATGCTTGAAAAACTGCACGAGATCGCAGAAAAAACAGGACTCAAGATCTCATATGAGAAAACTGAATACATGGAATACAAACATAACAGAGAAACGCACTTAAGTATCTAGGAGAATGGATCCAGCCAAATGGTCTTGATAAAGAGGCAATCAAAGGACGCATCAGTAAGTTGGAACTGGCATACAGGTTAGTGCAAAATATATATAACAAAAAAGCTCTCTCCTACAACGCAAAATTCAGACACTATACCACGGTTGTCAAGCCGGAAGGGATGTACAGTTCAGAATGCCTAATTTTAAACAAAAAAGGGGAAATAGAGGAACTTGAAAAGAGAGAAAGAAAAATTTTAAGGAAGATACTCGGACCGGAAAAAAGAGAGGATGGTACATGGAGGAAGAGGAAAAATATGGATTTATACAAACGGGTGGAAAAGATTACAGACACGATACGTAAGAGAAGACTGATATTTTATGTTCACCTCGTAAGAATGAGCGAATCTAGATTAACTAAGAAGATCTTCGACTATATCACCAACTTAAAGTCGATGACTAAATGGGTTGAGGAAACTAGAAGAGACATGGAACAAGTTGGGATTAATTCAGAAGAGATCTGGAATAGGAAAATGTTTAGAATGAGAGTTAATGGATTCAGGGGGTTCCAGGGTAAAGAAACTACGAGGACCAAGGTAATCTGGTCAGAAGATAGAAGGCGGAAGCAGAGTGAGAGAATGAAGAAATACTGGGAGGAGAGGAAAAGACTATTCATCTAGTCAATTGTTTCCCGCGGTCCATAGTAGGCCAAACTCGTAAGAAGAAGAAGAAGAAAATGAATGTCAGCTGCTTTTCTTTTGTTTAGTTTCATGATTTGATGGAACAGAAAACAGCCTCTCATAAAATTAAGATAAAGAAAACAAGATTAAATAGTGGATAGCAAATCCTCGAACAAGAGGCTCAGTCGGCAAACAAATACAAAAAAAAAGCCAGTAATGTTTTAAAAGAAAAAAGAAAATGAAAATTTAACTTATCTTTTATCTTTTGTGAGGGGACATTTTCTGATGGGACCCTAATAAGCTCGACCGTAATAATGGTACTAGTAAGGCTTCTCTTTTAATTACATAATAAAGTTTTGAATTTTCCACCAATCGCAAGAGAGAAAATTTTAGAAAATTTAGGTTTGGAGACACAAGGATATATGATGTTTTTTACTTAATTGTCTGCAAGGAAAAAAACGAAAAAATGACTGAGACCGTCCCTCTTAAAAGTAAGAGACCTATCCTTTTAAGAAGGTTATAAGATCGTAATAAAAATACATTAAGACGAATATAAGATTAATGAATTTTGTAAGAATTTCAGTCTTAATTCAATATTAAAACAAATAAGTTATACACAATAGCAAAATTTTACGTGCGTAATACATATATAACAAGAAAACTAACATATTCAAAGGATTCGCTGAGCTGTTTTGGGGAATTTCGTACCGGGAATCCAAGACAGACTGTTTCGAGGTTAATACCTCTCGACGGTTGGATTCGCCCAGTGCTCATGAAAAAAATCCCAGCGAATCCAACTGATGAGAGGTATTAACATCGAAACAGCCTGTCTTGGATTCTCGGTTCGAATTTTCCAAAAATAGCTCAGTGAATCCTTTAAATGCGTTTCTATCCTTATTTTCTTGTACAAATGACTTATATTAAACTGATGTCTTGTATTAGAGATGTTGTTTTTACCATTTATTAAACTGTATTCAATTCGTCTACATTTGGAGACACTTGGGAAATTCCAGGAAAGATGGTCAAATAGGAGAGAGAATTATCTCACTGTATTTGGTTTAATACAGAAAACTGTATTTCGTGTAGCTACTACTAGAATGGACATTTAAAAGATTAAGTTGGAAGTTCCGTAAATGTTCATTAATGCTTTCTTCGCGTTCTTTGAAAAACCTTTCCTTTGGGAATATTTACACTTGTTCCCAGAAGGATTTTGTTTTTCGAATTTATATACATAATATGTACATTTCCCTGAGCCCAATGTTCCAAAATGATCGCTATCTCATCGTCTCTTTGAAGAAACCGGAAGCGATGACCATTCTTTTTCGATGAACATGATAGTTTATTACATTTCAGTTATTTCCAGGGTTATTGTAAGGTAATGGAATGTATCTTTTAATTCCTGACAAGTAAGTCTCCAGTTTCTAATACCTCTGGAACGCATATTGGTGGAAAAAGAAAAGGCGTCGTTCTTCAACTACAACGCAGAAATATCTAGACCCAAATAAAAAAAATCCAAGTCAAAATACAGCTTGTCAGTAATTCACAAAATTCGGTTGAACAAAGTTACTGAATTTCATTTCATTGGTTTCATCAGTTTTCATCTAAACCACCTTTCTTGAAACATCTAGAATGTTTTGACGTCACCTGAAAACATGGAAAAAGTGATAAAAAAGAAAGTGAAATAGAATGATAAACAAAAAACAAAGAGAAAACACTCAGACAGAGACCTTTTCATCAAGCAGCAGTTCAGAAGAGAAATGGACATTCAAGATGAATTCAGCAACAATTAGGGCAAACTTGTATTGGATGCGCAGTGAATTAGGTAAATCAAAAGTGACAATAATTTCTTTGCAGTTCATTTGTATAGTTTATCTTACATTCATTAATGTATTTTGATCACAATTATTCACTAATCCATTTTTTTTATACAAAGTTTACTTTGTATTGGGCATTATATATGGTACGACAATCACTCCTTGGTTAATCGGAAGAAATAGTCCTGACCTTTGTCTTCAAATATGGGAAATTTTAACTGTATATGATTCACTAATTATCGCAATGAATCTCATTACAAATTTAAAAAACAAAATAGCGAATAATAAAAAGTTTTACAATAAATGATAAATTAGCTAAAATTTTCTTTCTGTGTGTGTTGCAAAAATCTACGGCCATCTAACCATAAGATACCCTAATCCCGAGATTACTGTTAGCTAATTATGCAACAAAAATAATTTTTCTTTTGTAATTTTGTGTAAGTCTTTATTAAGGAACCTAATAAAGAGAAAGAGCACATCTAATATATAGTCTATCACGTATAAACAAAGAGCAAGGTTAGAAAACTAACTATGGTCGCCGAAGTTAAGGTTTACGCCACTTAATATCCAGATTACGTTTTCTGTGCAGTAGGACATTAGGACGTTGTGCGAACATCATAAGTAACAAACCTATATAAATTGCACTGCCTAAATAGTCAAAATACTGCGCTGTATTCAAACTACTAATACACTAATAACACTAATTGAGAACATACAATGAAATAATACAGTAGTATTTGAACTCCAACAGCAGAAAAAAATTTATTGGGGCAAATATTCTTCTTCCATAATAAGTTTATCCAAAGTTTCTATAAAATTTTCGCCTTTACAAAAACCGCAGTTTGAAGCGCTTGAACCACCCACTGCTAGCACCAAATTCCACATCGTGCTCTGGTCCTGCTTTTTGTTTGATGGTGCTGTGGGGGATACGTTTCTGTGGTAGGCCCTCAATACAGGTCTTTAACAATTAATCCATTTAGGACAAAGGTCCCTCTCGATACCTATTTAACTTCTAATGGAACAGTTCCTTTGACAGCCATCGAGACTTCATCTCTGCAAATGTTTCTCTAGCTTTTGTTTTAAATAAAGAAAGTAATTCATAAAAAAAATACATTAATTTATTTTGATATGTGTTTCCTAACATAAATAAAAAGGAAAAGAGGCTAGGTCAAAATTACTTCGCACCACGTGTCAAATAGAGTTAAGGGTTGACAGCTTGGATCATTTTTACCTTAAGGATCAAGTGGGATAAGCCTAAGATTCACTCCTGATCATTGTTAAATCACTTTTAGTTTCGCTTCCAAGTCAATAATTGCTCTTTGTCTCTTAGGGGCATCATCTGGACTGGGTTGGGGGCGCTTAGGAGCTATGATGCATTTTTTTTTTCACAAATTTATGCATAGAAATACGCTAACACATTCAAGAGACTGAGATGCGAAATCGAAAGCAAAGTGTTAGACAGGAAGCTTTTTTTTTGTAAACAGAGAAAGTATACATTAAAATATTACAATAAAAAGTACTATATATTCGTAACACAGATGTTTGTTATAGCTTTCAAATACATATATATATATATATGCTACATTATAAAGTAGACAAGCACTATACCATTATATGTTTACATCAGCTTCACGTGGTGCGGAAAATACGCCCGATACAGCCTGTTAGCCGATCAAGAGGTTTCGCCTCTATGGGATTTCGGACGTATATGCGAACGACGTTGTCCGGAAGGAGAACTTAAGCGGCGTACGACTGTAGTTATTTATTCATTCTTTTATCTCCGTACGGAGGAATCATCACCAGCAGGTAAGCTACGGTTGATCCAATCTTTACAACACTACTTCAAATCCCTCGGCACTAAGATTACAACTGAAAAGTTTTTGAAACCAATTTGTTTTGCATTCATTACTTCAAAAGGAATGAAGGATAAAGTTACACACAGTCTACCTGATCTACTGAGCATAATTTTCCGTTTAAAAATCCATATACTAAGTACTCGATAGTTGGAATACTAATTACAAGAAAACGAATGAATTTTCCAGAAGTATACACAAACAAAATTTAAATTGCAAAATTACTGCAATAATTTTTAACCAGATTTCTATTAAAAGATGTGATTTTATTCCTGATTTTTGTTGAAAAAAAATCATAATTACATACTAAATATCAGGACACTTCAATAAAGAAATATTGATAAATATATACATGAGCTACACTTTTCTTTTGCTGTATTACATTAGCCATGATAAAATCATATTTTGAAATGAATCCATCAAAGAGGAAAAATACAGATTGAAGGGTTTTTGTTTTTTTTATTTATTCTCAACTTCTGATTCTTAGCAAATGTATTCATCCCGTTCAAAGAAAAAGATAATAAAAAGTAAAAGAAAAATAATAACAAAACACAATTGAATTGAAAGCGATTTTTTTCCCTTTCCTTTTCATTTCACAGAGTTGTTTTAAAGGGAAAGTGGAGTTGGGGAAAGAGCCCCTATCATATTGCGTTGGCGTTGACCATGCGGACATCTTTTTATGAGTCTCGTATTCATAATGGTATCTGTAGCAAGAATGGCATTTGCCCAACTCACGACGTCAGCAGAAAATCAGTTCAGAAGGGACGCAGGCCTCTCTGCCCATCCAAGAAAGAAGAAGAAGAAAAAAAAAAGAATTACGTGCGCAGGAAAAACATGACCGAATTCCCAAAGGAACAGAGCAAGGAGCTACCTTTCATTGATAAAAAAGAAGAAACATCACCAAACAATAATTAAGTAAGCGGAGTTCATGATTAATGACGAAGACGATTCGTAGGTAACTGAATTACGAAGTGACAGATCACGGATAATCGTAAATCACGCTTAAGGCTACTGGAAATGTGAGTTACAAATGATTAACAAACGTGTTTGGCTGAAATTACAATGAAAATGAACAAATATAGTTCACTTTCAATTATATTTTCAATTAATTCTACAGAAGTTGTATCAAAAGCTTAGGGAAGTAGTTTCCTGTAAATTTCCTAAATTAACAGCTAGCATTGTCTCTTTTTAGCTAATCTCTCCGGTTCCTCGAATACCAGAGAATTAATTTTATTTAGAAACGAAATAAGTACTGGCTATTATTTGCTACGGTGGTTAATGCTATCACGGATAAACAAGGTTTGACTTAAGTCTTTTGTAGTAGATTTTAAAGAACAATAAAACAGGCTTCCGTTATAACAAAAAAAATCGTCAGTTTGAGACTAATTAAAAGTAATCTCGTACTTTCTTAAGAATAATTTTCATAGAGATTTAAAGAAGCATTTGTGCAAATGATTCGATTATCAGCCCCAACTCCACTTTTGTACACGAGTCAAATTAGTGTCCATTGATTCCAATGTAATAAAAATGCTAATTAGGAATTTTCTTGGTATATTTTAAACATTTTAAAAACCGTTTTTAAAATAAATACGGACGGAGATTTTTGTGGCGTTAAAATGCAAGAAGAATTTCTTCATATTCGTTAAATTACTTAAAGAAAACAAAACAGTGAATAATAAATGAAGCCAGTGAATCAATTTCGACCAGTTTTTATCCGATTTCTGCCGAGATCTATTAAGATTTAAAAGTTAATTGATTACGAAATCAACCGCGAAGCAATAATTTCTTTCGTCAGTTTCAGAATAAAATAAAAGCCCATGTGAAAGACAAAGCATTTAGGTAATGAACAACAAGACATCTTTTGTTATTAAATTAGACTAAAACTATCTGACTGAACAAAGATCCACAAACATCAGAAAGCCTTAAAACAAAATGGATTCGATTCACGTCTGCTCCTATTGACAGACCATATGGCGCCATCTGGTGTCATTTGGTAAAACTAAAAGATTAGTGTATTTTTTTAAATATATCCATTATTGAATTTCTCAGAAGATTGTGGAAAGTTGAAGTAATATTTTCATTTATTTTACTTACAGATAGTAATAACTCTGGTCTTTCTATATTAATTTTCTGATTTTTGAATCACTTACCCCAAATATGACAGATGTAATAGTTCAAAATAGATACATTTAACATAAATAAAAGTAGAGGTAGATATGCAAAAAAAAAAGCGTTTGCCAAAAAAATTAGTAGATCAATAAATTATGGTATAAAATTGAGCCATCCGAAGTAGAACCCTGATGTTTCGAGCTAATTAACATCTCTCAATAGTCAAGGTTACCAGTTTTTCTCAATTGAAAGTTTTTTTGTTTTGTTTTTTGTCAGAGAGAAGATGAATTTATAAGTAAAAAAAAAGTCGTCTTACTTCACAAATATTAGAAAAACAAAATGCAAAAGTATTTATCCGAATTAAGTGTTCATCTCCTTATTTCTTACATTATTATAGTCCATAACTGTTTATTGCTTTTTCTTGGTGCAGTTTGTTTTTGGTGGTCTCTCAAATTTCCAATTTCTCGAATGTATATCTATTATTTCTTTATGGAATGGAAATCTGAAATTGAACTTGGTCAGAGAACACTGGCTAGTCTAAGCAAAATAAATAAATACTCGAAAAATTAGCACAATTATAAATGTTTTACATCCATTAATTCATTATTATACAACCAACTTTCGACAGCGTGTATCTAAGATCTCCAAATTGGCTACAGATCTGATATAAAACAAAGAAAAATCGAAATCTGCAAAATATTTAATTTTTAGGAGTTTGTTAAATCACACTATTCCATTTTGATTTCCAAATTGTCAACAGAAATTAATTCTGACGATAATTGTATCATGACAAAACAAAAATCGAATCACTTCTGATTATTTTAAATTAGTGAAGATTCTTTTAGGCAACTGGCCCATTCAGAAACTCAAAACAATAGCCCCGAAAAAAAATTTGTGTAACTGCCTAAAATATACAAAAAATTTTTACCATTTCGCTACCGACTTTCCTATTCCGTTTCCTTCGCGAATTTTTTTTTTTGGGGGGGGGGCCTGTCCCTGAAAATTCCACTAATATATTTTTAAATAAAAATATATCGAAAATCAGTTACCTTACTGAAATGGAAAATCCCTTTTGTTTTACGTTTTCTAACTACAACAAATCAACATTTCAAAATGAATCACAGAATGAATTTCCTAATTTTTATGAAACTGAATAGTACCTTCTACAGAAGATAGAAATACTATTTTCTACTGTTTAGAAATCGTATCCTTTTGTGATAGTACTACTTAAGGATAGCGAGAATTATGGATCGCTGTTATATTTAAGTTTTATAAACCTCTTTGATTTCAAAAAGCATGTTTACGTGGAAGCAGCTTAAAGAAATTCAGCAAGGAAATGTTGTATTGAAAGCATTAAGCAGTTAAAACGCAATCGTTATTCCCTTGCGTCAGGGCTATTCAAGTCCAAGTTTCAAACGGTCACAATGAAGATCTGAAAATATACGGCGGATCGCCTGATACAGACAGTATGTTAAGTCGTGCACGTATAAATGGAATTAAATTCCGAAATATTTACAATAAAGTATGTTTATTAATATACTAATGTATGTTAAAACGTCTTCTCCAATTTCTTTATAGAATACATTAAAATAAATATTTTTAATCCCAATGTTTTTGTAAACCATGGACCGCTAACTGAAAAGCTACGTCCGATTCCTTTATTTGGAACATAAATTGTGCAAACGCCAAATGTATGATCGATCTGTCGAAAACCACTTGATCACGAACTTGAACATGAATCGAAATCGATTAGCAGTCGATGAATTTCAAAGATACGACAGAAATCGATGTCTTAGTTTCGATTGGCATCTTTTACAATGTAACACGTGTTCGAGTTCAGCTTACATAAAAATTAAAATCGAATTACGGGATTTACATGAGAAGCTAAAGATAAATCTATTTTTTATTTAAGATTTTCCAATAGAGAATTTCATCAATGTTGTCGAATAATCGAATTAAAATTTGTGATTTTTTTTTTTTTTTTAATAAAGTCTTAATTATCCGTCCAATTAGTTATTCGCCTTATTTCTAAATCTGATAAATCTCCTGTGTACTATTTATTGCGGTCGAGATGTAAGACAACTTCCTAATAAATTGATAAAATCAAAAACATACTGCACAGCATGGATAATTCTTTTTTAAAATTCTACAAGATGAAATATCTTACATAATTGTTTAACATAAATAAAATTTAGTGTAATTTTGGAGATGGTTAAAAAAAGAGTCGAAGTGACTGTGTCAAGTGATAGACATTCCGAATATTGTAATAGCTTGTACATAAATATTTTTTTAAATCATTTATTTGTATTTTTATACAAATTATTTATCTGTATTCATTTTTATCCTTAACCGTTATTTATTCCTTGGCATTTCCTAATTATTGATGTTCTGTTTATTTATAAATTCTTTTCCGTTGCAACCGTTTAATTAGTTACTTAATTTACTTAATTTAATTAAGTTCGTTGTGTTTTTATCCAATCATTATGTATATTTTTAATTACTTAGCCAATTAAATCAAGCTTCAAAAATATTGGATTTTTATAATAAATTTATATAATAGATTTATTACAAATCCTTGTTTTTCATTTAATAAATTAATTCAGTTCAGTTCTAGACTTGACTCGTTGTCTTTACATCCCAATGACACTCCCACAAACACCATCACAATATTATTTCCGAGTGGAAATTGGTATTTTTTTTTCAGAAGGAATATCCCTTAGTGACAATAAACATAATTTAATTAACTAACGTAATTAGAAACTGGATTCAGTTTGTATCAGTTGTCTTCGTCATTAGAGGAATAGTCCCGAGATTATTGCAATAACTTTAAATACTCCAGAAGTGATTCGAAAATAATCCATCTGTTTGTGATGACGTTGAATTTATGATTCCAAAAGAGCTTTTCACCACAACAATCGTAAACTCAAACACTCTTAATGTAGGCTTAAATTTAAGCTAAGATTTCTACTAAGGTCAGTTCAATTGAATGGATCTAATGTGAATCCACGGTATCAAATTTAAAATAATAGAAATACTCATAATTCACCAATGCCTTCACATTGAAGATCTTTAACCTCATAAATTAAAAATACTTCACACCCTTATTTGTTTGGAGAATTCGGGGGGAAATCGAAACTTCACAGAAGTTTAGCCAGAAATCTTAAAATCTTGCGGATTTCCACTTTTTTTAGTGGATTCACTTACGAAAAAGTAAATATTGCACTCAGATACGAGACAATACATGTACTGAATAAAATTGCTTTGCTGCCTTCAGATTGACCTCTCCGCTGATTGATGACGTCATCATTTCTTTACCTCACCACTCCTCAAACAAAGACTTCACTGTTTATTCCGGTTTGTTGCTGGATCAAACTTTAATTTTGAATAGGTAAAAAATAAACAAATTACATCCTATCAGAAGATATCGCACAACAATTTTCCATTATACCTGTAAATTCAGTGAAGGTACTTAATAATCTCGATAAGCAGAGTTAATTGGCCCAACGAAATCATCAAGAGAGTTAATTGTGTAATTAATATTAGACACACTATATAAAGCTTTCAAAAAATTTACTACAGACTTACCTAGAAATGTATTAGTTTCACCTTCAGACTTCAGTTTTTCATTACTTATTATTGTTTCTATTCCTGACAGCAGCACAGAAAAGGTAGTTTTAAAGGTAGGTATACTTTCTCCCGGCAAATTTATCCATGTAGCATATTATGATTATAAAAATTCTTTGATTTAAAAATTATGTAAAGCCTTCCTAAAAACAAAATCATAAGTAATCCCCTTATTATCGGGAACACAAGCAAGGTTAGCATTATTATTTTAAGATTGAGTCATATGAGACGTATCCCATAATGCATCAATCCCAAAACCTTTTGCGGTTTTTACTTTGGATAAAGTATAGACATCAAAGTTTTAACTTAGATATAAATATCAAGAAAGTCTTTGATAGGAAATTGACTTTTCTACTTTCTTTATATTGTAGAGCTTAGAAAAATGAAAAAGAAATGTACAGGAAACACAAACCAATTGTTTAAATTTTTAAATTGTAATATAATAAAAGTGAATTGATGTGATTGAAAAAGAATTTCTGTAGATTGCCAAAATCTTGAGTCCAAATTACGTAGAAAGAAATGGTTGCTTTTCTGCAAGGAAACAATGTAATGCACTGAAACCAACTTTTAAGGACCCGTAGACTCAAATGACTCCATGATATTCTCAAAACAAGAAAGCCAACTGGTTCGGATTAGATGAGACATTGTATCGCATGATGCATATTAAATAACTACAAAAATACAGTGATCCCTCGCTATTCCGCGCTTCAAGTCTCGCGGCTTCAGTGCATCGCGGGTTTTTCTCCAAGATAAAAACCCCACCTACACCGTCAGCGACTCCAGCAGAAGAGCATCCGAGTGAACCTCAACCCTCTACGAGTGGGAGTGAGTGAGTGAATGTATAATATTAAGGTTTTATACACTATAATATTTATACTTTATATACAGTAAGTATAAATATACATATTTTAAACATTCTGGTACCCACACACATACGAAAATTCCTGGGGGGGGGGGCAATCTTACTTCGCGGATTTTTACCTATCGCGGGGGGCTCTGGTCCCCATTAACCGCGATAAACGAGGGATTACTGTACATCCTGAAAACGACGGTAAAAAAAACCAAACTTACTTGACATCAAATTTTCCAAACCAAAAAATAATAATAATTATAAAAATTAAAATTTTTATAGATTGATAACAAAAATTCTATTTGGCTTAGTTTATAAGACATCGTATAAATGTGATTATGATGATCGAAATCTAAAAACTGTTTTAATTCGAGTCGAAAAAGAAATCTGTCAACTGAAAGAATTGGGGAAAAACTTGGAAGTACATTTTACCTCCACTGAATTGGTAAGAATTGAAGAAGATGATATGCATTTGAAAAATAATAATAATAACAAAAAATAATAATAAAAAAATAAAAATACGTTAAAAATAAGTAAAAAAGACTTTTCAGTTAGTAATGAGATTCCAGATACCATTGAATTCAATGATTCCGTGGTCTGGGGATGTGATTTACTTCCCAATGGAACTTCAAGAAGAAACAAATGTTAAATCTCTGATTACAAAGTTAAAATATATCCTGGAGTCGGAAAAAAATTAACAAAAGTTATTAAATATAATTGCTGACAAATCGACGAAGAAATCACTTCAACGTTGGATGGCGACCAGCCTATCTATTACGTAACAATGAATTTTCATTAATAAATCATTTACATTAACGAAAATAAACAAATCTCACAATTTCCAATTCTATTCGGGAACTTGTTTCAAAAATCAGATGCTAATACTAACCAGAGTTGTCAACAAAGAGGAATAAAAGAACTTGGATATTCGTCTTCTGGGAGAAGATTTTGTACTTTGAAACGATAGACAGAGCCATAATCATTGATCTACGTTTTTATATTGGCTTGTGCTTTTAATTCTAACAAATTTTTATCTATCTTCGTCTCATGTACAAATTCGAAATCTGATAATTTATTTTCTCTTTATTTTAGGGAATTGAATTTGTATTCAGAATGCGTTTTTCTACTGTTTAGTAACAGAACTACAGCGAGCGAAGGGTTGTTCCTTCTCCATTTCTTTATAACGATATCCTGTTTTTACTTATGTCAAAAGCCGTTTGATTCAGAAAGGCCGTGCGCATTTTTTCGCTACGTAAGCGAATTCTTAGGTGGATGGGCTCCTGAATCACGAACACTGTCAGACACTGGAAATTGTATCTCAAAAGACTGGACACTGCCTGTGCAACGAGCAGACTAAAAATGAAAATCAATTTGCCAAGAGGAAAAAAAAAAGTCTATAAATTCTGCTGCATTTATTACGGCGCTCTCTCTCTCGTTCCGCCATATAATGAGCTTTCTTTATCGTAGATTTCTCGAACTGCCTCTTCTTTTCCTAAAGTAATTACTGTATTTCACAGCGAAAATAGGATTATAACAATGAAATTGGATTGCTTCCCTAACGAGAGATTATAAAAAAAAAAGGGGGGTGGGGGACGAAGATAATTAGGATAATCCTCATGCAAATTAAAAAATGAAGCAGTGATGTAACAAGCAGATTACTATTAATAATAGTAAAAATATTAAAGAAAAAAACAACGGTACAACATCGTAATAGTGTACTTGATAAGGATATAAATAAGTTTGGGTAAAATAGAAAATTAACGAAAGGCTTTTTCGTTGATCTAAATGATTAAATTAATCTAATATGGATATAACACGCTTATCACTTTTCAGCAAATCCTTTATCAGCCAAATTTTGAACAAAAACACTAATAGTTCAGAAGTTATGCTACAAGTAAATATAGTTTCTAAGATATCAAAAGATTTCAAAGATTGATTCTAGACGTTGATGTTATCTAGAAATTAGTCTAGAAATATGCAATTGTGATGGACTAGTTGTCTATCAATAACTTTTAAAGAGTTTGTGAAAAGAGTAAATTTATGACCCCTCATTGCATCAATAAAATTTGATTTGGCCGCATTATACATAAGTTTCATTAGCATCACTCCAGAGGGAGCTGAGTGAATTTAAGCCTACAAACGGACGGATACAATACGATCAAGCAACACATCTAATAAAAAAGGTTGGAACAAAATATGAATTTCTGTTTGTATACAGAAAAAAAAATATGAAACTAACAATGTATTTTGAGCACTAACCACTGTGTTTTCTGTTTAAATCTTTCAGAAGTGTGAATATTGATTACCCGATAGTTTGTAATGAAAACGTAGAATAGAAATACTTATATTACATCTTAACTTATTTTTAAGATTACAGTAGGATGGTTTCTATTGCACGAAAACGAGATGATAATGAAGTTCTCTTTTGAATAAGAAATAGAACAGATAGAAACAAGGTTGCGTTGCCAGAGAAGCAATAGAAAATCAGTATTTTATAGAGATTAAGTGACAAGTAAATAAATCCTAAGATTTATTTCTATTTGCTCAGGGTGATTTCAATGATTTGCTTGCATTGAAAAAGAGAAAATATTTAAATAAAAACCAATGTTTTAGTTTAAATTAATCAGAAATTATTTTTACTGACGTTTTGCATTTGTTTTAATAAGTCATTTTTATGCTGTTTATGTTTTTTAATATCACTTACTGACACAGAATGACCAAAATAGCCATAATTGTGCATTGTTTCATGATTTTAAAATATGCGCACAATATTAGTAGGAATAAATTTGAATATAATGGCTATTACTTAACGGTCACATTTTTTGTAAAAATGATTCCATTTGATGTAAGTTGTAATTTTTTCTTTTGTTTGTTTGACATTGAAAAATTAAATAAAAAAATTGGGTTTTTATTTTTATATAAAACCCCAGACTCCCACCTCCACAATCAACGCCTACTGTAGTTCAGTTCATGAAAGAAAGAGCTTTTGATGACGTAATTTCCTTATAGATGGATGTTTCCAAGACGTAACAGCGCCATCTATTGCTAAAATCCGTAACTGAATCTTAGAAACATTTCGAAAACATTCAGGTTTTTGTATTTTCTACAGTTACGAATACATAATAATAATTACAATTGAAATAATTAAAAACGTTCCACACTATCCCCCTTGCTTGGCTATGCAAAGTTTGTCCTTTCTTGGTAATGCTTATGCGATCACAAAACGACGCCATCTTGGACTGACTGCTCGGAGGTCAAGTTGATGACGTCATGACTGGTGACGTTTGTTCCAGACACAATCGATCGCTACGTAATGACCATATATGGCAAACCCTTCTTTTTTGAAAACTACTGTAATTCCCACCACTCTTAAAAAATAAGTATCTGTCGTGTTGTAAACAGGGCTTTGGAGCCCTGACCTGGAGCGTGGAACATTAGCTGTCTGGACTTGGAGCAGAGAAGGAGCACAGAAAAGTTTGACTATTCCACTACTATATTTTTTAACCCATCATAAATTAAATCATTTTTTTTATTTCCAAAATACTGATTTATAAAAAGCAGATGAATTTACATTTTTTTTTAATTCTCATTCTTCATAAAGAATTGCAGCATATTATCCAGCAACAGTTTGGACTGCTTCACTCTACCACTACTCGCGTGGCAAATAAACAAACAAGAATTTTGAACCTTAAAATTGGAATTCTTTACGATATGTATGTATGTATGTATGTATGTTTATAGGGATACGCTTTCAAACGCACTTCCTGTTCAGACAGGATACCCTAAGGATTTATTAGAGTTTCTCTCTTAATCCAAGCAAGTTTTAAGAAGTTTTTAATTTTATTCAGATCTAATTTTCCCTTGAATCCTAATATGTGATCCAGTAACTCATCCTCTTCCCAGTTATTTGGGTTTATGTTCATATTTTTTAAGAGTTCGGTTCTCTCTTTTCCGAAGCATGGACATCTTAAGATGAAATGTTTTAGAGATTCCTCTTCATTTTTATCGCAATTTAAACATATTGGCCCCTTTTCAGACCATTTTTCTGTTCTTTTATTTAGCGCCAATGATCCCGTTCTGCACTGGAAAAGTAAAGAACTTCCATAGGAATTATCATAAATATCCTGATTTAGGGGAGCCCTTTTATTTTTAAACCCTAATGGTAAAGTTTTGTATTTATTAATAGAATCAACGAATAGTTCTAATTCTGTACTTTTTACACATTTATTAATAAGATGGTGCCATTTTTTTTCCGATTCAATGTTTATTCTAATTTCTTCTGTTTCATAATATTCTGCTAAATATTCTAATTTATCTACCCATTTGCTTTTTTCTGTTATATTTTCAAACACCTTTCTAGACCATCTATTTTTATTCATGAAAGTCAACCTCCCCAGATATTTTAATTTGCTTGAAGCTTCTCTGCTAAAGAACGATGACCACCCCATTTCACTTTGAACTGCCGTAGTAGGTGTTAAATTGTTCCCTCCTATTAGTTTTCTTCCAAATGTGTTTTGGATATTTGTCAATTTTTGAAGTTCGGTTTCTGTATTAATTATAGTTTCGTTACGATATGTTAGAACAGGCACAGCCAATGATTTCCATAATATTCTACCTAGTTCTACTTTATTGCTCCTTATCCATCCACTTAGTTTATTTGCTTTAGCTTATGTGTTGTTTGTATGTTTTTTAAAGATTTGTCCCTCATTTGTTATTAATATTCCTAGGTATTGATATTCATTGGTTTCTTTAATTTCCCGATTATTAATTTGCCAGTAGTTTTTCTCAACTACATTAAAATTTATTACTTCGCTTTTGTTGCAATTGAATTCCATTTGAAAATCTTTTGCGAAGCTTCCTGCCTTATTTAGTAGGCTCTGTAAATCCTTTTTATTATCTGAGAATAGAACGATGTCATCCGCAAACAATAAGCCTGGCAGGGTTTCATTCCCAACTGGGATACCCAAGTTGCTCTTTTCGAGTCTAAACGTTATGCCTGGAAAGTGTTTCACAGAGCATGCGCAAGACGGTTAAGGAGGTTAGCATAGCATGAAGACGAAATGACGAAAAATAATAAAGAAAATAAACTGGGATACAAAAAAATAAAATAAATTGGAGGAAGTTTGCATATCTGGAAGAGCGGTTCATTAGCAAACACGTTTCTTAACAGTATATCTGTAATGGACCACTTGAAGATAGGCATGATCCCACATTACACGTCATTCGTGACGTCGATAGGGGGGTAAACCTCAAGTGGTCCATTGTTTTGATTTTCATGAATTTTGGTAAAATGAGAAGCTCAAATTGCAAAACTGCACGAATTCGTAATAATGAAAAAAGGAACTTCTATTTTTCTTTCACAAAGTATATTTTCTGTTTTTTTTTTCATTTTTATATTAACTGCTACATAATATTATTGTTACTTCCTGTAACAATGTAATATGCCTAATTTGAACAAAACTTTGCTAGTTTTGCTAAAGTTTTAAGGCAAGTGTTAAAGAAAGATTTCAGTTTAAG
>JAFIDM010000007.1:24987212-25002995 GCA_023159025.1 Thereuonema tuberculata | reverse complement strand
TCTGTCTGTCCGGCGCAGTTTTCTGTGAGAATGAAAAATAGAAAGAACTAGTTCTTTTGAAAAAGAATAAAATAGATATATTATTTTATAAAAAGTTACAGTGGTTAAAAATTTAGAGTAATATTCTCATCAATTACGTCAGCGATTAATGAAGTTTTAACCTTTTTAATACTTTAATGCTCAAGTGAACCAAACTTCAATTAACTTTGACGGCTGCATTGTGGACGTAACTAAAATTAGTGGGGGATGCTGCTGCAGAAAAATTTTAGACTTTGTTTTAAAATTGTGTGAAAGGAAACAAACATGTATAAAAAGAAATTTATCAAGTTTATAAATAAATTTTCTTTTTATACATGTTTGTTTTCTTTAACACAATTTTAAAGCAAAGGCTAAAATTTTTCTGCAGAGGCACCCCCCACTAATTTTAGCTACGTCCACAATGCAGCCGTCAAAGTTAATTGAAGTTTGGTGCACTTGGGCATTAGTGTTTTAGAATTACATTTTTCCCAATTAATTTGACTGAATAATTTGTATTTTATATAGTTTTCCAATCTTAAAACAAAAATATTCTTCAATTAATTAATTTGAAAGATTTTTAACCAATTGTATCGAATTATTTTTTTCATTATTTTGATTATTTTTTTCCTATTGACATTATAAATGTTATTCATAACTATTTTATAAATAATTTTTTCTTTAAAAGAAAGTATTTTAATTTTTTTAAAAAATAAAAATTTTCAGTTTTATATTTAACAAGAAAAAAAATTTAAAACGTAATGGTTTTCTTTTATTTTCACACTTGAAACGGAATCCCGTTTTTTGTAGTCTCGAACAACACGGTTTCAAAGAACACGGAACCAATTAATCGTGTTCTTCGGGGGTTACCTTTAATATATTTACCATATAACGAAAAGCTATATGTCAAGACAACTTATAAATAACGGTATCATTCCGTCAAGTAAATCTTGAAGTAGATGAGGAAGTTTTAATTTCTGTTTGAATTAAGAAAATTTGATTTTTAAATTTTATCTTTGTTCTCATTTATAATACATTACGAAAACGACTTCGTAGTATTTGGTCAAAAGAAACAAAAAAAAATAAACAAACGTGGAAAATGTCAAAGCTTATTGCTAAAATGATTTTTGTTTCATTCGGGACTTTCGACAAAATATTGTGACACAAATTTAACATTCAAAATGAGTATTACGATAAAGATCGTTAAGTTAATTAATGATAAATGATCTTTATTTACTTACCAGTTCGTCGCCTTACTTCCACTTCAAAGCAGACTCTACCTTAACTGTAGTCTAATGAGATTCAGTATTTGAAACAATTCCTTTTACATAAATACTTGTAGAAAACGGAGACAATGGATTGTTTTTATACTTCTTGAACTGTGAGGAATAGCCCAGAAGTTCTAGAAAGTTCGCAGTCAACGATCTGTCCAGAAATACTTCGTTCGAATTAGTTGTTTCGTTTAATATAAAGTTTTTCGGTATTTCTTTAACTTTCATCCATTTATCTTTCGTAAAATTTGACTGTTTGTTTGATTTCTGGCTCACTCACTCAATCTGTAGTAGCGGTCGCTCAAGTACAATTTCTAATTGACCGCCTCGTTTTCGTGGCAATTGCGCAAGCGCAGAAATTTCTTGTTTTGCTGTTATTTCTATCTTGTTCTAATTGTTAAATGCCACCGTTGCACAATGTAATAGTAAAACTATTTGTAAAACATAAAAAGGTTAAAAAGTTAAAAACGAAACTACTAGTTAACGAAGTCTTCATCTGGCTAAGAGAAATTAAACTAAAATGAATTAAATAGCTTAGGGACCCTCATTTTGCAGAGGATGATGATGGTCTTTTGACGTATGAGGAAAGTTCAAGTGTGGTTGAGGGAGACGGGAGAAGCGGAACAGGGCATTAATGTGGGGGTGTTTGTTGATTGATTTGTTAGTTGGACAATGTTGTTTTTTCTCGTTTTTTTCGAAATATGTAATGCTCGATTGAATGTACCGATAGGCAGTCATTATACGCGTTTGGTTCTGTGATAATCTAAAGTGACTCTTTACAGTTGCGTAAGAATGTGTTGTCTTCAGTGCATATTATTGTAGCTCTATCGAAGTCGAGCCTGTTTTTAATGAATGTGTTAGTATGTTATAATTTTGATACCTGTTTTTAAGGGCGTACCTGTGCTGATGTAGTCTTTTACTAAGTTTCTGTTTAGTTTCACACATTCATTAAAAACAGGCCACACGCTCGACTTCGATAGAGCTACAATAATATGTACTGAAGACAACACATTCTTACGCAAATGTAAAGAGTCACTTTAGATTATCACAGAACCAAACGGGTATAATGACTGCCTATCGGTACATTCAATCAAGTTTTACACATTTAGAAAAAAGAAAAAAGAGAAACAATAACATTGTCCAACCAACAAATCAATCAACAAACACCCCCACATTTAATGCCCTTAGTCAGATGAAGACTTCGTTAACTATGAAGTCAAAACTAGTAGTTTCGTTTTTAACTTTTTAACCTTTTTATGTTTTACTAATAGTTTTACTATTACATTGTGTGACGGCGGCATTTAACAATTTGATATATTGCGCAAGTAAAAACTAAGACTTCTATCTTGTTCTGATAAGCATTTAATTACAGATTTTCATTTTTGAAATATTCAAATATCAAAAGAAAAAAAAAGACAATAATTCTAAATTTTCTATTTATTTCTTCCACAGATTTGGTTTTTTTAATCCATGACTTCATAAAAAAATACCTTCAGAAAGATAGAGCGAAGAGAAATATTAACAAATGAGTTAAGTAGCAAATAAAATAAAAACGTAGACTATCAACAAATTTAATTGTTGTTACTAATTGCACAACAAAATAAATAAAAAACATGGACATACAACAGATTTAATTGTTGTTTACAATTATAAATTACGTATCAAACGGTGACAATTATTAACCATAATTTCCAGATAATAAACATTCAAAAATTGTTAATAATTTAACTCTACAATATTGGCTACTTTTTGGGTATCAAAATGCAAATAATCTTTAATGAGTACAATGGTATTAAAGTCTACTAATGCTCCTTCATATCTGTTGAAATTTTTTGCTTTTGAGTTTTTTTATAATACAACTTTCTAATATTTTCCTTAAACTTAATTGCGTTTCTTTATATAAAATTTGAACATTTGTAACGTGGCCCTAAATAAGATAGCTCAGATTATGCCAAAAAGAGAAAAAAATAATCCAAATTTACAAGTCAAATTCTAATAAATGTCTTTTATTGCAATCGAATTGTAAATAATCATTCGTTTAAAAAACCAATTCTTCTAAAATATCCATCACTGTTATTTTTTTAACAAAATTATTTATTTCTAAGTTGTATAATTCCATGAAAAATGAAATAAAAACACCACACTGAATAAAAAGCAGTAAAAACTATAATTTAAAACATGATAATATATAAGCTTTCGACCTGAGCCAGTAGGTCCTTCCCCAACTGAATGTTACAGAAATGAAATGGGAATATCAAAACAATTGAATCAGTACTGTTCAATAAATTATTCAAAAAAAAATTTTTTTTTCCTTATTAGTAAGTGCGTTTGTATATTTTTGCAAATGAGTTTACTTTTTATAATATATATTTTTGTTTGTTTGTTCTTATTTGTAAGTGTGTTTGCTTTTTATATTTTTTTTTTTATTTTATGCCTGTTAAAAGTTTTCGGTAAGCTTATGCTTACGCCGTGGATTTGAGTAATGGTATCTTTCATCCTCACTGTGGCTGAGGCCCCCTATCAACTATTACGGACTCACTCACTTCATCACATGATCGATTTTGCCTGGAACAAATGTTACCAGTCATGACGTCATCAACTTGAACTCCGAGCAGTCAGTCCAAGATGGCGTCGTTTTGTGATGCCATAAGCGTGACCAAGAAAGGACAAACTTTGCATAGCCAAGCAAGGGGAATAGTGTGGAACGTTTGTAATTCTTTCAGTTTTAATTATTATTATGCATTCATAACTGTAGAAAATACAAAAAAACAGAATGTTTTCGTAATGCTTATAAGATTCAGTTACGGATTTTAGCGAAAGATGGCGCTGTTACGTCCTGGAAACATCAATCCATAAGGAAATTACGTCATCAAAAGCTCTTCTTTCATGAACTGAACTGTATTACAGTCACCATAAAACACAGTTATTACGATAAACAAGCAAATTACACGGAAATGCTGAAAATTATCATCACTTCGTACAACTATTTTAGATTTTACCACCAAGTATTCGAAAGTTGGGACACCAATTACATTTTCTTTTGCGCCATGAAATAGTTTCATTGTATTTTCTTTATATTTATTCCATGTTCCTTAAGGGTTTCTAACACGGCTTACAAATTCTTTATGCAATCAAGGGATGTATAACTGAATAGCTATTTAAGATCTGAGTTCAGTTCTGAAGCGCACATTTTTGCCGTCATTCTTTGACAGCAAAGGAAGACAGGAGACGACCATTGCGACGCCCCAGACCCTGTTGCATCACGGGTGTCGAACCAAGGTCTTTCTGATACTAAAGTCTAGCGTAAATAAGTTCCTTGGCAAACAATGGGGATCAGAGATCTTGTTAAGATAAACACGACATCATTCGGAAGTACTGAATGGCATTTCCGTTGTTTTTACTCAAAACTGTTATTCCAAGTCTCTTACACCGAGAAATATTAACAAAGCATCGGATTTTTGTTATTGGGAAACACTTCCCAGTGTTTTCGTAGCCGTAGGCCGAGTTTTTACGATACCCTTTTAGTCCTAGGGCAATTTAATAAACACTGACGTTTATGGCTCGCTAAACGTAGCTGCAGATTTACTCGGCGTTTTATGTCTCTTGAATTGGACCGGTGACAAATTTTCTAGGGAGTTCTATTTCACTCAAAAAGTGAGAGGAAGTGAAATGTATGCTTTCGTCGTAGGAGGTCCCGCGACCTCTGACCGCCCCAAACTTTTATGCTCCGCAACGATCGAAAGGAAAACCGCTAAGGTAAGATTAGGTAACGATGGGATCCGGTGACTGAAGAGTTAAACAGCTTCCGGTAGCAGTTTTACCGCCACTTGAAAACAGAGGCTCCAACGACCCAACAGGATCACAGTTGCCTTGAAATTTACGCTCTAATTTAAAAGTAATGTACACTGTCCTGCCAAAAGTCTGCGGACATTACCTCAATTTGGAAATTTCTCGAAAATCAGTGTAAATTTCTTATTTTATAGCCTCCAGGGAAACACAACGTTGTCCGCTAATTATGATAAGTTTTAATTTAATTACTTTTTAATACAGATTCTAAAAGCAATGAAAAGCTACAAAAACGTTCGTTTAAAGCAGTTGTTTTCAAAGTTTGGATGCGATCCAGTGAAGCGCATGACGTAATTTTTTCAAAGGAAGTTTTCTTTCAAAAATAACTTTTTTATAATGAATTGTTTTGCTTGAAAAAATATTAATAAAATCATTTATTTCAATTCAGCACAATCTTAACACACTTTATTAACTTTTTATGTTGAATTATTATCATATTAAAAGCTCTTAATTTTGTTAAGTCAATTTTTTTTTATTATTTCTTTAGATTAACTCTCATTTCAGGCTCACTCGGCGTATCCAACAAGGATGGATAGTACAGAAGTATTAGCTCCTCATATTAGCAGCCTATCGAGGCCATAATACATCTTACGTTAGCAGCCCTGATATATGACAGGGGATCCGGTGAACTCTAGTAACAGTCCGGAGAAGAATTAATCGCAGAGTATCTCCAGAGATTGAATTCAGCTCTTGAACTAACAGACCTAATTAACTACATTGTACCATAAAAAACAAAATATAAGGCCCTCAAGTCTGTGCTTATATAATTCGTGTAGGTTGGGCTGGCATTGTCATGTTTTTAACCAATGACAAAAAGAAAAACAGTTGTAAATAAAAATTATGACAACTGCTTATTATAAATTGTTCGTGAAAGAACTTGAAGTCTAGTTTTCTTATAATTTTGGTTGACTCTTGTTTTTGTAGTCGTAAAAATATTACAAATAAAACATTATCTTTTTTTTTTTTTTTTTAAATATAATTTTTGCTAAATACACATTTATTAAACATCTTCATCAACACACAAACATAAATATAATAACTTATACATTTATTCTAAAACTGCAAATTTTCAAGGAGAAAATCGTCCCCTCTTCTTCAAGCCTATCTACAGAATAAGTTGCGAAATTCTTAACAATGTCAGACTACATGCTACATAATATTAACTAGTTCTTAATAACAATTAATTACCATAATATCCAATAATAATCAAATGCTTTTAACAATCTAATTCATCAATCACAACCTTGTTATTGCAACCTAAGTATAATTTTTGTACCAACTCTTTAGCTAATCCTACGATACAAGTATTGACTTCAAGTCCATCATTTCTATTTAAATTTTTTTCCCTCGTATTTCTAATATATTTACTTTCAATTATTTTTCTTATTTTCGTATCTTTTTCAGCGCATAAAATTTTGATCTCATTATTAATACAATGTGTTTTTTCTACACAATGTTCTGCCACTTCAGATTTTTCTACCAATTTATTTCTTACTAATTGCGACCCTTGAAATATTCACGGAAGTAAAACAAATTCCACTTTTTAGAAAAACACAAGATTGAAAAAGATGTTCTAAGCTAATTTTTTTAGAAGCCATGACTTCTGCAACAGCCGACATATAATTTGAATGACTAAGCCAATTTTTTTTTTTTAAATAAAAGAAAATAAAAAATTGATTTACCAGTTTTTCAACAATAACAATAACTAATGTCCAACAGCCAACACCAATAATCCTGTCTGGACAACAATGACGGCACGTGCAAAGTCATTGTCTCCTACTTGTTGATTAGTGAGCGAGTGACTCCACAGCCGAAATTATGTAAAAACCGAGGTTTTACAAACTCTCTAATAAATTTTGACGCATGAACTTCATGCATTTCAGTATAAACTTCATTTATTTGGGAAAGAAAATCTCAATATGCTGATAGTAATTATGTAATCGCGATTCGTCGTGGTGAAGTGGAGAAAATAGTACAGACGTCATTTTTAAATATGGGCGTGACGTCATGCCTGACGTGTTCCAACCCTGCACTGTGATTGGTTATTTCAAATTACCAAATTTACAAAGATCGTACAACTTTTGCCTATTAATAGGATGATACAGTAACCATGTTCAAGAACTCGTTCTTTTACCTTTCTTTTACTTTACCCCAGATAAAATGCATCGCAATTCATACAATCCATCTTGCAAATTATTCTCATTTCATACTTTCTATCACTCATATTTAATTTACTACATAAAATATTTTTTAATTTATTATTATATTCAAACCCAATGTCAATTTTAAGCTTTCTACATATTTTTTTTTCCAGTTGTAAGCTATTTTTGTTTAAATAAGGAATAAAAAATCTCTTATCATTATACTTCTTCAATTCCTTTATTCTAAATATATGAAATTTATTTATTGCTTTATCCATGAATTTTTCTAGGTAACCATTCTTTTTAAGAATTGTCTTCATATTTGCAATTTCCTTTATGAAATCATCTTCGTTACTCGTAGCTCTACATCAGTCCTTTTTAAATAGTTTTCTATTATATTTCTTTTTTATACCAAAATCATGTCCTGATTCAAAGTTCATAAGATGATCACTCTTGTACTCTTTCCTATAATGTTTCAAAACTAATTTATTTTCTTTCTTTACTAAACATAAATCCAGAAAATTTAAATTGTCATAGACCTCTTTTTATATTTTAAATTTAATATCCTTATTTCTTTCGTTAATTTCTTTAAAGAATTTGTCGAATTGTCTTTTTGTCCCGAACCAAATTATTAAAATATCGTCGACATATCTATAGTAATCCATCTTATATTTAGAATTCTCCAATAGTTTATATTCAAAATGGTTCATGAATATATTACATAGCAATCCAGACAATGAAAACTGTTATTTCTATGTTTAAAATATGTATTTTTTGTTATCAATTCCACTAATTTAATTAATTCACTATTATCTATATTTTGTTTCAAAAGCATTGCCCTATTTTTAAACGCAGTATCTTCTACTTGTTATTAACAACTAGTTAATATTATGTAACATGTAGTCTTACATTGTTAAAAATTTCGCAACTTTTTCTGTAGATAGGCTTGAAGAAGAGGGGACGATTTTCTCCTTGAAAATTTGCAGTTTTAGAATAAATGTATATGTTATTATATTTATGTTTGTGTGTTGATGAAGATGTTTAATAATAATAATAATAATTATAAGAGAGATGAATTGAATAAGAGGTATGGAACATTTAAATACAGGTGTTTTTTTTTCATTTTCTGAAAAAATTAATTAAATCCCTTTCATTTAATTAAGCTTCTGAATCCAATTAATTTTATTCATATTACAGCTCGCATAGACATTAAGAGCATTAATAAGGCTTTTCAATTGGAAATTCTGTACCTTCTCGCTGATCGACTGATACGAAAATAAATTACAATAGAAAAGTTAAATCGTCCATAAATGTGCAAGTCAAGTTAAGATTCCTCCAGTGGTATTGGGAGGAGGGTGATGTATTTTATGAGTCTCACTTCTCTTGGGAAATAGGATAAAAATTCTGTAACCAACCCAATTTAAATGCATTGATTAAATACATAAATAATACAACTATTAATTAGTGAAGTAGTTAAATTAGAAAATATGCTTATTAATAGTAAACCATCTTTAGCAGGAAGAATATGATCATGCAGAGAAAGGTAGAACCTATTACTAAATATACAGTATATGGTTCAGTGAAATCCCGCGCTGTTCAAAGCATTATTCTAATGCGTTTAACCATGATTATTTATTCGTCCCCAGAAGTGACAAGAAATGAAAAACAAGTGACTATAATTTTGTGCTAAGGCATAAATTTAAGGGCAACCCATAATAAAAAAAAATAAATTAAAAAAAGAAAGTACATTAACGTAAGGAAAAATTAAAAAGAAGTTAGAAACAAAATAAAGAAAACATTAGGAAAATAAGAAACCAAAAACAAAAAAAAACCCACGTGGATATTGAGAAAAAAAGACTAAGAAAATAAGAGAAAGTAAATGTACGGTTTGAACCGACAACCTTCAGTGTATGAGACCGTCGAGACGTTAAGCATCAAGCTGTAGCTGACATCTTAAATGAGATGGTTGCATTTCTAACATTTAAGCTAATAGCTGAAATCCAATTTAAAAAAATGCCAAATATCTCGAACATGGGGGAGCGTTGGTCCCTGAAAATACCGTAATCCTATGTTGTTTGGGCCTCTGAACACATTGGTTAAATCCGTTTGTCGATCAGACCTTCCGTTCTGGAGTTGTTAGGGATGGACAGACACGGACGGACAGGACAAATGTAATAGCCTTCGACTTTGGTCGCTACCACAATAGCTCCCAAACGGGTCGCTAATATCATGTACATACCTGTGTGGGATTATCGAAGAATTTGTTTAAAAGTTTATAAAGAATTTGTTTATCATAATATGATGTAGTGGTTATTCCATGTTCTTTTATTTCCTTTTTGTTTTTAATAATAGTTCGCACTGAAGATTATTTCATGCCTTTATTTATCACGTGCTATTTTTGCAAATGATGCACCATCTTCGTGAAGCTTCATAATTTAAAGTTTTTGTTCTAGTCTTAACCATTTACTTTTTTTTAGTCCACTATATTGTTGGCACTTCCTCTTTCCTAGTCACATTTTGGAAAATGGAATGCTGGGAGGAGGAGGTCAATTGCGGAAATAGGGGTGGAGGTCAAATTATTCGTTCTCATATTGTAATCTCCATAAATAAGCATCGTGTAAGAGACCGAAATAATTGTGTTGATATTTTAAAATTGTACCGTAAATAAAGATCGTACCATATTTTAAAGAAATCAGGCAAGCTGTTTTAGTGCAGAATTTCGGTGTCATTTTAGAAGGGGGTGGGAGGGGGAACATCAAATTATTTGTGCATGTTTTAAATTGAACAATTACGTTACTCTGCCGTTGTAACGTAAGGCGAATGCAAACCGACAAGAAAAAAACTAACATGAAACAGTTGTAGGTCTATTATCCAAATGCCAAATAAAGAACAAAGAATTCACTTGTCTTGATTAAAAAAAAAGTTAATCTTTCTTTCTCGAAATCAAATTGATAGTTCGTAAAAACCGATTTATCATTATCACTACTATTATTATGAGATTCAGAAGGATACAAGTATTGTATTATGCTGCAGATTCATTAATAAATCTAATTTGCATTGAAAATCAGCAATAAAGAAAAACCAAGTATTAGTTTAACGGCATTCTTCTGGAAAATATTAAGTTATCAGATGATACAGATTCAATTTCCGCAAGTAGCATAAAAAATGATTTCAGATTGCATCGTCCTTTTAAAATGTAGCCAACGTAGTAAAATAAGTTCTAAATTTATTGTAATAGAAAAAATACTTTTCTTTTGAGTTTAGCCTAAAGTATGATCTATTAAAGTAACCTAAAGTATTATTGTTATTTAAAATTATTCTTAAATTCTAGTATTTAATATTCAAAAATTCCAAAGATCATTTAAACAAAATAGATGTCCGATTTAAAATTTGTTGTCTCTCCTCAGATACCAGTAACGCCATCTATTGGAGAAAATACCAACTGAAAATTCAGTCCCATTTCTCAATCCCTTCAGAATAAGTGTTTGAAATTTACGATTTCCGTGAGGTTAATGTATGGGACACTAAGTTTTTTTTTTTTATTATAAATAATTAAAGATTTTTAAGTTATTGTATAACTGAAATATACAGTATTTATTTTGCCAATATTTATTTTATGCTACATAAGTTGGCATTTTTGAAGTAGTTCAGAAAAATATTGTTTTGATATGAAATTATTCAAAATACTCGTAACTGTTATAGATTACAATTTCTATGGATTCAATGTTATAAACTAATGAGATCAATTTATAGGTAAAATAAAAGAATTCTTGGAACTAAATTACTTGAAAATCTCAAATATCTAGAATATACAAATTAAAATAAGCATAGCTCCTAAATGAAATTAGAAATAAAAATTGTAACAAGAAAAAAATTCTCACCCAAATATAATTTTGTTTTAGATCATTCAAATACTATTTGAAATGATTTGAAAGATTCCTCTTTCTTAATACAAACGAAACACTTAACAAAATCCATATAAATTTCACTTTTCAAATCATGGATGATGAAACTGGATTCAATAACATTTAATTGGACACCTCCACATTTGACAAAAATATAAGTGAATATAATTTTGTTCTAAAGCGTAAATTTAAAGGCGAACCATAAAGGAAAAGGTGTAAAAACGGGCACAGGTGTAAATATGGGCACCCCTCCCCTAGGGGCTATCGGAAGTGCTGCAGTTTTGCGGCCAGGACTAGACGGCGTCTTTTATTGATATAAGATAGCAGAGAGCAGTTGGAACCTTTAATTTCAAATAGTGTTGATGCAGCGTTAGTTATTGTGAGAATTGGTGTTTGTTCTAGACTGCAAACCTTTGACAGATGTGAAATGGTTTTCTTTTCATGTCCTTGTAGTTAGTTTAAAATAATTTCATAGTGATATCCGGAAAGCGGAGATCCTAAGCTACTTTTAGAAGCACGCCTTTAGTCACGTACCCCTTTAGGTTACATATGATAGTGGCCATCTTGCTTAGGTGAGGTTAGTGTAAATATGGCCTATAATTTCACCATCTTTTCTCTTAAACAACAAACTAGCTATGCCCATTGATGAGGCTGCTGAAACACCGCAATGTTCCCGGGGAACTTCAAATGCAGTTTCTCCGTTCGACATATCTCCTGTCCCGAACATTAAGAAGAGAACCACTACTCGGGACGCAAAGCAGCAAGGGCCAGCCTCATCACTGGAACGTCATACAAGGATCAGTTGACCAAGTCGCTTGATAAAAGTGCTCTCAAGAAGAGGTCGTTGAGTTTTCCCGGGGTTAGAGACAGGGTTGGGAAGACCAAAGCCTTCAGAAAAAGAAAATTCAATCCACGAAAAGAGTCTACGATTCATCATTGGACTCATCAGACTCCTGCGACTCTCTCCTTGTGGACAGCGATGATGACCCGACATCAACGATGGGGATAAACCAGAATCCAATGATGCAACTTGCATCTTTTCTGATGAAAATTTCTCTCAAGACACTCGCGGAGAAGTGTGGGTTAAATGTGTTATGTGCCAAATGTGGGCACAGTTGGATTGTGCCGGGTCTGAAAGAGTCATTTATGTTTGCGATTTCTGCAAATTATTTTTGATTTGGTGTTCATTTAAAATTCTCTTATATAGAATTTGCTCTTTGTACCGTTTTGTATTGTTTTATCCTGTTCTAAAACATTTTAAACTATTTTTTTTTTACTTTTTTGGAGAGTGCCCATATTTGCACCCCATTTCTTCTGGTGCTATTTAGAAGCTTTTTGTGAATCTTCATTTTCGAATTGAAATAATTGATATTAATCATTGTTTTGCCTCCTCTCATTTAGTAAACTTGTTAACGGTTTTAATGAAGGTCAAAAATCTAGAATTTTTCCAAAAGAAAGTAACTTTAGGTCAAAAACAAAAAAGGGTGCCCATATTTACACCTTTTCCTCTAATAATAACAAAAATTAAAAATAATAATAAAAAAAGGAAGTACATTAACCTAAGAAAAAATATAAAAAAATTAGGAAAAACATTTTTAAAAATGTTAGGAAAATGAGAAAAAAAAAAAAGAAAAGAAAGTAGAAGTTACAAAATATCAATGTCGGGGAAAAAATATTTGCTTTCTTTAGAAGTCACTATATATCCCAATATTATGAAGCAAATATTCTAACATTCGTATTATTATTATAATGTTGTTTTTTTGCCTACTATCCTCTTATCTATTGAGAAATAATAACTTTCAGGATTATCGCTCTTCTCTATAGTATTTTTCAAAAAAGAAGGGTCGTATATGGTCATTACGTAGCGATCGATTTTGTCTGGAATAAACGTCACCAGTCATGACGTCATCAATTTGACCTCCGAGCAATCAGTCCAAGATGGCGTCATTTTGTGATCGCATAAGCGTGACCAAGAAAGGACAAACTTTGTATAGCCAAGCAAGGGGAATGGTGTGGAACGTTGGTAATTATTTCAGTTGTAATTATTGTTCTGTATTCGTAATTGTAGAAAATACAAAAACCAGAATGTTTTCGTAATGTTTATAAGATTCAGTTACGGATTTTAGCAACAGTTGGCGCTGTTACGTCCTGGAAACATCAATCCACAAGAAATTACGACATCAAAAGCTCTTCTTTCATGAACTGAACTGTAATATTATGAAAAACAGTATCTTTTGAGTAACCTATATGTTACACTGCTGCAGAAACACGTGAACTGTATCCTCATGAATCTCTATTACACACACACACACAAACACATATGTTCTGCATTCGTGGAATAAATGTATATTTGTAACAATTTTCACTCACTGCTAGCATTGTTGAAAAGGCCGAAACTGATTGCAGTTACAAACATTTAAGACACATATTTCAGACAAACAGAATCATATTTTGTTTTCATTTTAATAAAGCAAACTTATGTTTTTGTTGTGTTCTGCTAAACCTCTTCAAAAATCATTAATTGGCCAAGAATTATTATCGCTATAGAAGCAGATCAACTGCAGACTTGTTTAAATAAAAATTTACTTTTCATTCATCAATAAAGTGTTTCTGTTTTATTCTTTATCTAATTTTTCTTTATTTAATTCTTTTTCTCGATTTATGAATTATTACGGACGTTAAATTTGCTTTTCATTGAACTTATGATGTTTCTTATTTACAATTAAATTCTTTAGTGTCTTTCAGTGAAAGGATAAGGGTTAATACTGTGGATTTCATATGATTATTTTTTATTTGATTGTTTTTTAATTCGGCGACCATTGCCGCGATCGTGAATGCTTTTCCCTTAGTTTTCGCGCAGTCAAGGGTAAATTCTGCTGATGATTCCGAATGAAGATGAAACAGCTGTTCAGGATTCCCGTTAATGTTGGTTCAATGTGTGTTTAGTTGTGATTTTTTTCCTCGATTATTTTCTGTACAAATCAAAATATGATATTACAGACTGTTATTATTATATATTTGTTAGGAAGGCGAGAAACCTTGTTTATTCGATAGAATGAGCGGGAAGACGGAAATAAAACAATTTTCGAATTTTTAACAGTCCAGAGGTTCTTTTATAACAGAATAAAAGAAAAGTTAGGGAAAATGAAAGCTATTAAAGAGTCTTAAAAAATAAACTGACCCATTTCAGAAGAAAACAACTGGGAAAAAAAAATCGGCAAAACTCCGAACGGCGGTCCCAAATTATGAAAACCTCCGAACGGCGGTCCCAAATTATATAAACCTTTTTAATGACAAATAACAGTATGACTGCGAAGGATAACACACAGCCAGAGTTATTACACATCAAATCGATGGCTTAGCGCAAAAGTAGCGAATATCCAGTAAACACAAAATTAGGGTTTTGTGGCGAATAGGTATCTTGAAGAGCCTTCTTGTAGGGCAAAACTAGCAAATCTTTCAAAATGCCTTATTTCCTATGATTTTTGGACCTAAACTAGCGAAAAAGTACTCATTTTCCCCAGTAATTCAGCTTTTTCTCAAAACTTGCATCTTGGATATTCGCTACTTTTGCGCTAAGCCATCGAAATCATATAGTTTTCGCTCAACATATTTACAAAAAAAAATACATATTGTCCGAATATGTGCGACTTATGACTAAAGCGTTATTACTCTTGGTGCTTGCGGTTTACCAGCCATGCATTGGCGGATTTCGGTCTTGATATCTGGGGGTGCGAGCTCACCGGAAGGTATCAGGTATTTGTTTACCAAATTCAAACACCAAAACCCAATTTAAATGTTCCGTTTTTAGGCCTAAATTAATAATTAATAAAATTATTACAATAGAAAACAATTTTACTTATCTGTAAAAAAAATTATCATCCCAAAAATCTGGGGGTGCGGCGCACCCCCGTAAATCCGCCCATGCAGCCATGGCACTTTTAAAGTGATTTTTAAGCAACAATACACAATGTTTCATTAATAACAATAATAACGATGTCATTACACTTGACACAATGTTTCATTAATAACAAGACAAATGTTTCATTAATAACAACGTTGGGACCGCGTTCGGAGGTTATCATAATTTGGGACCGCCTTTCGGAGTTTTGCCAAAAAATCGAAGCAGGGCCACCCCAAAATAATAAAAAAAGTTGATATAAATAGGAACCCAAAGAACAAGAGATGGAGAGAGTCATATTCTGTATGTATATCGGAGGACCAGATGTCAACTAAATCGTAAGTGTAGTACATTGACGTTACATTTTTGATGGTTAGTGTAATGGATGTTTGATTCTTGGTTTTCTCAACTTAGATAGTGGCTCAACACTGGATGGATCCTAGAAATTAGCTGAGAACAACCATCAGTTGCGTTCATAGAGTTTATTGTGAGAATGTGGATTGGAACAGAAATCGCCACTTCAATTTCAGAAGTGTAATTGGAGAAATAGATCGCAAGGAAAGATAGAGAAACCATCGAAGATTC
This sequence comes from Thereuonema tuberculata, assembly GCA_023159025.1. Lineage (NCBI taxonomy): Eukaryota > Metazoa > Arthropoda > Chilopoda > Scutigeromorpha > Scutigeridae > Thereuonema > Thereuonema tuberculata. The sequence continues at coordinate 24,987,331 of JAFIDM010000007.1, read as the reverse complement.
TGGCAAGGGGGAAAGTCCTATTTAAGAAAGTAAAGACAATAAAAATTTCATAAAATAAAAGGACTATGACTTTAAAAAAAAAAAAAAAACAGTAATAATAACAAATGTTGATATTTAGA
>JAFIDM010000007.1:24954467-24972212 GCA_023159025.1 Thereuonema tuberculata | reverse complement strand
CATGTTTTTAGAAGTGACACACCTACGTCACGTGACTTTTCCAGCCTCGACCCAGAGACCTTAAACATCCCCATTATTCAGTGATCAATTTTTCTTTCAAGAATTAAAAAAAAAAAGAGAGAGAGAGAGAGAAATTAGCATTTACAAGCACAGATTCAAAATTCTCTTGACATCTTCAGTAAGATGATCCAAAATAAAAATTAAAAAAAAAAAAAACAAGTATTAAGACAACTTTAATCAAAGATCTTAATGCAAACTGCAATGACAGTTTATAGTAGGTAGCTGTACAACCAAAACATAATTTCCGTTAATTCTAATTTAATGAATGCACAGTACTTGTTTTTCTGATACAAAATAAAAGTAATCTGTAAGAAATAATTACCGATGGGATTCAGAAGAAACTACAACAACTCTGGCTTTCGGTGTGGCTAGAAGTACTTCTTCAAGCAAATGAGTCAGATAAAAATGGGCCAAATGATTCACCTGGAATGTGGTTTCAAAGCCATCTTCCGTTAAAGAAAATGGAAGAGCAAAGACTCCAGCATTCAAAATTAAAATGTCCAAATGCCTGAAAATAAGAATAAAGAAAGTTATTGCTTTAGTTTTTGAGTTAGTGAAAGATTGAATGAATGAATCAATAAATAAATATCAATATACCCTAGTAAGACTTTTTCCACATTTATGTAATTTGAAGCAGTTTTAGAATAATTTGGGTTTTTTGAAGTTTCAACCCTAAAAAAAATATCTCATGTTAATGTGTATGGAAAGATTCTTCATATTCCGTCTTCAGCCGATATGTAAAATGGCTCATACAATTACCAAATTGAATCGTATTTAGAAAATAAGACTGAATTGTTAAATTTGAAGTCTGCTGTTGATTAATAAATTATTTTTTTAAGTCCTCTCATGACCACAAGATTCTCTATCACTTGAAAAATAATTTTCTTGGGACATGAGAATATAAGAATTTGTCAAATCAAAACATAGATATTTCATGTGATTAAAGTCCCCGCGCTGAATAAAGATCCTCCCAGAATGCAACGCAGCTTTTAGATTGAGCTTTCCTGGCCGACTGCTAACATTGAAAGAGAAGAGGTCGCTTCTCTTCTGTTTCATGTTTCAATGTTAGCGGTCGCCCAGGAAAGGACAATCTATAACCTGCTTTGCATTCTGGGAGGATCTTTATTCAGCGCGGGGACTTATGTGCTATTTTAATACGGCATTTTTGAAAAAAATTAAAATGATTACAATTAATAATAATTTACTTTTTTACATTGTCTGCAAAATTACTACACATTCTACGGTTTGGAGAAAATTAAAAAAAATAAAAATAAATAATGTATAATGTAATGTTTTACATACATTATCATTCAAGAGTCGAAGAGCACTCATCAAGATCCAACAAGATGATGCAGAAGGGATGTCTTTAGAATAATCAAATTTTAAATTTGCTAATATAATTAGGGCTTTTGCAGGGATGTTGCATGTCACCCACCCTATTCAAAATATACTTGGATGTTGCATTAAGGGACTGGAAAAGGAAATGTGAAAAAATGGGTATAAAGCTGAATGAGAACAAATACTTATTTAACCTACTATTTGCTGATGATCAAGTGGTAATTGCACAAGATGATGATGATGATGTTGAGTATATGATGAGGAAACTGTTGGACGCACATACAGAATGGGGTATGAACATCAATTTTGGAAAAACAGAATACTTAACATCAGGCTTTAAGAAAGATCTGATAATAGAAGGAAAGGTAATAAAAAAATGTATCTAATTTCAAATATTTGGGATCAGAACTGCAAGAACAGGAACGAATAGAAATGGAAATTGGAAGAAGGATAGCAACTACAAGAAGAGCAATATCAGCAATAAATTCTATATTGTGGAGCAGAGATATAATAAATAGCACCAAAAAATTAATCTTTAATACAGTTATTGAAAGCATTTTACTTTATGGGGCAGAAACGTGGACAGTGAGTAAGGTAAATGAAAAAAAAATGTTAGCAACTGAAATGGATTACTGGAGAAGATCGGCCAGAACATCGAGGTTGGAGAGAAAAACGAATATCGAGATAAGAAATCAGTTAAATATCATAACAGACATTATAAAAAAGATAGATGAGAGAAGACTAAGATGGTTCGGACACCGTGACAAGAATGGGAGACAACAGATTACCTAGGGCACTGATGTACTGGCAACCAGAAGGTAGAAACAGAAGGGGAAGACCGAAAAAGTGTTGGAGAGATAACTTGAGGGAAAACCTGGAAAGATATGGACTGACAGCAGCGGATGCAGAGGACAGAAACAAATGGTGAGACATTATGAGGAGGACTTTCAGTTGAGGAAACCCTCAGAAATGGGGAAAATCCTATAAAGAAGAAGATATAATAATTTTTTGAAATAAAAAATATAGTATGTATTTCAATAATTATTTATATAAAATAATTAAATAATTGATTAGAGTTTGCTTATTAGGGCTATATGGATTCAAAAAAGAAAACCACTGCAATTCTTAAAATCTGAACTTAACCAGAGATTATACGATACAAGTTTACAGAAACCTAAATCCCAAGATCCAATATCAAATAAAGATATATTTGTCAAAATGTTAGACACTTCAAAATAGATAACTCTTGCATACAAGATGTATCAAATTTCATAAATAAATTACACATGAAATAAATTTTATTTAATTATTTAATTAAAACCTCAGATTTATTTAAATATAAGAATGGATTAGATTTCTTTTTAACTTACTTGTATTTTAACTTAAAAGTAGTTGCAAAGTCATAGACACTCTGTAAACTCTGTAAATCCAGATGACTTGCTTCTAATTTGGCATGAGGCTAAAGTGAATGAAGAAATGAATCAATTCACTGATAACTGGAGGACTACAAAGAATTGTTAAGTTCCCTTTTCATAATATTAGACTACTTAACTTATACAAGTCCTTTTCTTATGTACTGGAATTTTTAGTTTGACTAAATCTCAACTAACGGGAAATTCTAGCTCATGGCAGCTAATCAACTCAAAGCAGCTATCGTACAGTATTATTACAATAAAAAGAATTGGTTTTAAGTTAATATCTTAATATTCTAATTTTTGTCTTGTCATACTGAGTCATTTCAAAACCACTTATGTTAACAAATTACTGGTTTTAATTTTACTTTTCTTTCGACCTTTTATCAACAGAGTAAGTTTTATTCTCAGTTTTGCATTTTGTTTAAGAAAGACAAATCAGAGATAACTAATGGATAGTTCTAGCTGATGTGAATTAATTAGTTCCAGACTATAATGTTCTGAATCTATATTACTAAAATCTTTTATTTCTCTGTCTGTCTGTCTTTCTGTCTGTGTGTCTGTCCGGCGCAATTTTCTGAGCGAATGGAAAATAGAAATAATTTTTACAATGAAACATCCGCGACAGGAATCGAACCTGCAACCTTCTGATCCGAAGTCAGATGCCTTATCCATTAGGCCAAAGGGACTACAACTCCCTTCATATGGTTTTTTGACTTATATCTCCTTTCCTTTCCCCCATCAATAAGGAATGTTTCTTTTTTTTTAATCTCAAGATTGTTTATTTATTTCACATCAGTCAGTTTATTTGTAATTCGAAACTGACAATTAGAACGATAATTGCCGAAACGTTGCAATATTTTAAATATTCTTACTTAACCAAATCCTACGTGATATTGAAAAATATGTGGGTGTACACGCCAGATGTTGGAGTAAAGAAAATAGAGTCAAGAAAGAGAGAAGCACTCTTTTTTTGAGGTGGAATACCGAAAAAATCATTATTTGCAACTCAAAACCATCAATAAATGTAACTCAAACGTCACTGAAAAGTGACAATTATAATTAAAATGAGAGTCAAAAAAGAATGAAGCGACACTTCTATTAGATAGAATACTGAAAAATTACTATCTGTAACTCAGAAACCATCAATATTTGGAACACAAAAGCCACTGAAAAGTGCCACTTAGAATAAAAAAAAGAGACTCAAAAAAGAAAGAAGCAGTATTTCTATTAGATAGAATACTGAACACTATTGTAACTCAGAAACCACTGAAAAGTATCATTTGGAATAAAAAAAAAAAAAAAAAGAGTCAAGAAATAAGAAGCAGTATTTCATTAGGTAGAATACTGAAAAATCACTATTTGTAACTCAAAACCCATCACTATTTCTAACTCGAAAACCACTGAAAAGTATCAATAGGAATAAAAAAAAAAGATAGTCAAGAAAGAAAGATGCACTATTTCTATTAGGTAGAATACTGCTCAGTAGTTAGACGTCTTAGCCATTAGACCACTAGGCCTACATTCTAATCTCTGTAAAAAATAAAAATATATCATAGATATATGATTTACAAGGTGGTTCTAAAAGCAGTCGTAGATTGAGAGAATATAGACATCAAAAATTAAATTTAAAAAAAAGCTTTTAAAAAATTTTAGTTTCCTTGATGTAATTTGTGTGTGTTTGTGTGTGTGTGTTTTTTTTTTAATAAATAAAAAATTGTTTTCCGTTACATAAGGGAGGCTTCCGGAGCGAAGCGACGGGTAGCCGACTAGTTTCATTACAACAAAACAGAAAATAGTATTATAAAAACAAGATAATGCGTTTAGACAGTATCAAAAGCAAAGCGGTCCCATAATATCCACAATTTTATTAACAAAATTAGAGTGAACCTTACTAGCGTTTACAATGAACCTAATGGACGCTTTACAGCAAACTGGAAGTTGGGGTGTCAAAAATGGTCGCTTCCGATAAAGAGGAAAACAGCGATAGATGTCCCCCCCCAATATCAACCCTTCTGAACACATTGGTGGTGGTCATGTTTTCTCGGCCAGACAAACAGTTGCCGAGATATGATAAAAGAAAAACGTATTGAAGCACCGATTCTGGTCAGGGAGTGGCCCTACAGGTCTAATTTTTTGGATGTGGTCACCTACTTTTTGATGCTGAACACAATGGTGAAGGTTTCATTATATCATCTCTAACCGTTTGGCCATTACAGAGTGTGACATCCAGCAAGGATAAAAGCAAGAGCGGTCCCCTATGTTTTACCGGCAAGCTGTAATCTAGGGTCCGCTAAAAAGGGCTGGTTAAGAGCTCTACTTGGGTATTGAAATCTATATAAAATACCCGATACATCTCAAACATTTGAATTCGTTTCCTGAAATCTATTCAAGGTATTGATGCACTTATCTATTCTAGTTAGATATATTCTGAAGACCACTATGATAATGGAAGTGATTAAGTTCTTCATAAAAACTTTTCAATTGAAGAAAATTCAGACTTTTGATAGAATTAGCCTCATGATTAGGGCTGAACATCATTAAACGTATCTGCATATGTTTGTGTAAACTTAGGAGGGCCAGTGAGAGACGATGGAGAGGGTAGCATCAATCTCTGCAAGATGGAATAGCTGATCTATTTCCTTATAATTATCAAGATTTCAATAGATTTTAAAGTCTTATCCTATTATCAAGATAAAGTGAAAAACTAGACAAAATCTGATTGTAGAACACTTATAACTGAACAAAATAGAGCAATATATCATACTTTAATAACAAAAGATCTAATTCTTGACTATAGCTCTAAGTGAAGAGTCTGCACTTCATATCTAACAAGGGAATTGCATGACCTCGAACGCCGAGAACTGCACGAAAATGTGCTTAGAATTTAAATCGCTCATCCCAAAAATAGTGGTATGAGTCATTCCCATGCAAAACTTAGCTGTTGTCTGCTAGCGTCATCCGATGATGGCATGTTGTACCTGCACTAACACGTACTTAATCTCGTTGTGTGAATAGTATACCTGCGTAATTATTGTAAGCAGAGGGAACGTTCAATAGGTGATTATTCAAATTTCTCCCGTGGTAAGACATGCAGTTGTGCCTGAGAATGACTCATACCACTGTTTTAGTGATGAGCAATTTATATTCTAAGCACATTTCGTGCGGTTCTCATCGCTCGAGGTCACACACTTCCCTTGTAAGTGGAAAATAACTTCATAACACTATTGTTATATTGCAGAAAACAGGTTACAAAGAAATGCAATGAGGTTTCTCATCTTTTTTGTAGAAATTGTGAAGACAACAAATAAAAAAATGCACAAATATTGAAAACTAAGTAAAATTAAAAATGGAAGTAAAGAAATAATATATTCATTTACATTATTCAAACTATTTATATCATTATCGTTTGTTAAAATATTTACCCTTTCCTTTTTTATCAGTTCAATTGCTGCATCTGCCTTCTTTAAATCACGACAAGCCATTATGACCTTAGCACCATGGAAGGCTAATGATCTTGCCGTCTCATATCCTAAAAATATATTTAAATACTGAATTGCAGGATTTAAGAATCTGCAAAATAATAATGAAATTAAACTTAAAATTATTGAAAATAAAAAAAAGAAACAGCAAAAAATGTAAACAGTGTCAAATGTTATCTATAATCCAAAATATTAAGGTTAGTCTTTCAATAAACAGTTTCCAGAGTAATATTTTTAGAACAATTCAAGGCTTTCAGGATAGAAAAAGAAAAAGTAGCAAAGATCCAACTGAACAAACCAATGAAAATAAAATACAATTGATTCTAGATAGCAATCAAAACAAAAATATCCAGGAACACAATTTTGTAGTCCCAACGTACTTCATTTGACCTTTGTTAGAAATATTTTGTACGATAACCTCCTAATACTGTATATAATTTCTCAAAGTGAAATTCTCCTTGAATTGAAATTGCAAGAATCCAGTTTCCATTTTTATTCATTAAATTGCATTTTGCTACTTAATACATTTCTGTAATTTAATGAAACTATTTTTGAACTTCTCATGTATTTTACAATCTTCAGTGAATTATCGCTACGATCCTAGTTGCAGAGTGAAGTAGAGCAGTTCTGAAACAACCCTGTCACAAAACCAATGCTGGCATAACAGAAAAGCAAGTTAACATGGATTTATATAATTACTTTTATCAATACTTATTATTTTCTGAAGAAAGTTGTTTCTCTTATGCCGTTTATTGCACTGAAAATTTGTCTAATACAGAGGGAAATTATCAAAAACTTTTTTGGCTTTTCTGTGTGTGTGTGTATTTTTTTTTAACTTGTCAGTTAAATGCCTACAATTTTAGAAAAATATAATTGCTACGTTAAGTCCTATTGCAGCAACATTAACTATAAAGTTTCCAGAGTAATGTTGTGTGAGTTTTGACTACTAATAAAAATGCTATAGACAATCCAATTCTGGGAATGTACAGTTTTCACAATAATTAAAAGGTTAAAAATACCATGAAATTATTGTACTTTCTGTTAGGAACTACACTTTCCAAATTCTTTAAATATTAAAATGTCCCATGAAAAGTCTAATCGAATGGAGTTTCTAATTATTTTTATTTCTTTCATAGAGACAGGCAAACAGTACTTGTATCTCCTATGGGAATAACTTTGTTCAAGTTTTTTCAAATAATTTGTGGGCGAGGTTGAAGAGTACAAAAGAGTTGATTAAAAATGTAGTTTATATCACTGGGCAATATTCCATGGATGTCTTACAGAAACGAAGGCAAGTATTATTTATGATAAAAGGGAATTAATGCTCCTGGCACTAGCATAGCTTGGGGGTGTGGGGTTGCCTGGGCAGTACTTTTGTCTGCTGCAGTGGTCCGGGAACATCCTGTATGTCATTTTGACTTTTTGTATATGTTTGATGTGTAATGAGAGGGGCGGCAAAATCAGGGACCACCCCGGGTAGCAGAAACTAGCTAAGCCAAAGGCTCTTGGGTATATCAACTGGGAATATATAAAATAGAATGCATAGGATTTCGTTTATGGGTTTTTGTGATTATTTTATTTTCAGCATATGATCATTATGCTGAAACTAAAGTACTGAAAATAAATTATATAACTCTGCCAAAACAATCACAAAAAATATCAACAGAAATAAAGGAATCACAGTAAATGAGCTTTATGTAAGTAAAGGGGGAGGGGGGAGGATAGCAAAAGAATCATCGTAAGTTTTATTATTTATCAAGTTGTAATAGCCTATATTGGAATTGTAATATGTACTGTTATGTGTGTGTTCATATTCATCAAAAACATATTCCTATAGATTTTTTTTTTTTTTTTTTAATTAATGGCATTTTTAAATGACAATTACGACCGTGTTTCTTATAAATACCTTATTGTCTTGAATCTAGCAATTGTTATACTTCAATGGTTTGTTGTGTTATGTTATGTCAAACACAATTATGACTACACATTTAAAAATTCACAATAAAATGTAATGTTTCAGTTAGTTGCAATTTGCAAAAGATACAGTGGCATCAATCTGCAAAAATATTTAAGCTAGAACTTGATTTCTAAAAATCATTTTGAAAAACTTTTAAAGGATATACTGAACCATCTCGGGCAAGCTTTATTTTCCAAGAAAAAAAAAATATAAAAATTAAAGCATTTTTTGCTTGTATTTTATATATATATATTATAACTTCTAATTTTAACCTTTCTGGAAATATTCTACATTATTTTTCATATGCCAATTTTTGTGGAACACCTTCAAATCTTTTAACATAAATTATTATCAATCCATTAAATAGAAATGTTATGCATTATCATTGTCAATTTTATAATCCTGGATCACTTTTATCTCCTATTATTTTTTTCTATCTATTCACTAAGAACATCCAAGAAAAAATATTTGCACTTCAGTTTGAAACAGCACAACCGATTATGAAATTCAAATGGTATATAATTTTGAGATATTTAAATCACAACAACAAAAGAAAAAATAAGAAATCAGAAAAACTCCTTTCATATATTAATGTTATTACCAATTCCACAATTGGCTCCAGTTACGATGACAATTTTTCCACTCAGATCTCGGCCATGCAGAATTTGTAATGCCATTGTTGAAGCATCAAATCGTTGTCTTATATCCTCAGGAGAATCTTTTTCTTCCACAGCAAATGCTAATCGTGGGTCAGTATAAGTTGTCTTTTGATTTATATGACTGCAACAAAAAATTACTTTAATAAGTAATAATTTTTTGTAAAAAAACAAAAATAACAAAGTATAAAAAATTAAATTCATATAGTACTTACTCAACGAAAAAGATTCTACCGTCTTCTGTAATGTTCTTTGCCCAACCGTAAGGTAACTCTGAAACAAATAAGAATTAACTGGAATTTTTAAAAAGTATTATTATAATTTGAGCTGACACATCTAAATTATCGTAGAAAAGGCGCAAAATTTGTTAGAATCTCATTTTCATTTTGCATATTCTATATTTTTTCCTTCGGGACTACTCCTAAACTGATATTTTTTAAATAATTTTTATGCATATTCTTTTACTAAGCATAAAAACTCAATTTCAGTATAATGTAAGGATACACATAAAAAATAAATCTATTCGTAAGATAATAGAAGTCTGTTTGTTCTGTACATTTCTATTATGTTAGATTGTAATAAGTTTGTAACAGAAACTATTAAAGTAATCGGTACTAAAATCTTTGAACATCATGTAAATAATAATCTCATGTCAAGACCAGACTGCAATTTAAAGTGTGAATCAATTACCTCTTGCATATATCAAGACTATAATTGAAATCAGGATAAAGATGTTATTACATTGGAACTGATTTCTAACCCTTCAGTTGCCAGCCCAGGTATAGTTATTTTTAATAAGGTTTCTAAATATTTCTCATTTCAAAAATATTAACCAGATATGAGATACTCTTTACTACATCCTTTTAACTAGCATAATGTCTTTATTTGAAAGATGGTATTTTTTCTATTTTAGAAATGGAGGACGAGTAACTAACAAATGCTTTTGGGGGGGGGGGGGGGGGGGGGCTGCTGTTATTATAGTTAAGATAAAAATCTAAAAGTATGATTTAAAAAAAATGGGGTCAAATACTTAAAGAAGACTTTGTAATTTATAATAAACCAAAGAAATTTTTGCTTAAGATATCTGAAATTTTTATGCTTCTTTTATAAGCATAAAAACTAAAGATAGCAACTGGTCATCTGACCAGTTAGCTTATCCAATAGTAGGTGTAAAGGTACCTTTCCGCTCACTGCTGCAGAGCAGCGACTGCAGCCCTGGGGCGGTAACCTTGACTGCCCCTTTGTTGTCCCTTCTATTTTCAATACAAACGTTTCCGTTCACTGCTGCTGCACGTGACGTCAGAGCAGCAGAAGGGCTGCAGTCGAAAAGGAAGGAAAAAATGAGCAACCATCTTGGCTGCTGCACGCAGCAAGTGGTCAGAAGAAAGAGTTTATGGATGAAAAGAAATGCATTTTTAATATTTCAAAATTTAAAAAAATACGTTCAGTTAATGAATATGATATTTCTGTAATAATCTATATACAGTCAAACCCCGCTATAGTGAACACGGCTTATAATGAACTCCCGGATATAATGAACGAAATGTTTGGTCCCTTGCCGTGGATTGCACGTATAACGGAACGGATATAGTGAACTCCCGGTTATAGTGAACCGAAATTTCGGTCCCTTGAAGTTCACTATAGCGGGGTTCGACTGTATTTATTTATTTATTTCAATCGATTATATTAAATAAAAATAACATTTAATTATTTATGTATTCACATAAAATTAAAAGATATGTTTCCTGATGAAAAAAATCGTTTATAATCAAGTTAAAAAAGGAAATCATTAACATCTAATGCCCAACTAACTAGCTCTATAAAAATTAAAAACTCACTAAAAGATTTCTTTAAAAATAAAAAGCGCCTAAAAATCAAAACAATATGATGTGTATGAGAAAATTTAATAAGGTTTTCACATATTGTCACCTTTTTATTTTAATGGATTATATTAAATCAAAATAACATTTTATTTATTTATTTATTTTCAAAAAATCCTTTCATAATTTACGAAGTTTTTGTCCATCTCTTATTATGTTTGCGACGTTTGGATTGCTACAACTGTGGTTTGGAAAATTTTAATTGTCTTTCCTCTCCCCTCTCAGCGGATTATAACATTCCTCCGGATTTAGCTTTTTTTAACCCTAGGAATAATATTAGCAAAGGTAAAATAATTTTTCGTAATTTATGAACTTTTTGTTTAAACATGATTCCAGAAATGATAATTATAATAAATAGAAAACACAACATCTTCATCTTTTTAAAACGTTGCTATATTTCGCAGATATATTTTATCTGCTTCTTCGGGCTTGAATATTCTTCATTAATATTCAGGTTATAATGAAGAATATTCTAAGCCCGAAGAAGCAGATAAAAATATATCTGCGAAATACAGCAATGTTTTAAAAAGAATAAGATGTTGTGTTTTCTATTTATTATGAACTTTTTGTTCCTCTCATTCGTCAGATTACATGTTTGCGATATTTGATTTGCTAAAACTGCGTGGTTTGGAAAATTTTAATTGTCCTCCCCTCCCCTCCCTCTTTTTTTAATCACAAATTGCAAGCGGATTATCAACATTCCTCCGGATTTAGCTTTGTTCAACCCTAATATTAGGAATACTATTAGCAAATAATTGTTCCTAAATTATAGGAAAAAAAATAATCTTTTATAAATAGCAAATGTAATATAAATCAAAATGTTGTTATTTTTTTTTTTAATCTTTATACATGGAACTATAAACTTCAATCATCAGATTTCAAGTTAAAATAACTTTATAGATTTTATTTTAAAGAAATAATGGTTTTTAATCACATTCCTAAAATTGCTACGTATTGTCTTGTCCTGATGGACTGAATTGAGCAGTTTTGCAACCTTGATGGGTCGAAGAAGGGTTTTACTGGGTCGAAGAAGGGAGAAAATACCCCCGGGCAGAGGGCGGCAGTCGGTTCAGCGGAAACGTAGCTGCTGCGCAGTCTACTGCATTCCTCCTCTCCCTCCTCTAAAAGCACCTCCCCTACCTGCTGCTGCAGCAGTGAGCGGAAACGTACCTTTAGACATGAATATTGTCATATTTTGGACAGGACCAACCAAAATATTTAAAGAATAACTACAGATTATACGTAATATTTTCTAGTAATGAAAATAAAATTTCACTCCTTTAAATTTAATAAGTTTTAATTACACTTTCATTTTTTTTAAAGAAATAAATTACATCAGATTTGCTATCAGATCAAAAGATTCAATTTCTTGCATTCCTTGATAATTCGAAATCATAAGATTTACAAGGCAATAGGTTTCTAAGATGGTCGTGTTACTTCCTTAAGCCATCTAATGTTTATGGACAATAAGGAAAAGGTTGATTGAAAAGTAGTGGCAACAGGTTTATAAGAGACAAGTTTTCGTAGTTACATATGACTTTAACATCACTGACCAGATGAATAACCTTCTTCCAAATATGTGGGAGATGGTGGATATTGTTAACAGATCCATTTCTGTTGATGGTGCAATAATCCGGTTATTGCACGAAGTACCTCAACATCATCGAAATTTGCCATTGTATGGGAGTTTCTTGAGAAACATCTGTTCTGTATTACGAAAGAAATGCCCACATTTCATTTCGGGAAACAGATCAAAGTCACGGGGACTCATGTCAGGGGAAGAGGGTGTTGCTCAAAGGTTTCCCAACGCCATCATACCAAAGTCCTTCAACATCACAACGAGCATTATTGTGAATGAGTAGTGGTGAACTGACTTTAATGAAATGTGGGCATTTTTTTCGTAATACAGAACAGAGATGTTTCTCAAGAAACTTATGATAGTACTGGTCATTCACAGTGTGATTTCCAAACAGGATGATGAGGAATGACACCATCTATGTCATAGGCAACAATCATCATTACTTTGATCTTTGATTTTACCGGATTCCTGTTATAGTGGGGGGGGAGGGGGGGCTCCCTTATGCCTCATTCATTTGACTGTTTTAGTGCAGTTTCATATACCCATGCCCAAGTTTCGTCGATGGCAATGATTCAACGAAAAATGCATCACCCTCCTTTTGATATTGATCCAGATGGAGTTCTACTGTGGCATGTCCATCACCAGAGTCTGCCACAGCTGCAGCTGCTATATGCAGCATTGCCACTACTTTTTGATCAACCTCATATGAAATTAATGCAATGTTATCCCCATACCCCATTACATTTTTATGATGGATACCACTAACTAACTAATCACCTCCAGCGACTTTTTTCTTCTTGCCTGTTCTTGGGTGTGTCCACTGTGTTACTTTTTCCAGATGACTAAAAAAAATTATAAAATAAAATATTTATTAACAATTGACTAAGCTTCAACTTAATCCTAAAACTTCCAATCATATATTTAATGGAGCTAAATTCATAGTATCGAAATAGGAACAAATGAACAAAATTATATTTACTAAACTTTGTACAGAAAGTGAAGGAACAGATGACTTATGGCATATTCAAAATATACCATTACATTAATATATAGCCATATATCTTTAATATCCTTATCTACATCTAAAGATTATGTAGAGAACAGGAAAAGGTCAGTATTGAAATAACCTCATCCAAAAGACCATCTGGATAAACAATATGTTCTGGTGCATATTAATCTGTTGTACTTTGAAAAATAAATGCCAATAAAAGTAATCTTTCAATTTTCCGGAACTGAGCATAACCAAATTGCTGCAGATGAGCTTCCTGTTGATGAAATATTCTTTTAATCATTTGTAGCAAGAACTAGATGCAAATTAATCTCTGAATTGTGAAACTCACAAAGAGTACAGTTGTGTACAGTTTTAGTAGTTGATATACTAATGTATAAATATTTGTTTTTTATATATCTTGAATCCATCACATGTTTTTTTTTTCCTATATTTATACGAAAACACTAATGGTTGGAATTCATAATTTACTTTTTAATTAGAGAATTTAGCTCTAATTTGATTTTTAAACCATCCTTGTGTAAGGGTTCTATTGCAGGAAATATCAGTTCCAATGTACAGTATCCTCACTATTACACATTGTAAAATATATTTAATTTATGGTTTTATTCTTATGAGAAATGAGGTTTTCTTAAACAATGGTTCTTCAAGAGAATTGTTATTTAGTATATATGAAAACTGATATGATATTGAATGTAACTGATGTCTAAAAAAAAAATATGCAAAGAAAATAAAGCATTTATAATAAGGCAGAAATTTCAGTCTGTTATAACTCGCCTGTGAGCGAGTGGATTTCTAGTGCCTTATTTGTAATTTCCTTACAAAAGCCCTTAAACAAACTTAATATATAATTTTTAATAAATGTCCAAGCTGCTCAACTCAGATATATCTGTGAATATCAAATTTTCTCGGCAATGCATCTATTTAAAGGTTACAAGCGTTTTGAAATTTGAGTTTTACAATAAAGTCTGTAAATATTAACTATGCAATAAAGTTTGAAATGCATGTAGACCACGTTTTAGCTTTCTAAATTCTTACTTTGTTGCTTACAGAAATAATACATGAACACTTGTCTTTCATAATAATATATCTAATGAAAGCATATTAAATATACTCACGATTAGCATATTAAAACAGTGATAAAATTTCTTAACATACTTTTTTCTTTTTTAATTTTAGAAAACAGTAAAAACTTTAATATTCCCCACCCTCTTTAACTGCTTCTCTTTCCTCCCACAAGAAATAATCGTTGGTTCCTGATTAAGCTGTAGTTTCTATCAAGTTGGTGCCTTCCATTTTAAAATAATATCTAAGAAAATATTAGTAATTCTGTGATGATATTAATTCACCTTTAAATAAATCGGATTACAATAGAAGAAAATGCATGCCATACAATTAGGCTTCTACAATCCTATTAGAAAGAACGTAAAATTAAATCGTGATGACCAATTCTACCTGAAATAAATCAAATACTGTGCTTTTACTGGAAAGGTTCTTGAATGCAGGTATTTTAATTAAAATCAGAAAAACAACTGGGCAAAGTAAAGCCTCAAAACTTACTAAACTGCAAAAGGCCCGAAAAGAACACAAGCAGTCTGCGTCGTGGAATGTGTTGAAAACGAGAGGGAAATAAAAGAAGTTATTTTGACAGCATTCACATATTGTTTCGTAACAATAAGACAGTTGAACTAAACTGATTCAAGCAGGTGCTCGTGAATTGCAATAAAGTGAAACTGAATCTTAATGAAAAAGATCTTGAAAAGGGTTTTCAAAGCATCAGCACAAGCAAGAAAGATACATATAGGAATCAAATTATCGTACTAAGCGTAATAAACACGACCATCCACAGTCGCTCTTTCCTCCCAACCTGCTGGCAACTCGTCTTCGCTATCGCTATCAGGTAAAATAGCCGCCATTGCCACCAATGGAAACGGAAATTACGTCAAAATATGTCGTCATCGACTGAATTTAAACTACGTCATTCACTTTAGATCAGTACGGAACAAAAATGCAGGAAGAAAAAGCATTGCTGGCCGAAATTCAGTATTTATCAAGTAAGAGTATATTAATTCTGTTACAAAATAGCACTTGAAGTTTAGTTAATCATAAATTGTTACTTAAAGCATTAAAATATTGCCGATCACTGTAAAGTAGATATAAATCAACACAATTGTGGATTCAAAGTATTTCGCCTGTCTAGAGGCTAAATATCAGTCCAGGGGACCCAGTTCCTCTTCTGAAGTATTTTTAACTTAAAAAGAGGTAAAATATATTAAAAAAAAATATGTCATTTTGTTATATTCCCAAGTAGAACTTGTCAATTGACAACTTTATATTTTTAATATGAAATTTTAAGTATTTTTCTAGTTATACCTTTAATTATAAGGTTAAAATTACTGTATATTTCTACTCTTATAATAATTGCGATTTCTTTCTTTCCTTTTATATATATATTGATCTATTTATTCTCCGTTTTTATCATATATTTTGTGTAATTATTTGTTCTTAAAAATAACTTTTAAGACGACATCCTAACATTTTTATATTTTGTTTTTATATAAAAAATATATATAATTTAGGTATGTAATTTTCATGGAAGTTTAGATAAGGTTAAAAATGGAACTAATATTTTTTTTGAAGTTGAGGTATTTTACGACCTCTTTCTGTAAAACGCAGTTTTGAACAAAATGGCGTCTTTTTGACCTTATTAGAATCCTGTTGATTTTGAAAGTCACTCTTAACGGAAGTTGAGGTTTTCGAAATGTTTGATTTTTCTCATTTCTCCGCAGTGCTGTAGTTATTTGCTGGCTTTACATGAAAAATAATAAAGTAGAATTTTTTTTTTTGCTTAAATTCTAGTGCTAAAAACTTTACACTTCGTTAATGACGTTTCCTCGAAGGAAGATAAGTTTTCTTGGATGACTCATTGCCAGAACACGTCAGAAACATTTTTTAACCTCACTCAGCGATTTTAATTCTACGAAATCAAAAATAATAAAATACGGTGACAACTAGTCTTTTGACTGATATTTCGGGCCTAATTATTCTTGCGTATTTTTATGGTCTGACAACATGTATTAATCTTTAACTGGGAAAGCCTTGAAACCAATTTTCTCTTGAAATTTTGGAACCATTAATCAAAGTTTGATTTTCGACGTAAATGAATGTCTGGCCGCCACCTTTGCTATTGTATTTAGTGAATTGATCACAAGAATATTAATAATGATAAAAAAAAATATTAAAACGCGTTTGCAAAAAAACAAAAATGACATTTTCATCTTCGGCCTTGCAGAGGATTTAATAATAATAATAATAATAAAAAAACCGAAGGAACTAATCGAAGATGATGCAATCGTCGCCATTAAACGTTAGTTTCTTTTTTATTTTTTGGCATACATAAATTCAAGGTTTTAATTTCCTTGAAAATTATTGGTTATCAGTGTGCAAAGTCCATCCATCCATTATTGCTGAAACACTGGTAGAAAAAACCGTAATTTTGTCCGAACTTGGTGAAAATGCCAGTCCAACAAGAACGGAGTTGTTATGAAATGCATTAAAATAAGTACTATCCACTTATACCTGGGAGGAAAAAAACTCAAAACTTCACAAATCAGATATTTGATAATTGGAACTCCAGTGATAAAAATGTTTGAATAGTATGTTTTTATTGGTTCATATTAGTAATTTTTTTTGGGCATTATTTTTAGCGCTTGTAATAATTCGGGGATTTGTTTTTGTTTTTTGACTTGTATGCTAGATAAATTCAAATGTCTTTCATTAAACTGAGTGTTAAAATTAGCTTTTAACTGATGAATTTGAGAATGATTAATATTACTGTTAAGAATGTCATCGGTAGGGGGAAAGATGACAATGAACTTTACAAGTTCATCAATATTCAATAATTTAGTGTTCAATTATTGTAAATCTGTTAAATTAACCTTTCTCCTGAGATAAAAAATCCAGACTCAGTAGTTGAAGAACTTCAGGATCCGCTGTTCATTGCCTCATTTTATGTTTATTATTTAAAAATAAAATTGACGAGGCTTGTTTAATGATTATTTTTCTTATTTTAGGCCTTATTGAACATCACAAGAAACAAAATGTGAAGCGGCAAGTCCATCTTATTAGAAAGGAACCAACACGAATTGTTAAATTGACCAGTGGAAATTCCTCTTTCACTGTAAATAACACCACCAAGACTATCAACAGTTCTAAGGACTTCCAAAATAATTGGTTTACTTATCAGCCACACAAAGCTGCATCAAGTACTATTAACCTGCAAACAGTACCTAACAAATCATCTTTAATCTTTAACAAAAGCTCAAAAAATACATGGGTCAATAAAAAAACTATTGGTATTGAAATGAAACCC
>JAFIDM010000007.1:24919888-24954457 GCA_023159025.1 Thereuonema tuberculata | reverse complement strand
AAAATACATGGGTCAATAAAAAAACTATTGGTATTGAAATGAAACCCTCAAAACCATTAACAACACTACAGTGTTCTCAGTTGCCATCAACTTCATCTCGCCCATCATTTTCTGTGATGCACAGTAAAGAAACAAAGCCAAAGGTTCCTAGCACTGCCAATCAGACGACTGTGGTATCGCCAAACAAATTCAAGCTAGTTAGGATTGTAAAACCACCATCGGGTGCTGCTAATGTAGCTCCTAGAAGAGTGGTGGTGTTGAAACCTACCCCAAAAACTAAGCAAGATCTCACAAAGCAAACTGTAAAACCTTTGACTGCTCAACAGTCAAATGTAAAGATCTCAAAGTGTTCTCGATACAAATGGTCGACTAATAATAAAACAATACCAAAGCCTGATGCAAAGAGGATCAAGAGCAAATACAAGCTCATCACACCGAAAACACTTACTTATAGTACAAATCCCCTACTTAAGACTGTGAGGACCAAATTTAAGCTTATCAGAGGATGCCATATTTCAAACAAAGCTACACCAAAATTAGTTCAAACAAAGTACAAAATAATTCATGCTTCAAAGCAAAGACAAAATGTGAAAAAGGTGAAAAAATTCTCTATAAGATATATTTCACCAATTAAATGTAATACTCCAAAGTATCCTTATGGTATTTCTCCTGTGAGCAGGACCATCCATCACAGAAAATTAGCTTTCTCATCCAAAGAGAAATACGTTTGGAAGAAGCTCTTGAATAATAAAACAAAGTCATGCCAGTAAGTATTATAAATTAAGCATTATTTACTCTTTAAACTAAAATTTCAGGAAAAATAAGCTAAAATTAATAAAAATTGATGTCCCCTCATCTGTGAAATGAAAAATGTTGTGATAATGGACTGGTAATAAATGTTTACTATAGAAATATTAATTATTAATATATTAGAAATCTCTTTTTCAATTTGCGATCTTCAAATTTTCAACATTTTAATGAACTATTTAATTTTTAATTCATAGTAATATTAACAATTTTCTTTTTCATTAAGAAACAACAAGACTGTTAATATTTCATCCAAACTTATTATGATTGGAGGGATTTTTTACAATTCATCAAGAATGAAGCTCGCAAGAACTCAACAGAATTCACCGATTCAGCCCATCAAACCAACACTGAAAATTAAAAGTAAGATGGCACATAAATCATTATATTATTCTGTCTTAATTTTTTCTGTTTTCTTCAGCTTTCTTATATATATTTTCATTTTTGTTTTTAGAATTGAATCCCAAGAAATCACAGATTGTATCTGTGAGAGGTATTCGATTCCTGATGGATCCATCAGGAAAAACACTGAAAAGATTAAAGTCAGAAGTCCCTACACAAGTGAAAGGTAAATATAAAAATTATGAATGAATGGATGTTTATTCTTTAATAGACTAAAGGGACAGTAATATTGGAAGTATTCAAAATAAATATCACTTAAAACTGTAACAGAAACATCTACATTAATGGCAGGTATGTTGGCTTTGACTTTTAGCATGACTTGTATAGGTTTAAATTTTTTTTTGTTTTGTTTAGGAAACGGTTTCTAGGGTCTACTCAACCCTATGTAGAATGGGTACTAGGTATCTTTCCCAGGAGTTAAAGGCAGGCGGGCTTCGGGCAGACTCTCCCCCCCCCCCTTTGGTTGAGCTGTGGGAGCCTGACCTCCCGCGATCCCACAGGCCTGCATTGGTCTATTGAAGGGAACCCTTTAACTTTTAATTATCAGATGGTTATCCACCTTTCTGAATGCGTTTTTTATTTCATTTTAAAATCAGTAATCTTGCTTTAATAATTTTTGAGCATCGTTGTTGGAATTTTGTTTGTATAGAAACAAGGTCCATCCTTTCCGATTTCGTAGGGTAGTGTCAAAACTAAGATGTTGGTCTTGTATCATTTCCCATGCTGATTTTGTACCCCATCTGTTAGCTGCTGCATTGGGGTACATTTTCTACTGGACATGTCTTGCAAATTTAAATTTTTTAAGTAAAGCAAAGCAATTGGATTGTGTTCCAATTCCTTTAACTTAACACAGTATACATTGGGAAATAAGTCCATTTATTTTTTAGACTCTTTCCTTTATTGTGAATACATCTTGCACATCTTAGTTAGGACAGAAAGAAAATAGACTGCATAGCATTGTAAAATTTTAATTTGTTTTAAGTTTTAAAAATAATAGTTATTTATCAAAATTAATAATCTTAAATAAAACATTTTATAATAAAGCAAACATGGAAAAAGAATGATGTATTCAAACTAGAACAAGGGTTAGTAAAATGATGGCAAGTGCGAGGTTAATATGTTACAATTAAAAGTAGTGTGTAATGAAAATCTTCTTAACCAAATATTCATTAAGCAGGGGATTGCTGTTTTGCAATTAATATATTAATGAGTCCATTAAATAATTAAAATTCATTTGTTGTACATTTTCTATTTTTAAAGGATCAAACTCATCATCAGTTTCACCAAACTTATCACGAGTGGATTTCGGCCGGCAAACCTACATTGAAACCCAACCAGGAATCCTAACACGAACAGCTGTGAATCAAACAAGAACATTAGCAAGGTACAGTCAAGGATAAAGAGTTGCTTTGAGTTTTATTCTCGCCAATCTGAAATTACTTACACTGAATTGTATCCAAATTCTAATTGTAAATTACTTCGAGCTGATTTAATCTCTCTTCAATTTTCCTTAGGCAAAACATTGTTTGATTAATAATGAATATTTAAAATTGATAAATTAAAACTGCACAACAGAAAAGTTAAGATTTACAAATAAAACTCGACAGTTTGAAAAGGCTACCAAACCATCTTTTTCAAAGCAACATACACATGGACACGAACAACACAATTTAGTCAAGATAGAAATGGCAAATTATAACAGAGGTTATACAGGGAAAATAGAAATGAAAAGGGAAATGAGAATTGGTCAACTATATGCGTTATTTAGCTTTTGCATGCATTCCCAAGTAGCATATGTAGTGCTTTATTTTTTTGGTGGCCAGAATACATTTGCAAGCTAAAAAAAAAAAAAAAAAAAAAAAAGAGTTCCGCATTTCAAAGATTTCCTATTTTCGACAGTGCTCTTGTTCTTTACCTGTCGAATAAGCTGAGGACACCTATATTTGGGAATTGAACCTTTATTAGCAAGCAAAATTTTTCTGAAAAAGTTGATGGATTCAAAATTCTTAACAAGAAAATTTGAAGATATAGAAAATGTTATGCATGGTTTCACTAACAGCAAGCAACCACAATAAGAAAATAAAAACTTAATCAGTATTCATAATACCCATTTTAATATTGTCTTTGTTGAAAATTTTAACTCAAAACATGAATTTTTTATGTATTGCTGAATTACATTCAAAAGCAGGTTTAACCTGTTTATTTGAAGTATTAAGTTTTTACAGTTCCGACATTAGCAATATAGATTTTGCTTATTTTACTGTATTACATTTTATGGAAAAATTTTTATGAGAAACTGTTATTATTGTCTTTGCTCATCCTTTAAAGTTTTTTAAAGGGAATATAATTAACATGGCGATTCTTTCTATTTCTTTATTTTTTAGTCAAGCTATAAATCGAAGTATTTATCGTTTGGTAGCAGCCAAGAAGAAGAAGGACCTATTCTGTATGTTTTTTAATAAATTTGGTCGCTGTAAGAAGAAAGAAAGTGGAACCTGTCCTTTTAAGCACGATCCTGATAAAGTTGCCGTTTGTACAAGGTGGGTGTTTCTGCATTGTCACAGTTTTAAAAATAGTTTCTAATTAACAAGAAAAGATATTTAATAGCACTGTTGTATGTTTTGTATGATTGAAACAAGTAGAAGAAAACTTAGTATACATTTATAGTATTGCGCTTATCTGATAATTTCTAGAAGGAATTCTCAAATTAACTGGTGTTTGTTTATTTTATTTGAAAAATATAGCTATAACTTTTCAATCTTATCTGAACTGAATGTAAAAATAATATAAATGTTAAAAGGGATATTCAATGTTTTGTGCAAACATGTACCAGAAACTTTACCCATCCCCCTTTTTTTTTGGCAGGATATTTATTCTTACTGAGATTCATATAACCCCCAGTCTAATTCACAAAAGATTAATGTTCGTCCTATATACATTATAAGTAAAATAGTTAATGCCAAGCTAAAAAACTGTGATGTAGTTTTGCTTCTAGGCCAAGCATAAGAAATTTCGTTGAGAATTAGGTATGATTTCTGATGTACTGTTTTGAAGCTGGATTTTTGTTGTTGTTTTCAGATTTCTCCAAGGCTCCTGTGATGTAAAGGACTGTCCCTTTTCTCATAAAATGTGCAGATCCAAAATGCCAGTCTGTTCTTTTTTCTTGCAAGGAAGGTGCAATAGCGATAACTGTCCTTATCTACATGTAAACGTTAATCCACAAGCAGAAGTCTGTAAGGATTTTCTTAATGGTTACTGTTCACTTGGCGAACAGGTAATTTTTCATTTCTTGTATTATGCAAAATTTATTTAAGCCCTATTTAAATGTACCATAAAGTACTGTATTTGAAATATATATATATCATTCATACTTTTTCAGTGTAAAAATCGTCACATTTTAACTTGTCCTGAATTTCGAAAAACGGGCACTTGTTCATTGGGCAAGAAGTGTCCTTTGCGACATGTTAAGGCCAAAGGCAAGAAGAGGAAAAATTGTGATAAGGGTGAAGAAAACCCAGGAGATGCTAATGCTTTAAAAGATACTGTTTCCCATAGGTATGAGTTAACTTTATTATTTTTTCAAACTAAAGGATGACCCTGGATAAATTGATTGCTGCTGTTTTAATTGTTAATTTCCCAGACAATTATTGTGCACATGCAGTTCTTATTATGCATTACAAAATCAAGGTGCCAATGTAAAAGTTATAATTCTTATAACTGCTGACACTAGTCTGAAATAATAATTTAGTTGAACTGTTTGGATCTTATGATCATAAATTCCTTTTAAGACTTGAAAACAGGAATTCAACTCTCTAAGTTACCAAATAACCTGTAGATTGTTTTAAGATTTGTTTTGAAAAGATGCCTGTGATTGTTTTGGCTTTTTGTAGTGAAACTGTAGCCGAGGTGGAACAAGGAAATGATGGTGGACCTCCCTCACCTAAACGAAGCCGACTGCCTTCCTTTATTTTAATTAAAAAAGAAGAAACTCCAAAATCTTCTGATGAATCTACAACACCAAAAGGTTACTGTATCTTTATTTTAACATTTTTGTTGCCTATATTCTCTGCTTTCAAAGGCTTGTTTCTGATTTTGTATTAATCCGTGTTATTTTAATTAAAATACATAAGCTGCCATCCTCCACTAAGCGAATGTTCAGTTGCTTTTTAGGGTAGAAAATATAGTCAACTGCTAAAATTAGAAATCTTTTCATAGTCAAGTAACTATATAATGAAACTTTGTGTTTTCTTCCAGTTGTGGAGCCAATTCAAATAAAGCCGCGGTTTCTCCTTGACTTATAAATGGTAAGTACTTCTATAGCTGTAAAAGTCCTAATTTTTTTTTTATTTGCTCAAATTTCTACATTGAATGTTTTAATTTCTGTACAGCTATATGTCATTGACATTCTCCGAGTGCCTCAATCATTGTAAATATGGCATGCCATGCAGAGACATTGTGCCATACTGTAAATTTTGTGAATAAATTCTATGCAATCTGAAATAAAGACTCATTTTTATTTATAATTTATGTTGTTGTTGTTTATTCTTTCAGAAATATACACTTGATCTGTTTTAAATCTCTTGATTCTGCAAGGGGGAAAAATCAAAATAAATGTTCATTAATATTGACAACTCTTAGAGTTAGCATTAACTATATATTATAGTCTGTTACTATATCTGTGGAGGCATGTGCTGATCGATTGAACATGGCGGCTGCTGAAAACAGATCTTAAATATTTTCGATTTCATAAAAAAAAAAAAAAAAATTATATATAATACACTAGGGTTATTGGACGCTAGTGAAGAAACAATTGGTTTCCTGTGATCATGGGTCTCCACAGATATAGTCTACGGACTATAGTATTGTATTTTTCCGATAAGTAATAATTTCTTTAAAATTAATGAATGATTATGCATTATTTGTAAGCTTTTAACTTCAATATAATTAATGATCACTTAAATAGTTAAAGAAATGCTATTCTTACCATTCCATATTGGTAAAAATGAGGGGCTAACTCACACAGCCATTTTGGATCTATTACAGTGATGTCTTGCATAAATTCCTTTGAAGTATGAATAACCTCATGAAACAAAACCCTAAAAGCAAAAGCATCTGTAATTTAATTTTTTTCAAATTATAAATTCGGGTTCTTAACAGATAATAAATATTAAAGGGTAGCGATTAAAAAGAATACACACTAAAATATTTTTAAAAATCAATATGTTTCATCCCTGTACATACATATCTTGGGGCTTTACCCCGAAGACGTTCACGTACAGGGATGAAACATGTTGCTTTTTAATCTTTTTAAAATTATTTTAATCACTATAACCTCAGCAACACACAAAAAAATTTATTATAAATATTAAAAGGTGTTTTAAATATGAATATTAATAGTACCATTGGGGCTGTTTTTCTGTATATAATACAGAAGTAGGATGAATATGTAGTGTGTAATTGCCACGCACTGTTTTATAGACACCAGAATGATGGAGATACGCAGCATTGGAAAAAAAGCCAGCAGTAATGCAACGACAAACTGCATCCACATCACCTGAAATGTAAAAAAATATTTAATTTAAAGAATAATTTAATTATTCTTTAATGGTGAGTTTCAAAAAGTCAGTTGTCATTATAACAAGATCTAATATTTAATATTCAATCAAACCCATTAGCTGAAGCTCCATCACAATTAATAGTCATAAAAATACCGAAATGTAATGAATTACCATAGACAGTTCTTTTTGTGGTAAATTATTTATTTTATTGTTAAAAAAATAAAGATAGTAATTATAAAGGCTTTGAATATATTTTTTAAAGTTATATGGTTAAAATCAAAGTAAAGAATTAATTATGCTATCGACCGAACTTTCTGCGGGAATACCGGAAGTGAAGTTAATAAGAAGTTTTGGTTGCTATAGGAACGGCAAAACAACGGAGCAGATTTTCTTAGAGCCAAGTGAAGACAGACGTGTCGATATGATTCCGGGATAATAGCCCTATCCATTGAGTTATCAGATTTAATATCTGATGAAGCTAAATTAGCTTCAGGTGGCATCGGGCTCATTATAAATTAAAGTAATAATAGTAAGTTTTAAATTAAATGATATTGTGTTTCGTCGAAGCAATATTCCGAAATAATATGGCATCTGTATAATGGAACGGATGGAAACCAGTCATAGAAGGCGATTATATTTGGCAGGCATTACCGATGTATCATCGCATAAACGACTTTCATAAAGTGAGCAGTAATATGTCTGAGTTGAATCAACTTATCCTGTGAGTATAAACCTACTTATGATTCCAGGGACATAGCTTGTTAGGCGTAAATGGATCGAACGTGCAAAGAAGATTAGCCTACCTCGTGAAGTTAAAATAAGAAGACGGCTTGGACTAACTTAATACTAAATAGGAATAATTCCTCCACATAGTGAAACTATTAAATATTTAGATCTAGTGCAGATAAATTAATTAATTCAACCTATCGAATAAATGGATGTGAATCTTAGTTTAGGTTACATCAAACGACCTTATTTCAGTATCGATAAGGAGAGATTAATTATCCAACAAAATAACAGTGCGAACAGTTTTAAGCAGTGAGAATTGAATATATACGTTATCTAATTATAACATTTAATAGCTGTTTAAAATTAAATTCAACCCGTGCTATAATTGGAAAGGTTGAATGAGTATCAATGAATATATTGATCGTGAATAAAGTAAAATGAATTATTAACTGTAAATAATTCACTGTTATATGCAAACGAATGCTAGATCGTACTAGATGAAATAGCCAATAATTTTCATGCAAGTGAAAGGGGGCTTAATGATAGATAAGTTAATACTAGATGAAATAGCCGAATTATTTTCATACAAGTAAAAGGTTAATGATCACTAATAGTAAGTTAAGTTCTAAGACAATGATCATACTAATTGTAAAAGGCAATTAAATTGTAGGATTTAAAAGGAATCAGAAATTAGTTCACACTAGGTGAAGCCAATCGAAAGATTAAACTTTTGGGCCTTGCGATCAGCATTATGAAGACTGGCTGTTAACATATTAGAAGCAAGGGACAAACAAGATAAATGTTTGAACTTATAGACTTTAAAGACTAAGTGAAATGTAAAATAGAAATCCATGAGAATAGAACTTGTAAATTGTGTTATTATATGTTTATAAAGCAAAAGAAAAAAAAACTCTAAGTTTCCACTCTCCTTTTATTTTACAACTTTAATGCTCATTTGTAAATACTAAATATTATACACCTCTGCAAAACCAGTATCTTAAATGGAATACTAATAATAGCAACTAATCCATTAAAGTTTTTGATTGTGGTAATAAATTCCATAATACTTTTATCAATGTTAAACTGAGTTGGACTGTATTAAAACTAAGCATTACCAATAAATACTTAGCAACATTACTTTCACAGATAAAAGTAGTTTCCACAAGTAATCAAAAGAAATAATCTATAAAATGTATTACGTGCCTATAGTCACCTATGCAGCGGAGACATGGGTGATGAATGCTAGAGACTGGAGTAGACTTCAAGCTGGGAAGATGAAGTTTCTTAGAGGTATAGTAGGGAAGACTCGATTAGATAGAATGAGAAATGAGGATATCCGGGAGGAGTTGGGGGTAAAAAGTTTGAGGAAAAAGGTGGAAGAGGGAAGGCTGAGGTGGTTCGGGCACGTGAAAAGAATGGAAGATGGTAGGACTCCTAAGGTTTGGCATGAGTTAAAAGAAGGAGAGAAGAGACCAAGAGGGAGACCGCGTAAGCGATGGCTGGATGATGTGAAGCACAGCCTGGAAGAGAGAGGCATCCCATGGGAAAGAATATGTAGAGAAGAGGCTTGGAAGAACAGGGAGAGGTGGAGAGGCTTAGTTAATTCCTAGACCCACAGTTGGTGGAACGGGAAAGGATATGTATGTATGTATGTATGTAATCAAGGGCAGTATAATGATATGGTAATTTTGTAATGAGTAGAATCTCATATCTAAAAGTAATTATTACATATAAAGCTGAGATCCAAATAATGGGCATAAATAGTTTTGTTTTTGCAAACTGCAAAGTTTCTAGATAGAAACTGCTGTTTCATTTTTTTATTCTGTTATCAGCCTTTTTTTCTGCTTCAACATTTAATACATCTATTTCAATAAATTTTCTTATTTTTTTGCATGCTGCCCTAATGTTACTGAACAAAATGGTGATATCATTTCAGTCATGTTTCCAAGGCAACTGATGTTCCAGCTGATTTAAAAAAGGATTTCTTTTTCTATCTCTTATATAGTTTTCCAGATCCATCTGTGCGAAATGCACTTCCATTACTCACTTTCTCTGTTTGAAAAATTATCATAATTTCTACAATGAAATGTTTATGACAGGAATCAAACCTGCAAGCTTCCGATCCGAAGTCGGGCATCTTATCCATTAGGCCACGGAGACTACATTCAAATTATTGTTGCTAAATATCCCTTATCACTCCCTCCGTGTGTATATAGGACCCAATGAGAAAAGAGCAAGAGAGGAAAATAAAAAACTAATTTCCAGTAGGCTAAAATTAATATGTTCATTTTTGTAGCCTACTACAAGCACAGGCCAGACAAGCATTAGATGCAGAAGTTCGACCTCAGCCACACACTGAAGAGTTGTTAGGCATCTCTCGCCATGAAAGAAGAAATTACAAATGATGGCAAATTCTCTATCTCAACTAAAAGCCATCACATTGTTATCCTGTCATTATGGACAGGTGTATATGGTAGTGTTATTATAGATTACACATCACAATAAATATTACTGATAAAATTGAAGTAGATTCTGTTTGTATGTACATCACAGAAATTAAGGGAAGATAAAAAGTTATATAATAATAAATGTCCAAAACTAAGGAATTGGTTTTGAATACAAAACTGATACATTTAAAGATTTCAAAATGTTCAAAGTAGCCTCTTAACAATAAATAGTTTGTTGCTAAAATAAACTAGTTATCCTTGAAATTATAAAGCTTCTTATTAGCCTAATGAAGTTTATGTTGCAATTCATTTGAATGTAGAAAAGTTGAAACAAAAATAATAATTAAAACAAAATATTCAAGATAACAATAAACTTCAATTGTTGGATATTTTTGTACATTTTTATATTACTTACCATCACATGATGAAGCTGGAATCTTGAACTTTCTTAGGAGTTTCTTCAAGTGTGACTGAATTTCAAAAGCTCTTATTAGGCCTTTATAATGGAGGAATTTCGATGCACACCAATGGCGGCTTTTATTAGCCTATAAAATAGGAATTCAACAACCGTCAGTAACTTGCTATTAAAGAAGTTATTACTTTTAATATTATTAACAGCAAAAATCCTCAGGATGTTCTTTCTATAAGCAGCAGAGGAATGTGATATTTCCAAAGATAAAGTCATAATGAAGATGCCTTTTTAAAAATCTTCAGTTAAGCCACTTTATCCCTTTTGTAATTTGATTTTTTTTTCTTTTAAATAAATTTTGCCTAAATAGAAAAGACTTATTTATCTCTATATTTAATACTTCTAATTCATTTCTTGCAAACGTGTAAAAGAAATACACTCTGTTAAAGAAGCCCACAGATTATTCTAGAAGAAGATAAATTAATGCTCTTTTACTTCAGTTTTTTAATTCTAAAAAGAAAAAAAAAATAACGTAGAAAATGACATATAGTGATTTAATTTTGTTTCATATATCATTAACAAGGCTATCAATTCTCTATAATAATAATAAGCCAGATATATGTTGTTTTTTTTTTATAAGAAAGCATCAATGGCTAAATTATTAATATTGCCAGTGCCTCTTGATATCATGTGATATCGGCTATTGCTGAAAAGAAAAAAAAATCAGTCACTTGTAGCTTAAATCATGGATTTGCAATGACCACAAATTGCAAACATAAACTCATGAAAAAAAAATGCCAGGCTGCTACAATCCAACCTATCAAAGATGTGACAACCATGATTACGGACAATCGCACAGTAATATAGTTTCATTGCAGGAAGTTTCTGGGTAAGTATTCCTGGGGGATTGCATTCCACATATTTAAACAGCCAGTTTACAAGGTGTGCATTGTGCAATCCCAGATTTCAGAAGTCCGCTGCGGAGGCATCAGGTGATTTAATGGGAATGACGAATCCCGGTCTTGCGTGCCTTTCACTCGTAGTACTGGACCAAGGAACTTATGGCTGGATGTCTTGTCCATACGAAAGTTCACCAATGATAGAACGTTGTTGCCATAAAGCTGTGGGACCTGGGTGACATAGATTGGTTTCATCACAGTCTCTTGAAAGTATGCAGCATTTATCTGGGCATTTGCTTTCACTCTGATCTGTGGAAGATGTCCACGAACACTGTATCCACAGACAATCATGAAGTCTTTGAAGAACTTCTCTTTGCATTCCCACATGAAGTCTGTTTGTCCTTTCTCTCCAATGTGTTGGTAACAAATTGCTCTGGGTTGGTTGGCATTGTCCATGTACACCCATGCTTCACCCATGTGATGATGTACTGCCCATGGTCACGAGAGGTATCATTTTTGTACAGTTTTCTTGCATTGGTGAAGTGTTCCTGGATTGCAGTTCAGTGAATTTATGACCCGCTGCATGCCAAGGTTGTTTCGGTGACACATCTCTTGAACCGTTTGATATTCCTAACCTCTTACCATGCAACACTGAGTGCGTGGATTCTCATGTGACCCTCACCCTGATCTGTTGTATGGTGGCAGGCGATCAATTGACTTGTCTGTATCATCGGGTTCTGGCAGTACATTTGACCTGGGGGTCGAGTGGACAGTTTTGGCAGATTATATGGCTAATGATACCCTTACGACCATCAAACCTTTTGCAATCAAACTAGGACATTTTGATATTGGAAAGGGCACAGATGTATCCTTCCCAGAATTGCATTTAGTTTTGCAGACATTATTCAATCTATTCAACAATTGACTTATCACTGTTCTAGAATAGCAATGGCTACTTAAGTACTGCATTATTTGCAATGTTAGTAAAAAGCTTTGGTTGGAATAATGACATTGATGGTTAGAATCAAAATAACTCCATTTGCAGCATTAGTGAACTAACTGTCAAAAAGCGTCTTTCTAGTCAGGAAAGATGCAACAGATGAAATGTATCTAAGCTAATAGAAATTTTTTGAGCTCCAAGCCACCAAAATGGCCACCTAATTTCCAAAGGAATTAATATTAACAACAACTTTTGAAGCTCAAAATGTGATTTCCCAATTTATGTCAAATAAAACATATTTTTTTTTTTTAAACTTTGATGATAGGTGGTTACCATTATATTTAGTCATTTCATTGTTTGAGCACAAGACTAAACTATTTTAGAAAATTTAAAATAATACTTTGAGCAGCTAAAAATTAAATTTTATCTTTTGTTTTTGTTGTTCAATTCTGAATTTGCTTTTGAAAACAAAGGTTTGGCATGTAGGAGCCAAATTTGAAACTAATGAAATATCCACTAATGAAATATCATTTGTGAAAAAAACAAAAAATACTACTAGTGAAATAATATCATTGAAATTATATTTAACTAAAAATAATGGGGGGGGGGGGGTGAAAGCCAAATATGGTGAAAATGTCTTAACTTCAATTTTTAATAATAATAATATTAATAATTATCAATGTTGATTTTAGGTGCTGATATTTCTAGTATATATTAATATAAAGGACCAAACACACAAAGACAAAATAGATATAAATAAATAATTTCATAATAAATAACATTACATGTTGCAAAGGTTCTATCCTTCGTCGTCAGAAATTATGTTATTTATTATGAAATTATTTATTTATATCTATTTTGTCTTTGTGTGTTTGGTCCTTTATATTAATATTTACACACACAACATGGATAATATTTCTAGTAAATCTTGGCACTTCTTAATAAACAAAAAAGCAAGCTAAAAAAAGTCGATTGGCTGAATTGCAACAATAGAACATAACATACTATGTTGAAAAATTTTCTGATTTGGAAAATCGAGTTAATGCATCCAAACTAGGAATAAATAAAATTGCCATCCAATGAAAGCAAAGAGCTTCTACGTTCACTAAGAACTCTGCCGTAATAAGATTTATCTAAACATTCTTCCTGAAGACTGGGCATAAAAAAATAATTTCATTTCAGACCAATGATACCAAAGAGGTAGTAAAACTCTTAGTTATAACTATAAGTAGTTTTCAAAAAAGAACGGTTTGCCATATATGGTCATTACATAGCGATCGATTTTGTCTGGAATAAACGTCACCAGTCATGACGTCATCAATGTGAACTCAACAATGAATAAGAAAACAAATTTTCAATAAAATAATCTTTAAAAAACCATAAAATTATTAAAATAATAATAATAATATAGAAATGTATTTGTAATTGTAGAAACTACAAAAACCAGAATGTTTTCGTAATGTTTATAAGATTTCAGTTACGAATTGTAGCAATAGATGGCACTGTTACGTCCTGGACACATCAATCCATAAGGAAATTACGTCATCAAAAGCTCTTCTTTCATGAACTCAACTGTAGCATGACAAAGCAGCAGAACAAATCAATGTTATACTAAGTTTACGTAACTTAAGGTTACTTTGCAGAGTAAAAGATATTACAACTGATTCAAACAAGAGGATCAGATACTAAATCGCAGCCAACAAGAAAGCCATATGATTATACTATGTAAAGAAATAGATTTAAAAACAAGTGAATATAAGTAAAAACAATTATATTTCTTACAATTATCCTCCTATCTTTATAATTAAAATAAAATTCTGTTTCAATATCCAATTATGTATTGCAAGAAAATAGCTTTGAATTTAGGCTGGGTTTTTTTTTTTCTTGTTTCTATACTTTCTACTTTATCCTATTTGTTTTTATACTATCTACTATTTATCTTCTTCCAAAGTGAAATGGTAATATTGTTTTAGGCTTCTGATAGGAAGTCTTATAATTCCGCTTTGTCCGTCTATCTGTGGATAAGTATCATTAAATTATCATTAAGCACAACAATCGCAACAATTGCACCTTTTGCATTCGCAACAATCACATTTATAATAATAATGAAATTAAAGCAATAATTCAACGTAAATTAATCAGAAGCCGTTGCTAAGCACTGTGATTGGTTTACTAATTGCTATCCCTATCTTGTTTTGTTTTTTTGAGATATCAGTCCATAATGGCAATAAACAGAATTACCTGCACAAAAGCTTGAAATACATTCAAAAGAGTAATAAAATCTCCTTCTTTCACCCAGAACAGTCTGTGCATCTTTTTCTAAATAGGAAGAGAAAGCCAAACATTGAACAATGTAAACCAGTACATTCTAATATTTGAAATACTGTTATTAAAGCAGAATATAACAATAAAGAATTTAATTAGTAAAAAATAACATTACTGCTTGTGTTGATTGATTTGGTGGTGAAACAAATACATTCTGAATTTGTAGCATGGCAGCAATTATTACTGCTTCATCTGAACAACCAAAATCTCCTGAAATAATAATAATAAAAAAATTAATCACTATATCTTTTAATGGAATAATATGAAATGCTAACAAGTACAGTAAGAATGACTTTGAATGTAAGTTATGTAGAAACAACCCGCTTTTTCGTCTTCTCCATAAAAAAATGCATCTTCCTACACCATACATAGGTTAAATGAGGACTTCAATTAATATTTGTG
This sequence comes from Thereuonema tuberculata, assembly GCA_023159025.1. Lineage (NCBI taxonomy): Eukaryota > Metazoa > Arthropoda > Chilopoda > Scutigeromorpha > Scutigeridae > Thereuonema > Thereuonema tuberculata. Next base: position 24,939,539 of record JAFIDM010000007.1, on the reverse strand, counting down.
GAAGTGCCACTAAACTATCTTAAGCTCTCAAGATTTGAAAGCCTGAAACTTGGTGGTATTGCATTCAAATACCCATTCTTAATTTTATCTGTTGCATCACAAAGATCAAATAAAAGCATAAAAACTGTGGATTCAGTAAAATCTTCTGATATTTTGGAATTTTTCAATACTGAAAAAGGTATTGTAAAAATTCTTGAAAGAAAAAGTGACGCTAATGAGAGTAATATGATTATGCAATTTCATTTTATCATTAAGAAAAATAAGAATAGGTGAACTGCATTGTAATCAGAAAGCCAAGGTTGATTAAACTTGATTGGTGAGATCAAGAATCCTCAACTCTGTTGATAGGTAGTTTTACCTATCTCCCCCATGGACTCAGAAAAGTCATATCTTATAAAAATAAATAAAAATTGGGCAATGCTATATATCTCATTATGCAAGAAAAGCATAAGACTGGATTGATAATGGCAACTAAAAAAGATAATAAATAGTGTTGAATGGAAGAAACTGAAAATTTCTAGTGAATGCCGAGTAAAATAGGAGGGTTGAGATTCACCTATAAAGGAAAAACAGATATCAACAGCAAAACTAACAGCTAATGTTGAATAAGCATTTCGCTTGAGATTGGTAAGTTTTGTATGTCGTTTATATATAAAGTATAGTGAAAATACTGCAAATAGGGATTTGCAAAGATAATTTCATAATGATGGATTCAAAAAAGAAATCGACCAAAACTGTCAACAACTTGAATAAGAAGACAAGATTTACAAGCAGAACAAAGTTTTGTTCAATGTTCCTCTGCAGAATTATTATGCAAAGCCCTGTAGTAAAATAGGAATAGATTAATACGTTATCTGTTATTTTATGAATCGTCTAAATCTATTCAGTGATGAAAACCAAGAATTTCTGGGTTTACTGTTAAATGATGATTTAAAGATTTAACATGTGTAACTGCTAACAACTTTAAAAAGATTAAAAAAAAAACACTAAAAATTAAAGATTAAAAAAAAAACACTAAAAATTAAGACAAATTAAAAAAGAAATACCGGACCAGTTTTAAGCCCTAATTGCAGGATGTTGAAGTCTAACAAATAATAGACGAATCTCATTGTATAAATGGAATTGAACCAATCAAATGATCGGTCAACTTCATTCAAGGGGGCAAAGCGATCACCAATCAAAAAGGTTTGCAGGTCGATGTAAATAAGGAACAATCTTACATTAACTCTCACTGGAATTAAATAGGACTGCAGTGGGTGGTTTAAAGGAGTCCAATACTTTCAGGAATCAAGAGGTGGAGTTAATTATGTTGATGGTTACTAAATTGTATTCAGTTTTTCCAGTTAGGTCTTGAGATATATCAACAGAAGCAATGGGTTTATTGGTTGTCTTCAGTACACAAAACAGTAGATTTTAAAGAAATGCATTATTGATGTAATTTATATTAATAATAATAATTGCTATGTTTCAGTTTACATTAACAAAATTTGTTTGTAAGATAGCTTACATATCTTCATGTAATTCCTAATTGTTTAATTGTCTTTTGTTACATTTTTTAAAACTTAAAGGAAAGGACAATGTCTTTCGAAAATTTGTTATTAAACATGTATTGTAATATGTATAAATATGTACATAATGCTGTATATATGTTTATTAAAGCTGAATTATTTAGTTCTCTCATCTACTATTCTGGCAATGATGACACTAACGCTAAGCAATAAACACAGAAAGAATAATACTGAAAAAATAAATATATTATTTAATACTAAGATTTCCTATTAAACAAAATAATGTTGAAAAAAACAAAAGCATACCAGAACTGAGCAACATTTTAGAAAACAGTGGAGAAAGAGGGAATTCGGCCATTTGCATTCCAAGAGGTTGTGTGAGCTGTGCATTGTCATCTAGTGCTGAAAAAAACAAAAACAATTTTAATAATCAAAATTTTAAAAAATATATATACTTATATATCAATTAATTTTTGCATAAAGTTACAATTAATTGATTACTGTATAACTACTGCAAAAGCATAAATAAAGGAAGATTTTGATTCTTGTTTTACTTATGTGGTACAGGTTTTAAGAATCCCACCTCTGCAACCGTAAGTGGTATCCCAACCAAAAAACACAACAATAAAAAAATAATAATAAATAAATTGCTCTAAACCTCTTGTCCTGATATTCTTGTTTTTTGGGTTTATTTATTTATTTATTTATTTTTTTGTCCACATTAAATCCCTTTGAGCTTGATGGTCTCAGGACAAGGGCTTTAGAGTAATTTATTTGGTGGTTTTTTTTTGTTTTTTTTTGGTACAATTTTTGTTTTCATAAACTAACACTTTTTTTTTACAGTAGGTTAACATTTGCAGATATGTAGATATTCTTCATAATAAATTCAATACTTAGTTAAATTCATTGTTTTTAACTAAAAGCCTTGTTTTTCATTCTATAAATTTTTATGTTGCGATGGTTTGAAATTAGAATTGCATCTTAGTTCAAACGAGTGATTTGGCTGTGAATTATTTTTAACCTGTCTGAATCAGAAAATAAAATGATTCCCAAATGATTTTATAGACTATTTGAGATTAGCATATTATATAACAGAACAGTATAAATAAAACTGCTTTTTAAGTTTCAGGAATTGTCTTCAGAAGCTCTAGAGACAAAGGTGACTAAGATGACTGAATTATGGTACGGACTTAACATATTAATTTTAAAAAATTGAGGAAGTTTGCATAAAGATCTACAACTAATTTTGATATGCCTTAAAAAAAAAAAAAAACAAGAAAGTAATAAAAATTAGAAAAAAAGTAAATAAAATTGATTGTCATGAATTATCATGATAGAAGAGCAAGGCATCATATTTGGTTGTTTTTTTTTTTCTGTTTCTTGTTCTTATTAAAGAAAGTTTTTAGTCAGATTTAGTCATGTCTAAGGACAGTCCACACAAGAAAGAGCTATACAAGAATCTTGTTTTGAAGATACAAACTTAATTCTTAGCTGTTCATTACAGGTTATGAGCTTCAAATGGTTATTTCTACTGCATCGTATATTAAAACCCCATAGTTATTTTCATTCTGATTGCATCACTCCTTTCCTTTTTTTTTTAATATACATTTCCTTAATTCTAATGTTGCAAACTCAACTAACTTTAAAAAACTTGGGTAGAATATCAAAACAAACAATTTTGCTATAATAATTTATATATTTTAATAAAGGAACCTCCATTGGATGCATCTTTATATTTAAAAGCATTTCATTTATTTTTTTATGAAAACAGTAAATTAAAATTTATTTCAACAGTAACTAAACATGGTTACCTCCAAGAGCATACAGTAATTCTACAGCACTTAGGAAATTCTGAGCTGGAGGTGCCTAGCAATTCAAACAAAAAATATAGTTAGTATATATAAAACAATACATTTAAAGCTGGAGTTTTAGTAAAAGAACTACATAATACTTAATTTTTTTATGATTCTATTATCACTTTTTTAGAAAAAGAAACTAAATAATAAAAAGAATATATAAAAGAAAATGAGAAAATGTGTGTACTTCAAACCCACATGTTAAACTAAAAATCCTAATATAAAAGCTATAATAATTCTATAAAAATCCAACCTAATAACAAAAGAATTTCATTTAGGTTATAAAAAAAATGATGGAGTATATTATATGTAAATTAAATATAACTTTCATCCATTTATAGGAATAATAGTGTGTTATTATAGTTCATTTCAGATAGTGGATCATTGTTAGGAGGCTTACAATGACATTAATACATGCTTAATTCTGTTGATTATCATAACAATTAATTCACACTATTTATATTTGCAGTGACTAAATAGAAAGAAAATAAAAGTCAATGCCATTGTTAGTCAGCTAAAAGCAGTCGACAGAAAACTGAAATGGACTAAAGTATCTCCTTTTTTCTGGTTTAGGGAACCACCAAACAATTTCAAGTTAGCAGACTTCCTGGTTTTTCTTCTGAAGACATAATTTGAACAAAAAATGTAGTGGCAAAGTAGTGGAGCTATCTCAAGGCTTGCCTCTATTTGGAACTAATGAAGAGGCCATCTTGCTTAATCAATCTGATCAAAGTAGAGCGGCTTTCTATTGTGCTAAATTCCTCTGCTGAATCATCATAGAATCTTCCAAAGGGTTTGAAGGAGTAATGGACAATGAATCAGAAAGCTGCTCTACATTCTCAAAAAGAGAGTAAGGCCTTTCTGTGCAGGCTGACGCATGCTCAAAATGAATCCAACGGTTACTTCATTTTCTGCATTAGTGTTATCTGTGTTAGTTCAATGCTTTTCAAAAACTGGAAATGTAGCATTGCTTTCCAATTTCCAGTGGTTATTACATTTGATATTATCCATATAATTGAAAAATGTTTCCATCGTATATAATGGAGCGCAATGACCAGTCAGTCTCGTCTACATAAAACTGTAATGATTTCTTTGACTAACATTTACAATTGAATTAAATGTGAAAAGTGTGTAGTAGTTATTTCAACTGTAATTTACAATGCTCACTGAAATAATGGATTCTTTCTTGTGTTTTATATATATAAGAAATTGCAGGAATATATTAAAACATGTACAATCATTAATAATTTAAATGTACAATAAATAATACTCATAAAAAATAAATCCTCCAAATTCAAAATGAATTAAAAATTAATGTATCTAACTATAGGCCTATGTGGTCCTCGGGATTGTGGGAGATAAGACTCCAGGCGTTTCCTGACCAAAAGGACTACGTTTAGGTCAGGTGCTTAGCCTTACACCCACCTCCTTTAACTTTTACGGGAAAGAAACTTCGTACCTAGTAAACCTAGTAGAAGGTTAGGTGGACCCTAGGACCCATCTGGAGAGAATTCAACATGAAAAATCCATGACCACTGCCAGGATTGAACCCAACTCCTCCAGCCTGCAGTCAAGTGCTTTACCACTTAGCTACCAGGCCAATGTTTAAATAAGTAATGATCTAAAAATCCAATGTTTACAAAAAAAATGTGAGTTAAAATGAACCTTTCAACATGAAAAAAGAAAAGAAAGGAAATTAGGTCATATTTGCTTCTTCAATTTTTATCTAATAAATTTGCTTTTTCATAATTGCATCTTAAATACACAAATAATTAAGAGTAAACTACATACTAACATCAAGAAAGCTAAACCTCAGAATGTTGTCAATTCCGAGAGCCTTTAACTGCAGTAGAACCCCTGCTAAGCTGCTTCTCTGAATTTCTGGAACCGTAAATCTTTGAAGTTTCAAAAATTCAGCCTCTAATAGAAAAGATTCAAAAATAAATTATGAAAGATAAATTAAATAAAATCATTAATGATTAGAATTTTTAGTAATACACTGTCCTGTTGAATATACATTGTTTAAATGTGTCTTATTTATTTTCAGACAGCAAGATTGATTTTAAACAGAATTTTTTAAACAGATGCTAACATTATTAATGAATCCAGTATCTGTAACAGAAATATCCTGACAACTTAAATATTCTATGACAGATGCTTAGTAAACTAATTTTAGCTTTGTTACACAAAATCTTCTATATTGTTAAAATAGAAGATTTTGTGTAACAAAGCTAAAATTTGTAAACAAAGCTAACGGTATATATTTGAACAATATGAATTTATTCCATTTTAATAATATAAAGCAATTAATATTTAAAAGAATTGAATGTATTTATAAAAAAAGGCATTAAATTGTGAAATTTATAAAAGAATCTCATGTACTTATAAATTAATTCAATGCAGTTTTATGAAATTTTAAAATGTATAACCAGGATATAGTCGATAGGCTTTTCCAGAACGAGTACGTCCAGCTCTTCCAGCACGCTGTTCAGCTGATGCCTGAGATACTGGGACTACTACCAAGGAATCTAAAAAATATATTAGATTACAATAAAATAATAAGCAATTGTACTTAATAACATTATATTAATAGTATGCAATTACATTGTAACATATCAGGACTGTGGAGTCAGTACAGAATCCGCAATTAATGGTAACACTGACTCCTTTATTTACATATCAACCTAGGAAATAATAATAATAATAAAGAAAAGCATCGCATGCTTTTTCACAATCTTAATACACTGACATACGTAATGTTACCCATCTGTTGTAAAGATGGCTTTCATTAATATAAATATCATGAAATATGTTATGTTTTGAAATTTAAATATATCCTGAAAATATAACCTGAAAAAAATAGGTTAATCAAATTATTATCTGTGAAATACGAAATTTTAACATATTATTTATATTACAATTTAAGTTGATTCCAGTAACCCAAGAATTGCTTCTGACTCCACAGCCCTACAGCATATAACCAAAAGATTGCAATTCTTTTAGTTCACAAATCAAACAAATAAAAAGTAAAAATAAACTGCAAATCCTTAATGTTTGAAATGTTGCTTAATATTAATAAAAATAAACCAAATTTCTATTACATACTTAATTCAGCAAAACAAATTAACCTTTTTCAAAAATTTATAATCAACTGACATTGAGCCAAAAATTTAAATTTAAAAAATCAAATATAACAATTAGAAAATCACAGAATGTGTAAAATGATCTCTTAGCAATAGATATATGCAAGCATAAAATTTCATTATGAATGAATAATTCTTATTAAGCTTCTGAAAACTGAATGGTCAAAGTTACAAAAAGAAGCAGGAAAAAAAAAATAATATGCTAATGATTATTCGTCAGGAGAGAAAATACAAAATGAAGTGAAGGAATGAAGTAGAGATTGAAATGACTCCAGTACAATGTAACAAAGAGCAAGAATACATGATGAAATACATAGATCTCATTAAATATAGCAGAAAACTAAAGGAAAAAACAAGAACAACAAAGAGTACTTCAAATGATGATGAAGATTTAAAGGAATAATATCATGAAGGCAGTGATACTACATTTATTAGTTTTTACCAAAGAGTGGTCGGCTAATTTAAATTCATCTAAATTCTAGAGAGATGTTGAAGCTGTCTAATATGGATATAAGAATATAACAAAATCTATTCACTTTCAAGGACATCTGATGTTGATGTGCTTATTTGCAATAAGAATAAGAAATGACTGCTTTGAAAAATATTACTTAAAAGTTTGCTTTTGTTTAAATTTGAAGTAACCTCTGTGTGAATGTTGTATATATTAATGTTTTATACAGGGTCTTTCAAAATAATTCATCCAATTTCAAAGGAGTGTATTTTGTTGTGTTTATTAATATACAGCAATTACAAGTACATAGAATAAAGGAAAATCTGTCCAAATTTTATTGTTTCACACTTTATAAATGTTCTATGTGTCTTCCCCTGGTCACACGAATTATGTCGAGACAATAATCAAATTTCTGTCATGCACATTCAAACATGTCTGTTTTTAACAACTGCAGAGCGGTAAGAATGTGAACTTTGAGTTCTTATAGCATTGTGGGCAACGGTGGCACATACACAGCGTCCTTAACATACTCCTATCAGAAGAAGTCGCAAAGGGTTAAGTCTGAAGACCTTGCAGGCCACCTGCAGAGCATCATGTCATCGAGTCCACAGCATACCAATTGGTCACAATGACAGTCTTTCACACAGGTGCAGATACACGTGTTTCATGGAGCCATCTCACGGTTATCATAAACTTTGTGATTTTCTATTTCATGTAATGTGTGGTACGCTTTATTTTTACAGAGCTATGATCTAATGAAATCAGATGAATCATTTTGAAAGACCCTGTATAAAAATAAATAGGCAATTTCATCAATTAAACTTAATCTCACCTGTAAATGTACTGTTATTATAATACCGCAACTTAACAAATCCACAATCGACAACTGCAATGGAAGAAAAACAAAATTAAAAAAAATAAGTAAGTAAAACACTGACTAAGATAGTTGTTAATAAATTATTGGAATAAATAAGCTAAAAATGAAAGAAATCTTTACATTAACTTACCAAAAGCAATTCTGCTGATAGTAACTGAAGCTTCAGCGATGTTTGTGGCTACAACAACCTTTCGAGTTCCTCTTCCAGCCGGTTGGAATACTTTCAACTGAGATGAAGTGGGAAGAGATCCATACAAAGGAAGAACAAATAATTTCATCAAATTCTTCTTTAGATCTTTCAGTCCACGTGCATAGTCTCTGTTGTCAATTGAAAAAAAAAAAGTCTACAAACAGCTTGATATTCAAATCACTAAATTAAACTATTAGTTAGTAAAATATTGCCACCGATATAGCACACATTTATTAAAAATATTATTTACATTTAAAACCTAAACTTTAAGAGGAACCTTATACTAGATTGAGTATGGTGGCTGAGTTTGATTGAAGGTTTCCTCTTCAAAAGAACAGTAAGTGACCCTTACACTGCCTCATTTTGGAAAACTGAAAATTGATAACTTTATTTGAAAATTTTAATTTTGACTTATTCAGAACAGAATAATTCCAACAAGAAGTGTTAGGTTGCAACTATGATCCACAAAGAAGCTGACGTGGTTCAACAGAAAAATCAAAAGGCTACAAAGAGAAGCAAGCAAACTTTTGATTGGCTTGGGACACAGCAACTCTGACTCGATCTCATGATGTACTATGGATTCACTTAAAACACTAGAACTTTTGGCTTTTACTTGTTCTTGTTGTTGTACGGTTCACACCGAAACGTGATCTTTGTGTCTGAAAGTCCATGTTCTATGGATCTCTAGTGTTCCCAACATGGCGAATCCCTAGAATTTCAAGGGAAAGATACTGAGATGGTTTCCCGTTGCCTTCCTCAGGAAATCACTAAGGAACGATTTCAGACCTGAAGAGAGAGATGAAGAAGCAACAAACACATGTCGACGTCGGGATTCGAACCCAGGTTCCAACACATCTGCCTCATGGGAGGCCGCCACTTAATCCACTAGGCTATGCCGGAACGGCTTTTAAGTTATAGAAATTTCAAAATATTTATTACAGAATGTATCAATCCTGTTTAAAGTCGTCTTTTGATATTTTTCCCCCCTTAAAATAAGATTGAAATGACTGCATTCTGAAGCTATTTGGACCTCAAAATGTTTTGCCGATATTCGTAAACTTTTCCTATTTATTTTATATCAATAAGATGATTTAAAGTCAGGGAGGAGGTGTAACGATCAAACACAGTTACTAACAGAAATGCCTGGAACAAGATAACTGACACAAACCTACAGGAAACAACTGATCTATTTATTTTGTGCTATGATGTTAATCAAGGCTGAGCAGATTAGTTACGGCGATAACAGATTTGATCATTAAAAAAATGGATTAATCTAATGAGAAATTCCATTCCTCCACTTACATTAATAGGCTTACAGCTTGATCTACTTCTTCTTGGCCAGTAAGAAAGACCAAAACGTCGCCTTCTGGTTCGTGCTCATGAATTTTCATAACAGTTTCTACACTTGCTTTTATATAATCGGCTACTGGGTTACTTGAATAAAATATTTCCACAGGGTAGCAGTTACCTAATAAATAGATGAATAAATACATTTTTAGTTAGAGTATCCAACTATAGAACTCTCATCAAAAATATTAGAAATTCAGAAAATATTAAATCTGAATGGCAATTTCTATAAGTAAACAAGTTAATAAAAATAGTGAAGTGAGACTTACCTCGGACACTAATAATTACAGAAGTATCTTTTGATTCATCATTAGTTTCATTTAAATTTAAGAACTCTTTCAATGTAACAATATCCATTGTTGCTGATGAAATAATCACTTTTAAATCTGGGCGTTTTTTTAAGATCTTCTTAAGCAATCCGAGAAGAATGTCTGTTTGGAGCGTTCTCTCATGTACTTCATCAATAATAATAACACTGTAGCGACGAAGTAGGGGATCGCTCATTATTTCTCGGATGAGAATTCCCTCGGTCAGAAACTAGGATAATAACATAAACAAAATATTCAAAGATTAAGAGAAAATAAAGCAAGCAATCAAAAACTTCCAAAAATCAAGTAATTAATAATAATAGTTGAAATCAAGTGTTTACTAAGTGATATCCTTGGACAGCTGTTTCTCGCTCTTTGGTATTCAGCTGGGAGTAATCACCAATAAACAGGGAGGTCTCAATACAGAGGTCAAAAGGAGAAATCACCAGAAAGAATGTGGAACCTCCAAAAATTAAAAAAGCAACAATAAATAAATAATGAAAAATGAACTGGAAAATTCATGTGCCAGTATTCCGCCGGCCACAAATTAATTTTCCCTGTGCATTAGAAGAGAACTAAAATATACCTGGTGGAAATCATGAAACCAGTGGAATAATGGCGTATGAATTTCTCTATTTTAGCTGCTTTTTTAACATTCAGGGAAAATTCATTTGTGGCCAGTGGAATACTGGCGCATGAATTTCTCAATTCATTTTTTATTCTGTATTTATTGTTGCTTTTTTTTTAATTTTTAAAAGGTTCCACTTCTTTCCAGTGATTATCAAATAATTAACCTTAAAATTCCAAGATTTTAAACCACAAATCTATTATTAACTGTTAACATTATTTAAGGGATCACTTTTCCCATCAAGGTTTCAACCCTTTAGCAAAGGATATAAGAGTTTATTCAATTCAACACCATTGTACAGAAAACACTTACACTGTAGTGTAGTAATGGAGCATAAACTAAGATTCAACTTCAATATCAAATACATACACCATAATCATAAGTTTGTTGACAAAATAATTACCGTACATTTCGGCAGATAAGACGTCCTTCAGATAAGACGAGGTGTAAATTTTCGTCAAATTTTTATAGTTTAAGCATATATCTGCCCTAAAAGACGACCCCCAAACTATCAACAGCCTATGAAAGTTTAAGTCAGCGATCATCATTTTGTTAATAATACTGTATAGCGTATGCAGAATCCCACGGTTTCTGGACGCCCGGCTATTCCTTTCAAGTCGCTTTCCAGTAGGCACGCCGACCAGGTCAGGAATGGAAAGGAAAAAGGAACCTATGAATAGTGACGTAGAAACACATAGAAGCACATGCTTTTAAATACATTGATTTGAAGTGAGTGTTTTGTTTTATTTTATAATGATTTTAATTTATATAAATTTCAATCTTATTTTTTTTGTATCTGTTCCTATAAGACGACCCCGGATTTTGGGGGCCTTTTTTAATGATTCAACTATCGTCTTATCTGCCGAAATATACGGTCATACATATTTCAGAAATAGAAAAAAATTGAATAAGAAAGATAAAGCAGTTACTAATAGAATTATAAAACTGTCAATAGACATGGTCATAAATAAAGAAATTAGAAGCATATACAAAGATAATGAGATCAAGTTTATTTTTTACAAAGGTGAAAAAACTAATTAGAAAGAGAAAGGGCAACAAGGAGAATATTATGAAACAAATGGGGGTCATATACAGTCGGAAATGCGGGGACTGTGGGCTAATCAACTATGGAAGTGTAGGGAGAATGTTAAAGGTATGGCTAGAAGAACATCTAAGAGCCTATACAAGTAAGAAACGAAGAATATCAGATTGGGCCGACCACAACAAAAAAGAAGGCCATAATTCGGACCCCATAGATGTAGTATTTCAAACTGAAGATGAGAATTCTCGACTAAGGTAGAATCTTTCTATATAAATTGGAAACTATGCATAAACATAGAAAGAACCTTAAAATTCAATAAAAATTGCTTTTAGTTATTTCATAATGTTAAAATAAAGAAAAACAACACACATATTCCATTCAATAACTACTTCAATATTTCAACTTTCTCAACGAAAGTTTTCATCAGGAAATAAATATACAAAATAAGAGAAAGAATGACTATGTCTTCTTTCCTCCTTCCAACAGAAATTTGAATAATCATTATATATTATTTCTCAAAGGGTTTTTTTTGTCGGAATGCCATATTTCCTTTACTACTTCATCAAAATCAATGATTGAGGCATCATTTTGAAGATTACGTTCCCCGCTAATGACGAAAAATAAACAAATTGTTTAAAATTAATGTTTTCGTTAAAAAACTTTATTTTTAAAAACTTTTTATAAAAATGTAGACACGCTTTAACAGATGCGCCTTATTTTTCGAAAACGAAAATATTCTTTAGCGTTGTAACCTTCAACTATTTCCTTTTTTGAATAAAAATGCACTTTAAATGATATTTCATTGTTTATTTAATAACAACAGATAAAAAAACAAACAAAGATTTATATTTTAATAAAAATAAACGATTTATTACAATAGAAACATAAAAATTAGTCAACTTCTCATATATTATTTCTCAAAGGTGTTTTTTTTATTTCCCTTAATACTTCATCAAAATCAATGATTGAGATATTTTCAAGATTACGTTCACCGCTAATGATGAAAAATAAACAGATTGTTTAAAATTGATGTTTTCGTTAAAAAAATTTATTTTAAAAATCTTTTTATAAAAATGTAGAAGGCAATCTATTGACAATCTGTTCATTTATTTATTTCCACATTACCATTCGGTGACTGATCAAGACACCATGCGAATTATTCACACGGGTCAACTTTTTTATAAAACTTGAGAAGACGCCATTTATTGACAATGTGTTTAACTAACATGCACACAATCTGTTGGATTTGTTTATTATTTCTCAAAGGTGGTTTTTTGTTGCGAATTATTCGCACGGGTCAACTAGTAATCAAGAAAAGTTAAACATGACAATGATAACTTGCATCAATAACATACATTATTAAACCTTTAATTTAGCTTTTATATTTTTGTTACTTTTCATCACCCCCCCCCCCCAAAAAAAAAAAACCAAACAAACGATATCTCATTCATTCTTAAATATTTATCCCTATTCATGCACTTAGACAAATTTATAATACCTGATTCTAATATAAAACGTTCTGCCTCATCATGTGATTCATATATAATACTAACTATAGGATCTGGATTGTGCTGAAATTTTAAAGTGTGATCGGCCCAATCAGATATACCTAATTTTCATATTTAAAAGCTCTGATATGTTCTTCAAGGTGCTCTTTCATAGATCTGCCCGTACTTCCTATGTAGATTTCGTGGCAATCCCTACATTCTAATGAGTATATGATTCCCATCTTTTATACTTTTAGTTACTTTGTACATTATTTGGAAAACAGGGGGAAATGAGAAAAAAGATTATTTAATAATTGATCCGGGATTGTAGATGATATCTAATGGTTGATTTAAAAATGAATTATTATTTGTAATAGATGATATTTAATTGTTTTTAAATTATGTCTTATTATTTGTAATGACTATATATAATTGTTAATGTCAAATGTATTCATAACAAATTTAGAGGAGACAATAAAATATCTTCTCCTCAATTTATGTCCTGAAGAAGTCTTTCGCACAGAAAGATGAAATGTAGATGGAAATGAAGAAGTGTCTAACTTTACAGAAGATTCAACTTCATATAAAGCAATGAAAGACTTGTGAATAAAATTAAATATAATGCATATGAAAATAATATTCTGGAACAAAGCAATGTTTAAAAAAATTTCATGTATGAATTGAGAAAAAAAATTATGTAGGTTGTACTATACAAAAACTGGAGTTACATTTAAAACAACACTTGTATTTGTATAAAGGTAAAACTTTGGAGAAATTCAGCATTAAGTGAAAAGTGGGCAGAGGCCTTTTCTTGAATCGCAGTCAAAGGAAGAAGTCAGAAAGAGCTTTTCATTAAAGAATCTTACATCATAGCCACAACCCCCATTATCAATGATGGACTATCCTACTATGACATCACCAAATATCTAGGAAGACAGCGCAGCCACAATAATTTGAACTGGCGAAGGCTAATGAACGGCAAAGTTTTCTGTCACTTATTAATATTGTTGACATATTAAACAATGTTCAGTATTTTTTAATTAGTTTACTTATCTGTGTTTATTTTTATTATTACTAAACTTTTTAATCACACAGTTTTTTGAAGAAAAAAAGAAGTATTTTCTAAAGGTTTTTTTTTTCCTAAAAATCAATCTGGATATTTGGAGTTCTACTGTATCTGTAAATTTAAATCTTAAAACAACTCACTTTTATTTTAGTTTTCTGAAGATCCCATGCGTCATCAAATCGAATGCTATAACCAACTTCATCCCCAAGCAAACATCCTCTTTCTTCTGCTACTCGCATTGCAAGCTACAACAAACAAAGTAACAGTTCGTAAGTTTCAATTACTGTTTTTTTGATTAATGCCACATAAATTCTATTATTAAGAATAAGAAGTTCAAAAAATAATAGAAATCTTACTGTTGTAGCAGCCACTCTCCGAGGCTGAGTGACCCCAATCATTTTATTATCAGCCGTCCATCCTGCTTCAACGAGATACTGGAAGAACATAGAAAACATTTATTTCTAAATTTTACTAATTAAATTTATATTATTTCAAGAATTCATCTTTAATTGTTGCATTTTCGTGGAAATTGCTTGACTATGTAAATGGAATTTTACATCCATTTACAGTATTATTGTGAATTATAAACCAAAATTTGGGTAAATTTGAAGCTTCTATGGGGAACTTAAATGTAATGTATGAAAATTTGTGCCAAAAACATACTATCAATTATATCCTTGTAATCCAAGATTTCCTTAAAGTTTCAATAGCAGTAGCATGTTTATAATGATCAAAAGGTGAACTGAATGTGGACTGTGGCAGAAACTGTTTGAAGGGAGGGGAGCTGAAATTAAATCATCCCTCATATTTGAAAACACACCCATTTCAGTTGAATAGGCTTCTTGCTTTAAAGTTATAAAACGAAAAATTATACCATTAGAATACGAATACCGAATCCTAAAAAAAATAATTTTGAAAATATTTATATCATTCTCAGTTATGTTATAACACATTTAGCAAACTTATTTTGTTAAGCATATATACACTTTGACTATCTCTCAAACAGCATCAAAAGTTATTAAAGATGTTCAATTATCCTTTTTAATGAAGATAAATCTACAGCAAATGGCTTCTCTTTTTCTATTTCCTTCACAAACTTAAAATCTTAATTTAATAACATTTCTAAACAAAGTGGAAAATTAAAAAATCAGAACAGCACAGGAAAAAAATAAATTTAACCATTATAATATAGGTAATAATCTATCTATATAAAAGAAAAGTTGATCTTTTTTCTGGCTCTATCTCCTCTGAAACCATAAGACACTGAATACAAAAAAGGTGGCAAATGTTAGGTAAAGTATTGAGGACGCTCACATTTTCATTTTTATCTATGTGAGTCAATTGGGCGTCCAGAGACATCCTGAGATATCCCGGGTCTCTGAGATGTTCATATTTTCATCGAAAATCATCATGTCATGCGACTTATGATCAACCATAAGATCTACGAGACGCACTTGCAGGTCATAGTGAGAAAGTGGACATAGTCCCGGAGGGTAAGAAAATTATCTCAGAATGCAAGATCATGTGATCCCAGGTTTGCTAAATAAATAATAAATGTATTTAACTTCTTCGGGGTTATGCCCTTTACTAGTTAGATCATGGATGCAAAGCTTATGAATTTATCTATTACATCAGACACTGAAATAATTTAAATTAATTGCATCACAATTTTAAGTTTAAATTCAATTTGTCGTTACATCAATCCTCACTATCTTAATAACTAATTAATAATAATAATAAAGAGAGGGGAAAATATATATAATTTAATTAATTATACAAAACAGAGTAATAATAAGTAATATTATATTAACCATCATTCATTTACTAAGTTAAACAATCAACAATTATAAATAATGTGCAGAAACACTGAGAAGTATCTAATTATTGAGCATCAATTAATAACGGCATCCATGCTGTTTCTATTTACAAAATGTTGCCATTCTTTCATTTATAAAAAGACATAAAATGTAAACTCATTAAATGATGGAATCAGGAAACAAAGCCACAGGAGCATCGTAAATAGTAAAAAAACTTTAAAATTTATAATTTTAAAAATAATAAATCTTATTAATTCAAAGTACATGGTTGTAACGTTGTTAATCCTTCAGAAAGACAATATGAATAACTCTGGATTTTATAGAATTGAACAAAACTAAAATCCAAACTGAATTGATCTAAAAAATTCTTACTTGAGGTATCTGAGTACTTTTGCCACTTCCAGTTTCTCCTATCACAATCACAGACTGATATTTTTCCACTAAATAAAGAATATGATTGCGGTTGTGAAATATAGGGAGTTTCTGACGTTGGGTTTCAATGGAGAGCGAATGAAATGGATTATAAATTAACTGTAGACCAGCGTTTTCATCTTCAGTTTTTCTGTCTTCTGAGGATCCAGGTAAATCAGTATCTGAAAAACACAATGAAAATTAAACGGTATTCAGTGACGAACAGAATAAGCGAGAAATCAGAATAAGTTTCAATCAGGGGTTGAATAATCAATGAATAAATGGATTCCTTTAATTTAATTTTTATCATTTCTATAGCAAATTTAAATTATGCAAAACAAAAAAACGCATAAGAAAAAAGACATGGCAAATGAATTTCACACAATCTCTTATAATCTTTAGAATAAAATAAAAGTTATTTACGGAAGAATGCCTTAAGTTAGCATTATATGAAATTATTATTACCTCACTATTACATTGCAGATTACTAAATAAAACTTATTTTTTTTAGTTTATACAGTGGACTATTATAGACATTAAATAATAATCCAGTAAAAAATATACAGGGCAGACCATGAGAAATTAAGTTATGTAAACATACAATGTTAGCTTATCTGGCAATTGTTATATTTGTAAATTTTAATGATAAAATTGTTCAAGAAATCCTTAAATATAAACTCTATATGTAAATTACATTCATATTTCTTTTGATGTTTATACATCTTAAGTATAAACGTCAAAATCTGAGTTCTGAGTTAGATAATGAAAAGTGCTTTCACAACTGTTACCTAAATACGTTGAATAAGAGGAAGAATTTCATATCTAATACACACTGTATTTGGGTGCAATTTATATTCTTGTTACACATTTTCTGCAGGACAGAGTGGACATACTTTACTCGCCCTTGGGTAATTGCATTAATTATTTCAGATGAAATAATCGAGAATCTCATTCCCATTTGTCCAGAACTCTTGAACTGAGAATGGTCGCCTTCTTAGGAGATTTTAACCCATATAATTTTGAACTCAGGACTGCCATGAATCTTAAAGACAAGGGAAATTCAGTTTCTTACTTCAGAGATTATTAATGCATCTTATATTTAAATTGTGAAAAAAAAGTTAGTCAATAAATATTGTTACCTGTAATGGTAATACTCTAGTACGTATGTGAGTAATTAACAAAAATAAATTATCATTTACTCTTCAATGTCTGATTCATCCACCCAATAATCTATAAACCCTAATAAGATTATGTTTTCTTTTCATTCACATGAATTTAAGGATCTTTAAATGTAAAAACAGATCATAGTATGTATTAATACCTATCATATTTTTAGAATAAAAGGCTATTCTTATTGTATTTTTAATACATTATATATAAAATCTCTACTATTCTAATGGCACAATGATTAGGCTATCCATATAATACTCCAATATCAAACTAATAATAATAATGAAGTGGTTAATAATTAAACTTACGAGTTACTTTTATTACAGTCGACATAATATCTTAAAGTTATCTAGAAAGTATTATTTGTGTTTAAAAACTTAAAGAATTATGTTATCTATATTTACATTTGTAACGGATTGCTTGTAGTAATAACAGTTTTTTAATACAAATATATGTTTTTAAGTAAAAAAAAAAAAACCCAAACAAACAGAATTTATTTTTAGGCTTACTAATTTATAAAAACAAACCAACAAGATACAAAAACAAAAGATTTCGCTTCTGAGCTATCATCGGTGGGAGTCGGAGACGGACGTTTCTTAATGAAAGGCACGCTTTGCTTTATTCCATTTCCCTGAAGGATTGCAAGGCCAGAAATTGGAGCTTTTTCTTTTGTTTTGCTTGTATTTCATTGGGATCCCATTGGCAGGTGCGTGAGTGGAATCCCTAACCTGGTTTCGCGATCTGAGCTTTCATTGAGGGGTTTGTCTGGCTGACGAGTCCATAAAGAGGACGAAACGGCCGTCTCAGACTGATGATAGCTCAGAGGTGAAATCTTTTGTTTGTCTTTTGTGCCTTGTGGTTTGTAATTTATTTGATAACAGGCAAGAAAAATTGTTATTGTACTTACTAATTTACACACATTAAACATATAGATAAAAACATAATTTTATAATCAATAACATTAGTTAATGCCGCTAACTTATAATACTATTGCTAATGTTTATTTTTTAATAATGCTTTTCAATATTTTACTTTTTTTTTGTTAGGCTTTTTATGTTAGAATCGAAGCTGAATTGGACTAAATTTCTAATTCTTTACTGTACTTAACTGATACAAAATTAATGGTACAACAGGTTTTTGGATAATGGAGATGAAGATAACATGCTGAACACAATACCCTTATGCAGATGCTCTCCGTATTAACTTACCTGGCTTCCAAAATTGTGCTCTGGCGAAAGACATTGCCACAGCAGTTTTGAACAACACTGTCTGCTGCAGAGATTCCGATGTCAAACTACATCTGAAGGCTGTACTTCAAACTTTTTTTCTTAAAACCATGTCATGCCTTTTAACTTCACCATCTGAAGATAAACATAAAAGATGAATAGGTTAGTCCTTTACAGATTAATTTAGACAAACTATACATTAAATTTCAAATAATAGGATATTGTATTATTACCATTTATAAACTGACAGAGGTATTCCTTATAAATAAATATCTTCTTATTTCCTTGAATTACTATTTCCAGTTTCAAACTTCGTGCATCAGAAAATGAGAGAGTAAGTGATTATTTAGAGAACCTGGCATGACTAAGTAATATCTACGAAACTGAAGTCAAGAAAGGCATTTTGTCAGTTGAAGAAAGGCAAAAATAAATATAAGAAATAGTATAGTTAATTACAAATTAAAAATAATATATTCAGATACATTATTTTAATCAGCTAATTTTTTATTTTATTATTTCTAATGTTTTCATATATTATTTCTTAAAAAAAAAATTACTAATTAGTTGTTATTGATTGAAATAATAAACGTATTTATATTAAATCATTTGTTGAGATAGATGTATAATATTTAAGTATTTATACATGTTTTTTTCCCTTAATCCATTGTTTCCTAACGTAACGTCCTTATCACTCACTCCATCTACTGATTTTTATAAGAACTATTGTACTTTCTAAAAGATTTACTAGATGTCGCCACTTTCTAGAAAGACTCAAGCTCTTCACTTCAAAAAGTAAATTACAATTAAAAAACGGCAATAATAAACAAATAACTAATGAAAATAATATTTATTTAGTTAACTTGTTCGATATATTTGTCAGCTAAGTTATAAATGACTATTTTTACAGTATTTTTAGATATTGCTTCTTAATTTTATCATTAAACACTGCAATAAAAACCTTGCTTTTAGTTTTAGATTAGAAATAAGAAGACTAATATTCCCGTTTTGTCTGTCCGTCTATGGACAGGTATCATTAGCAACAATTGCGTCTTCTGAATGCGCAACAATCACAATAATAATATAATTATTACGAAATTCTTCGATTTTAAATGTAGAAAAACAAG
>JAFIDM010000007.1:24889701-24906647 GCA_023159025.1 Thereuonema tuberculata | reverse complement strand
TTATAACATGACTGGTTATGCTGTGGTTGTTCCCCAAACCCTTGCGTTTGTAGAGTTTGTAGACAAGATGACTGATGTTAAGAGAATCTGTTGTTAGAAATTGAATCAATTTCACCCGACATCTTGAATTATAACAAAGAAGTAAAAATAAAATGACTAACTTTTAAGCAACTTAGCCAAGTTAAAAAAATTAGTTTCAATGGCAGTAGCTGCCCCCCCTTCCCCCCAAAAAAGATGGTATTTGAGCTCGTAAAATAAGAGACCATCTTTCCATGTACAAATCATGAATGGTATAATAACTAATATGCATAAAGTTTACAAATAACATAAGGGCACTATAGGAACTGGACCAATGAAAATCTAAATCTTCAGTCTTTGGATCTCTTGTTGCATTAGGATCTGATATCATCATCATCTAAACCAGGGTTTCTCAACCTTTTTTTACCCATGGACCCCTTTTCCCCCTTTTTTTTTTTTTGGTGGACCCCCTCATAGCTATTCGATAAAAGAAAAGTTTATTCCATTTTTCACTAATAAAAAGAAAAGGGATTATATTAATAATCAAAGAAATAGGAAATGATTATGCATTATTTTGAATGAAAACTAATTTAATGCAAATAAATTATTCTCAGTTAAAATATGTGATTCAATGAGATCCCTGTGGTTGATGCTGCTCAGCGAGTTTCTTTATATCTGGTTCCATCGATGTTAACGATAGTCGAAGATGATCTCTTTTCACAATGTCAAATCTATTGCGAACTTTTGATAAGTCATAAACACGACTAAATCCTGATTCAATGAGGTAAGATGATGGAAAAGCAATAACGTACAGCTGTGCTTTATCCCAGAGTCATGGGTACTTTGTAGCAATATTATTTGTTTTCCATATATTATACTTCCCATCTTTGAATTTTGCACGCATTATTTCATCACTTTGTAATTCAATGAGGGGCTCTTGCAAAGAAATGTCTATATCGGCAACATTAACTTCGAAAGGAATTGTCATCCAAGTTGGTATATCCATCATGAGTAGGTCACTAAACCGAGTTTGTATACCTTCGTGCATATTTTCCAAATATTCGCTATGTAATACAAGGTCTTCATCGTGCAAATCGCTGCTAATCGAAGCCAAACAAGGAAACTGTTCAAATGCACAATGCCTGATATTATTTTTGTACAACTGTAATTTTCTCAGAAAAACAGTAACAGCACCTTTACTTGATACGAAGTAAAGTAAATTTAATTTTTCAAATATATCTGATAAGCAGTGCCGTCGCGTGAATGGAGCGACCGGGCGATCGCCCTGGGCGCCGCAGCAACGGCAAAAAATAAAAAAAATTTGAAAATTTCGGTTTTTTTTTTTGGTTATAGATTTTTGGGATGATGGGGGAGGCGCAAATATCAAATGTAGGGCGTGCGACGAAATCTTGCCCTGGGTGCCAACAAACCACGCGACGGCCCTGCTGATAAATACTATCCGATGGTTGAGTAGATAGACGAAAAAGAAATATAAAATAAATAAAGTTAGAAAGAATCATTCATATATATTCTCTACTTATTTCAATATGGGGTAAATTACAGTAAAATTTTATTTTGAGTAATAACAACCGTTCTGAAGTGGAATTGCCCCATGGACCACCAAAATATCACTATGGACCCCCAATTTGTTATTTTTTGCCTGTGGACCCCAAAGATATTATATGGACCCCAAGGGGTCCATGTGGACCCCGGTTGAGAACTCCTGATCTAAACAATCAATGGAACTAGGTTGTTGTTTTGTTTTTTTATATTAGAAATCTTTCATTTTATCTAAATTTTTTAAAATTTATTAAAAATTGATAAAATTCCCTGCACGAATATTAACTAAAACTAATAGTGTTTACTGTTTGTATTTTCTAATAGATAATGATCTAAAATTTTTAACAAAAAATAACAATATATGAAAGGTAATAAATAAAAAGCTTATGAATGTTACTTTACTTTTTCCAATTCCCACATTAGGCCAGTCAATATCGACACAAAAAAAGGCAAACATCGCAAAAGCGCATGTATCTACGATTTTTTTTGTATGTTGTAAAGCAAAAGAAATTTGCTACAATTTGAGCCCAACACGAGCTCTCTAGGTCCATTGGTTGCGCAGATATAGCCAGTCAAAGATGGGCAAGTTTTTCCAAAAAGTGGAGAGTTGTCGGTAGGGTCATGTTCCAAGACACGTACCGGCTAAACTAAAGGTTCTAGAGAAAGATCATTAGAGAAGAAGTTGTAGAGAATTAAATTAGCTGCAATTTGATTTCAAAATGGTGCCTCTAGGCCTCATAGTTTCTTCAAAAACGAAAAAACAGTAAAACATCGGAATTTGGAAAAATGAGGAAAACATTGTACTGAACCATGTTGGTATGTATTTCTTTAAAAACACGTGCAAAGTTAACATTGTGATCTAGCCCAATATTGTTAAGAAGGTGATCTGGCATCGCAATGATTCAGTCACAGCCATTGTGGCGGGATACATTAGCTACGTTTTCAACCGCTTTGGTACAAACGTAGTTGTGGTGTTTGATGGATACCCACACGATGCATCTATGAGGAGCACAAAATCAGCCGAACGCCTGCGTCGCTCTGCTTCTCTCTCCTGCAGTGACATGTTGTTTGATGAATCAACACCCATCACAGTGCCACAGGCAAAACTGCTCTCCAATGAATCTAATGAACGCCACTTGATCACCATGATGCGTACTGAATTTGAGAGGCAGGGTATCAAGGTACATCAATCTCTAGAAGACGCCGATACTAATATAGTGATGACTGCACTCTCCAAGAGCTCATCGTTCGACCAAGTTTTCATCAATCGGGAGGACGTCGACCTGCTGATCCTCTTCAACGGCTTAAGCTCTGGACAGACGAACGTGTACTTCCAGAAAGGCGGCATAGGTGGGTCAGAGTGCGCTCACTATACAGCAAATTCCTTCACTTGTGGAGAAATGAAGGTTCCACAAGGGATGGTTGTGTTCCTGCATGCCTTCAGTGGGTGTGACACGACTTCTGCCCTTTTCTGGCAAGGCAAGATGAAGTGCTGCAACGCCCTCAAAAAAAAAACCCCACTGGATAGATCTCGCCAGCATTTTTCTTGATCGAAACTACAACCAGGACAAAGTAGGAAATGCTGGCGAGAAGATCTTGATGAACCTGTACGGCGGAGATGCGGGAACGCTGAACACCCTGCGATACTCACCATTTGTAAAATCAACAGCAACGACCAAAGTCAACCTTGCCCGCCTCCCCCCACCACAGAGGCTGCAAAATATCATTCGTGGAGGATCTACAACCAGGTACAAAAATGGTTGGGGGTCGACAAAAACCCTTGTGATTGGGGATGGGCCACCAGCGAACAAGGTCTTATGCCCATCACAATGTGCACAGAGCCCGCTCCTCACACCCTGCTTAGAATGGTGGCTTGCAAATGCAAGAAAGAGTGCTTAGGGTCGTGCACTTGCACTTGCAGAAAGGCAGGCTCAAGTGCTCAATCCTATGTTCCTTTTGCCAAGAGCGCAGTTGCCCAAGCGTCACCCCTATCGTCCTGGACGAGGAGGATGAGGATGTGGACGACCCAACGCCATATGACGACTCGCCTCCACCTTAGAAAACGTCGTCCATCCTCCCACTCCATCCCCCAGTGATCCAGACTGGATGAGACTCGGCCCTTCCAAAAGGGCGAAGTTCTACACTACTGCGGTGTTTATGCTTGACTGTGTACATAGAATTTTCTTGTTTAGATTTCTGTTTCCGTTCTTTATTTCATGTTTACGTTTATTTGTTTATTGTATGTTTATTTTAAGCCATATGTTACATCTACAATGTTAACTGCACATTGTTGCACGTGTTTTTAAAGAAATACCTACCAACATGATTCAATGCAATGTTTTCCTCATTTTTCGAAATTCCGATGTTTTACTATTCCTTCGTTTTTTAGAAAACTATGAGGTCTAGAGGCACCATTTTGGAATCAGTTTGCAGCTAATTCCATTCTCTACAACTTGCTCTCTCATGATCTTTCTCTAGAACCTTTAGTTTAGCCGGTACGTGTCTTGGAACATGACCCTACCGACAACTCTCCACTTTTTGGAAAAACTTGCCCATCTTTGACTGGCTATATCTCCGCAACCAATAGACCTAGAGAGCTCGAGTTGGACTCAAATTGTAGCAACTTTCTTTTGCTTTACAAAAGTATAGAGTAAAGATACCGGATAAACGCGTCCTTTACGGGGTGTTTTCGACAAAACTGACACAGGTGGCTGAATTTCGCAGTTTTTCGAACACCACAGGAGTAGCACAGGGTTTTCAGGGTTGCAAACTTGGGTATAAACTACTCTCAGGGGTCCTAACAACATATAAAAAAATCATAGATACATGCGCGTTTGCGATGTTCGATGCTTTTATTGACTGGCCTACATTGATACTGCAATAATTTTTTATCTGTTTACAATATTTTTTTTTTATCTTTCTTGCTTTTATTTTTTCTACACGTGGTCATATACAGTGACTGAAATTACTCTACCTTTTTTAGTTGTTCTTCCAGAGCCTTCTCCTTTTTAATTCTCTCTGCCTCATCAGGAAGGACTTCATAACCTTCAGGAATAATAAAATCTTCAGGTCTATTTTCACCACATACTTGGCATCCTGGCCGTGTAGGAACATTCAAAAAGGTACATGCAGGGCAGGACCAACCTAACAAAAGAAGGGTCGCTATCATCTACATAGGAAGTTTACTTATTGGTACTACTAAATATTTACTCGTAAAGAAAACTTTCATTGTTTTTTGTTTTTGTTTTTTTTTTCTAAGAAGAAGAAGGAAACAGATCGTCTTTAAAAGCAAAGTAATCATTAAATTACTTAACTACTAAAGCTTTCTTTAATTACAAATTAGTTAAGTGATAGATTGATTTTATTATTCGATCTTTCAACACTGAATTAACAAAGACAAGGGAATAACAATAGTGGTAGAAGGATTACTACATTACTAAGAAATTAACATGCAAATTATCAAAAGAGCAATTAAAAAAGCAGCTCAATGTTAAAAAAAGGTTATCAGAATTATTCATTAAAATTTGAATCATATTATAAGCTTTGTTCTTTCTTAACAATTCACTACATTCCAGACTGCTATATTACATATATATATATGTATATATTAAATCAACCAAAAAGGCACAATTTTAGACATCTTCTAAGAATTTTTATGAAGACTGATTTATTTATAAGGCTCAGTTACACTAGGCATAGACAACATAATATTTGCCATCATAATACGAATGAAGTTGTAAAATTGTTATTCAGATGTACTGTAAACTGCATCAAGTGATTATGAAATAGTGTGTGCTTGGCATTCGAAATTAAAATGGGTGTTGCAAAATCAAGACAAGTCTTTGATAGAGCAGTGTGTGGTTTTAACTGCTGAAGGATCATCATCGACTGACATTCATAACTACAGGAAGAGGATTCAATGAAACTGACAGTGTTTACCAGAGCCATACGTTTCAAGTCTGGCATTCGGATATCTGTACAAAGAAAGGTAAGAGAAAGATTACCTGCCACAATGATCATTACAGATGGACTTACAGAGACCAAATTGACAAGGTGGTCATATAGCAGTGGATACTAATGCAATTGAATGTGGGATAATTCATGGTACTGCACAAAAGATTGACCTTTAAGCAGAGCGCACATGATGCGACATGACATAGTGTTGTGTGACCAACATGTCGCATGGAACTTGATTTTATGGGATTTCGGCCGACAAAAATTTGCCAACGTGTTGTTAGCTCCATTTTATTTCAGCTTTGTGTCGGGCAGAAACAAAGTGCAGAGTTGGAACACGTCAGTCATGACGACACGCCCATTTGTAGACATCACGTCTCTACAATTCTCCCCACTTCAGTTCAACGGAGAGCGAGTACACATTTATTATCAGCGTATTGAGATTTTCTTTCACCCATAAATAAAGTTTATACTGAAATGAATTAAGTGTATGCGTCAGAAGTGATCAGAGAGTTGTGAAAACCTCGCATTTTTGCATAATTTCACAGCATCGGCTGTGTTCGCATGGAATGCTGGGATAGCCGCTCGGTCAGTAGTGAAACAATTGCTTATGTCATCCCAATAAATCGCAACAATGCAACACGACAATAACGCAGGATGGATTTGCTCAATGTCTGTTGCCTTCTACAATGGGAAGTTTGCCATAGTAACTGCTTCAATAATTGGCCAAGTCACAACTGTACAATTACTTTCACTATTAAATGCGTAGATGCCAACAATTGACACAATAGCAAGTCAATATTAGCCAAAATTCATTCTGCAAATGCTGTTCGCGAGTAGTTTGCGGCATAATATTTTATTTCGGTGTATAGTTTGTTTCCTGTTGAATGATAATATTTCTTATTTTAATCATAGCGATTTGATGGTTTTCAGTGCAGTGGCCGTGCGATATGCAGGGGAACAAACGACAACTGATGTCATCAGTGACGTCATTATGTTGTGTGTTTTGCTTGGTTGGATGTCCGAACGACATGCTTTGACTGTCGTCTCGTATTCGCCCCGGACAGTCTCATCCAACATGTTTTTGCCCGAGAGATTGGACCAACATGTTGGATGGTGTTCGCTTCGCTATACACCTTGACGTGCAAAAAATGTGCAATGTAGATCACACATGATCTCACTGTTGAGCACAAAGCAACACAAATGCACAATTATTTGTAAAAGTATATATGTCCCAGATTCCAGAGATGATAGCTCAAGGTGCAAGAACCTTATATTTAATTTGTCTGCATTTTGATTATTCTTTTCTTACACTAATACATGCATGTTAAATTTATTTTTATTGAATTATTTCTTTGTTTTGGGTCCTCTATTCCCTGCTTAAATTGCTTTGAGGCCAGCGGTGTCCGGGACAAGGGATTTGAGGCCGTGCTGAAACGGTGCTTTTATATTGTTGTCTTAAATTGTTGGGGTGCCACTTCAGGGAGCTGAAATGGTATCCTTAACTCTGCCTCGCACTCTGGGCTATCATCAAGGGTAAATCTAGCTGATGATGCCTAATAAGACAGAAACAGACGACCCAGGTTCCCAAGATGATAGCTCAGGATGTGAGAATCTTATATTTGTGTGCATTTTGGAATTTTTTTTCTTCTTAAATTAATATGCATATTAAATTTATTTTTAGTGTATTATGTTTATTTTTTTAAATAAGCATAATATTTTAAGATATAAGTAAAGTTAAATCAAAATTAGAATGTTAATTTACATGTATGTTAAAATCATGAAATTTGTTTACATCCACAATATTTGGATATAAGTACAGGGCTATATTTGGATACTATCTATATACTATCTTTGTAATTACATGTTTCTTATATAGTAATGTAATATTCTTAAACACTGTCTTCATTCACAGCTCAGTCTTCTTCATATGTTTTTTTTTTGTACTGATTCTATTAATTTAACCATTATTTAGGTGAAACTTTGGCTATAGAATTGAATTATTTAAATACTAGGAAGTGTTTACTTGAGTGGAATGTGTTTAGGAGTCTGTCTTTTCTTAAAGTGTGAATAGTATCCGTTTGATGATAGCTTCCAATTTAAAAATGACAGCCTTGTACTTAGCTTTACATGCAAATGATGTGTAGTTAATTTAGGTAAGTTGTAGATAATCGTAAGTCTAGAGTAAGCCAATGAAGTACGTATCTTTTCTTCATCAAATGTAAAAAATTATACTTGCTTAATGTAACTTTCATTTCTTACAAAATTTAAAAAACCAAAACAAATCTCACCAGTTATACGGCGTGGCTCTTTCTTATCCACATCAACTTCCAAAGTGTGTTGCTGTTTAGTGGCTACTTGACTATAAATTTTTGGATTACTTCTAGGCTTAGGAATAGGTGTCCCTATAATAGAACGAGGGGACGGGCGAGGTTTCAATCCTTTCTCAATAACAGGATATTCATTTTCCATATTGTCCTCAAATTCTTCCAATGCCCGTAAGTACATTTCCAATCTTTGTTTGTATCTTCCTACAATATCTGGATCTAGATACATATAAAAAAAGAAAGATTAAAAAAAATAATTGGGAAAAATAAATATGTTCTATTTTTGAATTCATCCACAATTAATATAATTAAATGACCATTGGGAGAGGCAAATTATCAGTAGATTGCTTAGCATTTGCTGACGATCTAGCTATCCTAACCCGCGACGTTTCGACAGCTACGAAGCAGATTGAACTCCTGAAAGAAACTGCGGAAAAAGTCGGTCTGCAAGTATCCTTTGAAAAGACAGAATATATGACCTGCAACAAACAAGCACCTAAATTCATGAAAACAAAGTATGACAAAGTTAAACGAGTCCCAAAATTTAAATATCTCGGTGAAACGATTCAGGCCAATGAAGCCAATGAAGCAAGATGCCAAAAGATGGACACTATATACCGACTCACCCAAAATATCTACAACAAAAAATGTATTTCCAACCACATAAAACTACAACATTATAATACAGTCACAAAACCAGAATGCCTCTGTGGGTCCGAGACACTAATTTTGAATAGGAAATCCGACATAGAAAACATCCAGAAAAAGGAACGCAGAATCATAAGGAAAATTTTAGGCCCAAAATTTATAGACAAACAGTACCGGCTCAGAAGTAATCAAGAAATCAAACAATACTCAAATATTCTCAGTGACATTAGAAAACGCAGATTAAAATTCTATGGACACATCAAAAGAATGAACCCAGAAAGACTTACTAGAGAGATAGTTGAATTCTACGAACAAAGGAGTAAATCGAAAACAGACCCAATGAAGTGGATTGGTGAAATCAAAACTGACCTTAAACTGGCCGGAATTACACCAGAGGATATTCCAAACCGGGTAGCTTTCAGGTCCAAAATTTATAAGTGGCAAGTTGACCAGGAGGAGAGACCTAAGAAGAAGACTGGAACAACATGGTCTCGAGAGAGAAAAGAAGCCCACAGCAGAAGAATGAAGGAAGTATGGGCACAAAGAAAGGAAAAACATGCCTCTTGAGTACTTTGCATAGTCCCAACGGGCTCATTCGCAAATATATATATATATATAATTAAATGACAACCGATAACTTCAACATATTATATCTTTACATTTTTATGGATATTTTTCTAGCTTCTTCGAACAGAATAAAAATACTTAATTACAATTGCAATGATAAGTGGATCAACTAGCCATAGGTTTTTAACAAACAGTTTTCATCCACAGACACTGCTATCGAAATGAAAGTTATATTTAAAAAATTTCAGAAATAAATAAAAACAATATTCTAGAATGCAAACAATATAATTATCAGTCGTAAATGCACATAAAAGACCAAATCTAACAATGTTGGCAACTGATCCCATAATAATGAAAACTGAAAATTTGAATATAAGATATATATATGTGTGTGATATGTGATTTGAAACACCAATTTGGCACTTCTAAAACAGTGATCAGTTTTTTTGATATTGGTGTTTCAAATCACAGATCACTGTCTGGCTTATCATAGGTTTAGTAATGTAAGTTAATTTTTATTCTTATATTCTACGCTTCTTGAATTCTAAATTGCAAATGATTAATTGAAATCTTTGCTTTACGAAATTTGAAGACCACCAGCTTCAAGTTTTGTGTGTTGGATTTTATATATATATATATATATATACATACATACATATAGTAAGTACATATACACACAGTGATACCTGGGTTTACGAATATAATCCGTTCCTTGACCCTGTTCATGAACCGAAAAGTTCGTGATCCAAATCAATTTTTCCCATTGCAATTAATGTAAATCCAAATAATACATTTTTTTGTCCTAGAAAATTTTTATATTTTGATATTCATTTGACAATGCAAAACATTCTGTACTTTCCAATGGGAAAGGTGCATCATTAAGAGCACGTCTATAGACAGTCTAAAGAATCAAACATCTTTTCAAGAAGTCTCAACCCTCCGCCGGAAAGCTCTCGCTCACTCTCTTCTGGGATATGACTGGACCAATTCTGGATCACTATTAGCAAAATGTTGAAACAGTGAATAGTGCCCAGTACATCACAATGTTGGAGGAGGAGCTAAAGCCAGCAGTACACAGCTGCCACACAGGACTTTTGTCCAAAGGCATTCCATTAAAATATCTAGGGATATTACAGAATGCAGATGTTACTGTTTCATGTTAAGAACTGATCTCTTTAGAATTTCCTGTTGCCATTATGTTTTGTTCTATTCTTACAGTTGGAACAGCTAGTGAAAGATTCAATGCCCTTTGAGCATCTTAGATGCTATTTGAGACATAAGTAAAATTTTCTTATCAAGATGCTTGGCTGGTAAAATGGGTTTACTGTAAGATAGGCAAAGGAACTGCAATTTTTGGATTGAAGGAGGTCTCAGAGACTAAAATACTCCTATGAATAAGGAATTTCATCAATATCAATTCAAGCTCCTACAAAATGTACAGAGAAGAAACTACTACGAAAACCTAATTTATTTGAAGATATAAATAATCTTCCAACATTTATTTATTATTAGAATATCAGAAAATTGTATGTTTAGGTTCATTTAATGTAAAATAATAAAATTATTAGATCAAATGATTAATTTCGAAATTTTAACATTAAAGACAGTTAACTATCAATTTTCTATAGTTATAGGTTCAGGGTATCTGCATATAATTATATTTAATGTCAAAATTATTTCAAATCAAATATGTTGAAATTTTATTACATGTATAATTTTTGTTAGTTATTTTTATATTTTACTTACCACTTTCCATCAGATACAGGAAAACTGGACATCCACTAGTGATAACATCATAAGATGCTAACGTTGCTTCATCATTAGAAGCCAGTTTTTTACCTAGTATCCAACGCTGCAAATCGGCAGGAAACTCAAATTGTTGTTCAATCTAGAAATAAATTAACAAATGAGAATTTCACAAAAATTAAATTTCATTATTTTCTAAGTGGTAATTGTTTTGGTGTGATTTATGATTTTTTTATCATGAATGTAGATATTTTGATTCACAAATGATATCTGTCCATGCTTTCTTTTCTCCGATATCCCAAATCTTTTTAAATATGGTGCTTCAGAATTTTCTCATCTGAACCTCCTGAAGTGAGTTTTTTAACCTATTTCTAATGAGTTACGATTAACTAGTAAATAAATGTAAGGATTTTCTGAATCAGTTACGTCAATTCTTACAGCTCTTGTAAACGTATTCCTTACAAACTTACAGGGACAATTTAAAAAACTTACACTACTTGCCAGAATTTCAATCTTCCTTATCATTTTTCAAATGGGCTGAAATATTAATTTATTACATTTTGAGAATATATTCATGATACATAATCTCATTCATCTCATGAAGACTACACGTCTTTCCTTTACACTGCCACTCGGCAATCAGCTTCAAAAATCATTCTACAGTACAAGAAACAAATGGCAATTTGTAAAAGTCGTGACATGAAATTCTGCAAAACGTCCGATAATTTTTTTTTCTGTGCTTGATTCTAAGACCAAAAAAAAAAAAAAAAATGGGGGAGGGGAAGACTGAAGACACAAGTACAAGATCTTTGTCATACTTAGTAAATGTTTTCTATTTGCTGTATCTGCCTCTGGATTCCTTGAAATCATTAATAATTCAACATGTTCTTTTGCTATAACTGTTCCCTTCCCTCATTCTATCCTGTTCATTCCTTACTATGCTACAAGAATACTCTTTCTTCATTCTGGTTGGATCACTTCATCAGATTATTATCACCAATGAAATGAAATCTCGCAAGCTCTGCTTATATTTCAGCTATACTCTTGCTCATTCAAATAAGCCCAAATCTTGATAGATCTTGCGCTGTTTTTGAGGTTTACTGCCAGTTGGACATACAGTAGAACCCCTCTCGTCCGCCACTCCGGTTGATCCGACCTTGCTTAAGCCAGCCGAACTTGTCCCCGACTCGTCAGTGACTCACCACCCGTCGCGCCATTGTGTTGTCTACTTGCATATTCAGTGACAGTAGATGGTGAAAACGCTCCTAAGAATCACACATTGAAAAAGCCTAAACTTGAACTGCTTGACAACGCAGTAAATCCGTATATTTTACTGTAAATCCATATTTTTCTGTATTTTTGGATAATCCAACCTTTTTTGCGTTCCGACCATACCCCAGTCCCAAAGGAGGCGGATTAGAGGTTTCTACTGTACTTCCACTTTCAAATTAGCTATCCTTCTGAAAATCATGGGCTGAGTATTAAATCTTTTAAAGATCCTATCTTTTGAACATTCTATTGTGTAACAGTTATCTACATTGTGGCCACTCAATGCTGCACAGCAGTTATTCCTTCCTTCTCTAGCCTACCAGGCACGTTAAGAAAAGGTAAGAAAAAAAGAAAAGAAAGTGTAAATGTTCAAGTGCGTATATGTAAATGATGAAATTCAAAGAGCCTACTCTAGCCGTAGATTTTTAATATTAAGATCATTTCACTTTTAAAGTTTCATTTAAAGAAAGCAAAGGCATTTATAAAAATTTAATGCAATGCCCCCCCCCCCCCTGACAAAATCCTGGCTACGTGCCTACTACTATAGAGCATTTCCAGTTTTCAAAGACCTATCAATCCTTGAATACCTGGTTTTCAGTTTTCTCATTTTTAGAACTTGAGCTACTAGGTATTCTAACATTGATTTTTATGATTCTATGTTCAGTTGTATACTTACTATTTATTTTCATTTGAATCTTGTTTTATTCTATTTCCTAGTGTACAGACTTGGTGTTGTGGCTTCTACATTTGGATCCTTAAATTCATGTCTGTGAGAAACTTTGCTTTCCATCCGAGTGACAAATTTTTCAAATTATTTCAGAAGTATTGGGTTGGCCAAAAAGTTTGTTCATTTTTTTTACAAAAGTTGGCTCTAGTATCTCTTAGATGTCTGTAACATCGTTCGACACCATTTTCTTAGATTATATTGCGACAGCTGTCATATCAAAAATTGAACAAAAACTGATCAAAATTAGTGAATTTTGTGTAGCCATTTGAATACTGAAGGTGGAAGACAATAAGCAATATTTTTGGCATATTATGCTTTGTTATTTTAAAAAAGGTAAAAACGCAGCTAAAACGCAAAAAAATGATTTGTTCAGTGAATGGAGAAGGTGCTGTGACTTTTCGAAAGTGTCAAAAAGTGGTTTGCAAAGTTTCGTACAGGAGATTTCTCGCTGGACGATGCTCCACAATCAGGTAAACCAGTTGAAGTTGATAACGATCAAATCGAGACATTAACTGAGAACAATCAACTTTATACCATGAGGGAGATAGCTGACACACTCAAAATATCAAATCAAGCATTGATAATCATTTGCACCTGCTTGGTTATTGAATTGCTTAGATGTTTGAGTTCCACATAAGTTTAAGTGCAAAAAACCTTCTTGACCGTATTTCCACATGCGATTCTGTACTTAAACATAATGAAAATGTTCAGTTTGAAAACAACTTGTGATGGGCGATGAAAAGTGGATCCTTTAATAGAATGTGGAACGGAAGAGATCATGGGGCAAGCTAACCACACCAATAGATGATGGGATTAGAAGGGAGTCCTCTATTATAAACTCCTTCCGGAAAACCAAACAATTAATTCCAACAAGTACTGCTCCTAATTAGACTACCTGAAAGCCGCACTTGACGGAAAGCATCCATAATTAGTCAACAGAAAAGACATTTCAGGATAAAGCAAGACCGCATATTTCTTTGATGACCAGCAGAAACTGTTACAGCTTGTTCTGATTCATCCGCCTTAATCACCAGACATTGCACCTTCGGATTTCCATTTATTTCGGTCTTACAAAATTCTTTTAATGAAAAAAATTCAATTGCCTGGAAGAGTGCAAAAAGCACCTGGAACAGTTCTTTGCTCAAAAAGATAAAAAGTTTTGGGAAGATGGAATTATGAAGTTGGCTGAAAGATGGCAGAAGGTAGTGGAACAAAACGGTGAATACATTGTTCAATAAAGTTATTGGTGAAAATGAAAAATGTGTCTTTTATTTTTACTTAAAAACCGAACTAACTTTTTGGCCAACCCAATAATATACATTCATCTTTGTTTCTTTCCACATAAATTGGTTTAGTTCAGATTAAGAGAGTATTTCAAATTGAATATCCTCCTCTCTTATAAAATGATAGTCTAATGTTTTGCTGTTTAATAATTACTATTATAACAACTATTCAAATATGGTTATTTATAGTTGATTTTGTAATTATTTTTCAATTTGCAAAACGAAAATGAAAAATATATTCTTTGAAAATTATTGAGTCTTGATTTTTATATGTTTCAGGACAGAAGTACAAAACAGCAATAGTCACTATCAACATCAGCAAGATAATTTTTATTGATAGCAGGTAAAACATGCGATAGACCCATCTTTGTGTAAAATAACCCACACATTTAACATTTTTAAGGCACTGTTTTTGAAGTTAGAAAATAGACCTTCTATATTTCAACAATGTACTTAACTTAGATTATATTTACCTTTCTTTTGAGCTGACCAACAGTCATACTTGGAACAACTTGAAGGTTGATTGGTCCAATATGAGAGGACCTATCTTCAACAAACAGATTTATCCTAATGAAAAAAAAAAAATTGGAAATAAGTAATTTTACACTTATTGAATAATTAAAATTAACAATTGAAGTTAAGGGCATTATTGAATCTTTAGATATGTTTGATTTTTTTTTTTTTTTTTTTTTAAAGGACCAATTCTACATTCGTATAATTTTCTACAAGTAAATTTTGAGCCCTAAGTTTAAGAGGAAAGACAAAGGAAGGAGAAAATTGCATAATTTGTTTATCATAAGTTAAGCAAATGTGTTATGCATAAAAGCTTACTGTCTTGTAATACCATATTAACTACGCATTCAAAAAAAAGTTTTTGAAGCTACAAAACTGTGTTCATCGTAAGTGATACAGTGCTAACACAGCCAGTCATATTATATACTCTGATTTTTTTTTTTAAGCTATTGATTTGTTGTTAATTTATAAAAAGATAAAGTAGTACAATGGGAAGAAGAAAAATATAAATAATAAAGCTTTAATGCAGTTTTCTTTTTTTTTTATTGAGCCAGCATATAGCTTAATATATTGACAAAAACAGAAAAGTAATAAAGATAGCATTTGGACTGCAGACTAGAAGAGTCGGGGACTTTCCCCATTGAATTCACCTCCAGACAGACCCTAAAAATCCACCTAGTTCTCTAAAGAATGGGTATCTGGTTTTGTAATCCCGAGAGTTGAAGGCTGACAGGCATAGGATTGACCACCCGACATAACCTTAGTCCCACTAGTCAGGAAACGCTGGCAGCTTTGTCTCCTGCCACCCCAAAGGCAACATAGGCCGTACTTTAATTTCATAAATATAGCACAGTGAGGAGAAGAGGTATTAAACTGTGGAGCTGGTAGAATTTATCAGAAAGGTGTTAGTAGTTATAACATTATCAGAATTAATTTTGCCTGCAATTAAATGTATCTTTTGTTGCACAAAGATATTTGCATCCACTACCCTAATAGGAAATCAAAAAGAAATAAACTCAGGTTTAGGAATATAATTGACTGTTACAATCATTTACTGCTTGCATGAGAAATAATTCATGTAATATCAAATTTATCTACTTTAAGCTTTATAACTATTAGTATTTTTTTTTCAACTGCCTACATTATAAAGACAATAATATTCACATTCACTAAGAAAAAAAGTTATCTTCAGTTCAGGTAATTCAAAATACAACAGATAATATTTTAAATATGGTGTTTTTACTTACGAAATTGACTCTGAATTAACTGGTATATTTTTCGGCTTGTTTCGAACTACTGAACAGCTAACTTTCAGCATGGCTAGGTCTTTTGCTAAAATGGCTGCCTGTTCATGTTGGCCCTTCTGAATGGCAACCTCCAGTTTTCTTAATAATTTGTTTACCTGAAGTGTACTCACGTCTTTCTGTGACAACCCTAGCAGGACAAAAAAAATAAAACAAAAGGTTAAATTATTCCAGAAAACCACATAGAAAGTGACAGTGGGTTTAATATTTACATTCAAATGACTTTGTTTTAAACTACTATAAATAATCAGTTATAAAACAGGAAATGAAATGAACCAATCCTTCAAAAAAAGCAGATTATTGTTTAAATTATCCCTAATAGTCATAAATGTTAACTCTTATATAGGGATTAGATATAAACAGGGAAAGGAAAATTACAGTAACTCCTCAATTAAATCAGGAATAACTCGCGGAGAGGGAAGGAGAAAATTATGAGAGTGAGGATAACATGATATAGAAATGATAAAATAAAATAAAATTCCCTTTTTACATTTTGTATTAAACAATTTTTGTTGATGATCCTTTATTAATTTATTGCAGATAAAAGTGTTACATTTAATAAAATTTAATAATTTCCTCTCTTCCAATTTTTGGTTTCCAATTAGAAGGAAGAAATTTTTCCTTCTAATACTATACACATAAAAAAAAAAAAGCTTTTAGAAAATAACATTTGTTAAT
This sequence comes from Thereuonema tuberculata, assembly GCA_023159025.1. NCBI lineage: Eukaryota > Metazoa > Arthropoda > Chilopoda > Scutigeromorpha > Scutigeridae > Thereuonema > Thereuonema tuberculata. Next base: position 24,890,053 of record JAFIDM010000007.1, on the reverse strand, counting down.
TTTAAACTGGAGTGGAAAATGATTTAAAAATACAAAATTAATGTCAGTCCTACTTATAAGTTGTAAATATTAAACCACATAATTATGGCATATCCCACACTTGTAGTCAGTGTGCCAGTACCAGGTTCAAAGTGAAGGCTTCAAAATCAGGTTTAGATCAAAGACTCCTGTAAGAGGCTTAGAAGACCATAGGTTTGGTCGGGCTACTGGACTCGCTCTAAGGGTTCTAGAGCTCTATTATACCTACATGTCCTAAATATGTATGAATACATTATGAATTGTAATTCAACAAAAGTACACAAGTAAAAAAAAAAAAAAATCAACTAGTTGGGCCTTGGGGACCCCACCACCC
>JAFIDM010000007.1:24820468-24889301 GCA_023159025.1 Thereuonema tuberculata | reverse complement strand
CCCCCCCCCCCCCGCTCCTTGCAGTAGGGACATTTAACTTATTTTTATTTCAAATTACATCTATATCTTCCTTATTTTAAAATATATAAATTGATGAAATTTTGTTCAGACTAAAATTTATCAGATCTTTTTAATGCTATCACACTGAAGGCTTCGAGAAAATAAATTTCTATTTGCTATGAGTCGAATGCAATAGAGAGGTTTTCAGCACTGACAGATAGAAAATGAATTGAATTAAGGTCTTCTTCTTCTTCTTCTTCCAAAGCACTACAGCCCGATGTGGGCCAGGGCTGCCTTCACGATCTGCCTCCATTCCTCTCTTCTCTCAGCCTTCTCCCACCATCCAGTAACTTTCATCTTCTTCAGGTCATCCAAAACATCTTGGATCCAACTTTTCTTGGGCCTGCCACGTTTTCTTACCCCCAGAATATTGCCTTTATAAATGTTTTTAGGCATTCTTTCCACTCCCATTCTCTGCACATGTCCCAACCAAGAAATTCTACGAGATTTTATAAATCTAACTATATCTTCTCCTTCGAGTACATTGTTTATTTCTTCATTGTGTCTTATCCTCCATCTTTCTCCTTCCTTCACTGCTCCATATATTCCTCTTATAATTTTCCTCTCGAATCTACGTAAAGTCTCCGCGTCACTATTGGTAAGGACCCATGTTTCTGCTCCGTAAGTTAATACTGGTCTTATTAAGGTTTTATATAACTTGATTTTTGTTTTCCTAGTCAAAAGAGCAGATTTTAGGAGTGGTACATTTGCATAATAAGCCTTATTACCTCTCATCACCCTTTTGTTAATTTCATCAGATGTATTATTTACATTGTTAATATTGACTCCTTCAAAGTCATAACCATTTATCTCCATTCTTTGAATTCTCCTTCTAGTTTCTGATGTCGACATTTTCAAATATTTGGTCTTTTCTTCATTAATTTTGAGTCCTGCGATTTTACTATTTATTTCTTGTTTTTTAAACATTTCTTCTAGTGTCTCTTTTATTTCTTGCTATTAGGGCTATATCATCTGCATATGCTAGACATTGTTTTGACTTATAGAGGATGTTGCCCCTAAAATTTAAAGTCTTCACAACGCTATGATGTTAAATAGAGTAGCTGATAGCGAATCACCTTGTTTAACTCCCGATGTTATTTTAAATGGATCACTAATCTTCCCTGCAATGTATACTTTACATTGAGAACTCTTTTATATATAGTTAGATTATTATTCAAATCATTATCCAATTTTTAGTGGATACAATTAATACCAATTGAAAATAATGATAGTATTACTTTCTTGTATTTAAGGAAAAATTTTTAAGCACAGTCTCTCAACTATTCTTTAAATTATGTCAGCAGTTATGTTGAGAAATATGATAACCAAACAGTAAATATATATTTATTTTTTGACTTTAGAGCAGCATTGCTAATACATTTTGATTATGAAATTTTCAATTTATACAGAGTAAACTAACTAAAAAGACAAAAATATTCTGATTCGGTGGTGCTACGTTTCTTTATATAATCATAAATTATAAAAAAAAAAAGATACATATATATAACAGATGAATTCATTGTAACAATTTTGTTGCTGTATAATGATTATTTAAATGAATGCCAGATCTCTCCAATAATGATTATATATTAAATCAAATATATTAAAACTCTGCCCTGTTGCAAATACTAAAGATTTGATGGAGGAGTTTGTTCATAATTCTGTTATGACATTCTATGAATCAAGTAGCTTAAACGAACAAATTCGACAAAAATTAAGACAGGGTGTCTACTGAATCTCAAACAAAAAATTTAAGGACAATTCCCGTACATTTAAGGACATTTTCAAAAAAATTAAAAAAAAACAAAAACCTCTAAACCGATCTGTTCAACCAAAAAAAAAAAAAAAATCATGCTGAAAATTTAAGGACATAGTCTGATTTTTAAGGACATTTCCCGTATATTTCATGTCAACCCAAATTTCCCGTACAAATCCTGGATTTCCCGGTTGGTAGACAACCTGTAAGAACAATTTATGACAACACTTCCTAAACATATATTTGGAATACAGTAGACATAACCAATTGTCCACATGTTGCAAATGATTCATAATATTCTGTATGGTTATGTGTTTTTACCTAACATCAAAATGAGAGCTGCCTTTCTTTTTCACCTTTGAATGTATTTAAATGCATGATACTCAAAAGCCCTGCCCTCCTTATAAATTTAGCAAACAGATTTGAAATTGATGCAACAAAATACTATAAGTAGCACCCTATCAGATCAAATTAACATCAGAAAAGGAGACTTTTGTTGTCCAACGTAAAATGTATGGCAGATGATTTCCTTTCTATGACAATGAAGTGAAGTATTTGAACGTTTTGTGCCGTTTCTTGGATTAGGAAGATAGTGGGAGAAATAGTTTAAGTCTGGCACAAAGTAATTGGTCCAACTTCGACATATACTGACAACTTCAGAATGACATCACGACAAAATGCCAGTTAATTGCTTCCAAATGCAAATATGCTGGAGATTTCCTCCTGGCTTCATTGGCATAGCTTAATCTTTGGATCCAGGGATGAAATTTTCTCATTATTTCCTCATTTAAACTCCTCATACAACTACAGTGCTCTATCTTGTAATACATTCACAAATAACATTGCAATCCATTGCCCATATTTTCTGAAATTGAGCTGAATATTTTCTAAAAGGGTAAGAGTTTCAAATATATAAGCATAGATTGTTTTATTAGTCTGTCCTGCTAATTTGTGCTAATATACACATACAGTCGGACCCATATTTAACAAACCCCTATTTACCAAATTTCGCGATTTAACGAATTTTCTGTTTTCCCGATTAAAATGAAGGCAAAAACCCCTATTTAACGAATAAGAAACCCCGAATTAACGAATTATTTCAATAGCCGGAAATTTTTTTTTTTTTTGTTAGTTTGGGTAAACATACCTAAACATAGCTACCTAATGCAGCAGGTTATAAATGATGCTGTATTTTTTTCTCTCCATAAAGTCGAAAAAGAACTTTTTCGAGTCAGGAATCACGGAAATTGTCAAGCATTACTCAGTACATACTTTAAAATTTCAAATTAACTAGTGCGTAATTATTCGCTGTATTATTAGCTGCTGAAAAAAAAGTGTACAATTTCTAATTAGAGATATTTTTATGTAGTTGCTTATTAGGGCTGTTCCATAAGGTAAGTGCAGAAATTTTTTTTTGTTTTCTTTTGGACCCCGATATTACGAATAATCCCCGATTTAACGAATAAAATTTTCGGTCCCGATGAATTCATTAAATCAGGGTCCGACTGTATTTCTGCATTCAAACGGAAGCCTTGAGGCTAAAGACAGTCACCAAGTATTGTACAATTAGTAATTGCTGATTAAGCAATCCATTTTATTATTCAGTAACACAATGGCAACTTAACTTTTCTTTTGTTACGAGAAGCAAATGCCTTGTAAGAGTCTGATATATGAATTAATAATTATCAAACATTTTTGTTTCACTAATCACCATGGAACATCATTATAGAGAGAAGGCCTGCTTCTTAACCTTTCCATTAATACTTTAATTAATCGATTAATTAATCTTTTCTTATTGTTAAAGATAGAAAACTCTATGTAATAATCCTATTTACAAAATCATATTGTCCAAGATATTAAATAAAAAAAAAAAAAAGGAAAGTTAAATTCTAAACCTTACAATTTCTATGAATAGAATATTTTAGTTATTCAATGACAACAAAGTAAATGCAGGAAAGGATTTTACCGTAACATTTCGTTCTAAAGGTTTAGACTGCCTTTGAAAGATTCTGATGATTCAATTACTCAACATTCCTTTTTCTTCTCAATATTTCACATATTTGTTCTTACACTATATAGTCTAAGTATGCAAGAGTTAGAAATATTACTTTTAATCCTTACCTAATACTTAAAGAAAGGCTCTCATTCAAAAACTTAACAAAACAAATACTTGTTTGAGATTAACACTTTACAAAAAAAAAAAAAATAATAATAAATAATAACTTTTTTGGGAATATTAATCTTCGTTTTTATTTTTTTTAAATAAAATCAACCAATGGCATTATAAATTCACTTAATTCATACCTGATAATTCTCCAGTTTCTGGATTTCCTTGAAGTTTAGCTTTCAACTTAATTAATTCCGGGGCTAGAATTTCATAGGATTCAGGCCAAATACTACTTGGCACTGTATTCGAACGCTTTTTCATGGCCTCTTGTTTCACAGTTCTATTTACAATAGGAGGCTTGGGTAATTTGGGAGACTGTTCTGGGGATTTAGAATCTACAATATCTGAATCATTAGTTAATTCTAAAGAAAGGTCTGGCACCTCTGATTTTTTTTCACTAATTATTGCTTCAGTTAGATTTGATTTCGAGCGAGATTTCTTTTTGGAATTCGATACACCACTTTTCACAGCTTTTCTACTTTTCTTTATAGCACCTTTACTGGTATCTGTTAAGTCATAAAGTTTTTCTCCTGGATCTGTGATAGTTGCAACACTTGGTGAATCCCCTTCAACTATTTTTAAGAAATGCTGCTGACCAGGACCTTTCATCCTTTCCAAAACCAGTTTTCCTTGTTGCACATCTTGGTAATGTGAAGGATTAGATGTTCGGTTTTTAGTCCTAGGAATTGTTTTAGGAGCTTCCTCTTTCTCTGTATTTCTGATGGAATGCTCCTCGTCAACAAACAATTTCTGATCACACTTTGCATTGATTTTCTTAGAAATATCATAAACTTTTTCTCTTTTTGGAGTCGATACCAAATCAGCAGTTGTAACTAATTTGTCAACTGAATCATAAGTTCGGTCCTTCTTAGGAAGTGGCTTTTCATCACTTTTATTCGCTACTGTCCGTGATGAACTGTAGATCTTACTCCTTCTAGGAGCTATTATTTCACTGTTGTCTGGAATTAATTTTGCTGAATTATCAAAATTTGGTTCTGTGTTTATAGATGTAAGTTCAACAGTTTTACCGACCAATTTTTTGGAAGAACCATAAGTTGGATCTTTTCTACGAGGAGGCTTTTCGTCAGTTTTTGAAACTAACTGCCTAGAAATATCATAGGTAGGATCTTTTTTGACAGATGGTAAAGTATTAGCTAATGGCTTACCTGCGACATCAAATGGAGAGCTTAACGGCGGCGAAGTGGTCACACTGTTAATCCTGTTATTGCGATTGGTTTCAGCCTGTGTAGTAGAAACAGTAACAGTTATCAATGAATGGCTGCCATTAAAATTAGAATTGTTCAGACCAGATGTATTAACAAAAGCAGAAGAAGAACCTGAAGCTTTATCCTGAATATTAACTTCCTTAATTTCATTTCCCTGATCAAGTGTAGCTGAATGACTTTGCTTATAGACATAGAAGGGAGGAGTATTTAGCTTATATTCACTGTGATAAGTCTTAAGTGGCTTGGGTGAATTAATACTGTCAGTTGAAGTTAACTGTTTAATTTGACTACTTGACATATAGAAAGGATTACTAAAACTGAACGGAGAGACTTCTTCTTTACCGGGATTGATATAGTTGCCTTGAGCATTAGAAAACTTATACAAATTGAAATTTGTTTCAGAGTCCTTATGTAAGTCTGAGTTCAATTTATGGCACGTCACTGTCTTAGTTTCGTTTTGTTTCGTTGCACTATTAGTTACTGGGGGATTTATTATTTTCTGATCTTCTGATTTAAAATTGACTGTACCATCAAGGTTATCTCTATTATCTTTATGTTCCTTTACTTTCAGATCATTCACACTTTTACACAGAATAGAAGTATCCTGCAGCTGAGTCATTTCGCCGTTACTAGATGAGTAATTGTGTTTCTTAACTGGTAGCGTCTGTGATAATTTTGAATATTCGCTCTCCCTTCTCTGACGATATTTCCTTCCTCCTTTCCGTGGAGTAATGGGAGGAGTAGGGCCAGCAAGCGACATACAAGACAAAGCAGTTTCCATCGAGACCCTTCGATTTGGTAAATATGCAAATTCGGCCTCATTTGTTGGTATAAAGCCAGAAGCAGTAATATTTGCTTGGTTTTCATGATATCTATCCATAAAAACCTGATCGCCTCTGTTTAAATCCCCACTCCAACTTCTGTAATAAGGCCTAGAAATGCTCTGCATTTGCACTGGATTATGTGAGCTTTCTGAATTTCTTACAGTTCTATCAGTGGCAGATGTACGGTCAGACCTTTTCTCCCACTCACCATTCTTACTAAATGCATCAGTACCTTTTTGCAGATCCATGCTGTGACCTTTAACTAAATTTGAATTTGACGGCAAATCTGATTTTTGATCAGTTTTTGACTCTTTAATATTTTCTGCACTTTTGTACCTAGAATCCAAAGAATTCTTAGAAAATTTATTAACATTTTTACTTTTACTGTCTGAAGTTACAAAATTTGACTGAAGCTGGCCCTGTATTCCTTCTATATTTTCATATATCCCTGGTAAAGTTGGTTCCATCCGACTGGACTTCTTCAGAAAGTCTGCTGTTCTGTTTTCCTTTGTATATATTGCAATTCCATCATCAGAGGTAGTGTCAACATTCACAGGCTGCTTGGCTAAAGTTTTAGATGCCTTCAGTTTCTTTTGTGGATCATCCATTTTCTGCACAGTCATTTCTTCAAGTTGCTTAATATTTTCATAAACAATAGGCTCATTAATATCATCATCGGAATCTTCATTGATGTTTATTAAAGATTCAGCTATCTTCAATTCCTTGTTCTCTATATATGGGTCTTCAAGTTGCCTGATGTTTTCATATACAATAGGCTCATCATTATCTGAATCTTCATCAATATTTATACGTGCCTTTACTGGCATTTCAGGTATCTTGATTTCTTTTTGTGAATCAGTCTTTTTCTGTCGGCTTTCCTCCTCAATCTGCTTAATGTTTTCATATACAACAGGTTCATCATCAGAATCATCTTCATTGATATCCATGTGTTCCTTAACTGAAGTATCAGCTACCTTCATTTTCTTTTGTAAATCCTCTGTTTTCCATGCAGTTTTTTCTTCAATTTGCCTGATATTCTCGTAGACAACAGGTTCATTTAGATCAGAATCATCGGAATCCACATCGATATCCATCGACTGCTTAGATGAAATTTGAGATGCTTTTGCTTCTTTTTGTAAATCTTCTTCCATTTGTTTAATATTTTCATATACTACAGGTTCGCTCAAATCAGAATCTGATTCAGATTCTGCAAGAGCAACTTCCAATTTATTTTTGTCATCTTCATCAAGAGACTCTAGCGCTAAATCAGCCAAATTTTCATACATATTGACATCAGTTTCAGGTTCCTCCATATCTAAGGAAGTTGATTCTTGCAGTAAATGAAAATCCCTTAAATTTGTGTAGGTGCGACCTCCTTGATCTACAGTCCTTCTTGGACTAGCCTGAGGTACTGCTGCAGTGTCCGAATTCAAAGGAACTACATTTACATATAATAAGTTAGCATCTACTTCATCATCCTCATCATCGACTGAATTTTCACTTAATTCTGATGCTTTTGGTTGATTAAAATACACAGTCAATTGGTTTGGATCATCCCTAAGTAAATTTGTATTCTGTGGTTTCAAACAATCATTAACATCTGAATCTGTTATAGTTTTGTTGTCTTTTTGCAGAGGTTTCTTGTTGTGTTGAAATGCTGTTGAATGAATATCCATTTCAGCGAAATCTTTATCAATGGATAGTTTCCGTATATGAGCTGATGAATTCTGTGGCTTCTCTTGTCTTTCTAGTGTTGCTGCTGATAAAGCATTAAACATATTAATAAGTTTCTGTGTTGACAAGCCTCTGCCCTTCCATTCTTCTGTCACAACAGGATGAAGTTGTAAATTATCATTTTTATTTCTTTTATCTTCTTTGACTAACTGATTCTCCCCTAATGAAATGTTTTGTTCTCTCTCAGTAATCTTAGAAGACTGCTCATAACTCTTATTTTCCTCGGCCTGTGAATTGATCGATGCTTTAATATTACTTTGCTTTGATTTTATCACAGATAAAGGTCTACATTCATCATTTGAGGTTGTTGTAGTTACATCGTAGCCTAATTGGGAAAATCCTATGGGAAAATCCATGTCATCATCAGAGTCAAAGCTGTTTTTGGTATCTAATCCAGGCTCACTTCTTGCTTTTTTCAATTTTGGACTGCTACTCAAACTGGCACACTTACTAAACAACTTCTTTCTTTCTATCAGTTTTAACCGTGGGTGAGGAAAGGGTGGAAATTCCATAAGGCTCTTTATGTGATTTGGTTCAGAAGGGAAATCAGGCTTTACTAAAGTGGTATTGGTGGCTATTGAAACCATTTCTGGCTTTTTGGAAGTAGAATTACCTGTTGTTCGAGAAATAGTAGTGTTTGTTGCAGTGCTGACAGTGCTTGGCTTTGTTTGAGAGTGTGTACTATCACCAGAGATGGTGCTGACCGTTCCACTAGATTTGTCTAAAGTTGTATTCACTGCAGCATTCCTGGTCACTTTCAAACTTGGGCTGCTTGGCAAGGATGAGAGAGAAACTTCTTCAGCAGTGGATAACATGCTTTCATCGTCTTTTAGCTCAATGTTTTCAATGGAACCCATGGGAACTTCTTGGCCAGTGCTTGTTCCTTGATTCTTTTTCACTGGTGGTGGCGAAGGAGCTCTACGTTTCCCTTTAACATAGGCTATCCTTTTCTTTTTATTTTCATTACTAGCATCTGCTAATTCATCGGAATCTTTTCTTTGACCTAACTTAAGCTCAACATTTGGAGGAAGTGGAGCCCGGCGTTTCTTTCTACGGTAAGTTCCAGTACTGCGACTGCGAACAACGTTTTTTGATTTATGTGGTGGCTGACCACGATTGGGACTTTTTTTCCCAGCAGCACCTTCCGGAACTGGCAATTTAAGAGTAGGCATTTCTTCCAAATCAATTTTATCATTCAATGATTCTTTGGTCGTTTCTGGTTTAGAAGTGGTGTCGGTGATAATTTTAAAAGTACCAGTTTCTGAGAGATCATCTGAGTTCCCTTTTAAATCAGCAGGCAAGTCTGCATTAGGGATTTTCTCTACACTCTTCTGATTATCTTTTATTTTCTTTTTATCTAAAGTAAAGTCCATGGGTACATACTGGAAGCTACTGCTGGTACTCGTTACACTATGGATGCTTCCGGATTGAACTCTTACAAGATTTTGTTCTGTTTCCTGGGCTGGTTTCCTTTTCTTAGGCTTTCCTTTCCAAAGCCATCTAAACAAAGATGACAAAAATCCCCCCTTTTCTTTGGGAGATTCGTCATCTTCTGAAACAACACTAGAGACCTCTTCCATGTCTCCAAGTGATGATGACAGAGATGCATTACTTTGCAGTGTCTTGTGTGGACGCATATGTTTTTTGCTTCCAAAATCCATAGCATCATACCACTTGTAAATATCCTGCTCGTCTTGTAAGTCTGGTTTTTCATTAGCACCAGCGTTTACTGGCTCTGCTCTGCCAGCTGCAATGTTAGCTGCAAGTTGAAGAGCTAAAACTTCAGGCTGTGAGCACTCGACTTCATCAGCAAATGGTATGTCGTCATCAGGCACTGGAGCCTAAAATATCAGCATACTTTTAGCATATGATCAATATTCATATAGCTGTTAGTCCTTCATGCTGTTCCAGCATGCATCAGGAGAAAATTCAATCTTAAATATAATTTCCTTTAATATAAATCTTTTACTTCACACAGAAAAAGCAATAAGCTACATGCACTATCTCATAAGAGTTACATCTGTTCAACAGCATCATTCTGCCATTATGGACCCTTCAAAGATATTAAATGTGTCATGCTTTTGTTAGTAATCTTATTGAACAACAAAGATATTTGGCTATCAAGCATATAATTCAAACACGAACATTTATACAAACACAAAAGTAACAGGTGATGATAAGAAAAGGGAAGGTTTTAAGATAGTTGTAACATTTTAGGTTGAATGAAAACATTCCCTAGCCAAAAATTTTTAATTACAGCTTCTATATTTAAGGAATCCACATTATTATTTAGATCAGAAGATACAAAACCAAAAATATGAAATAAATCACTAATGTATATGATGATAGAAAACTTAAAAAATATTTATATTATATAAACACCGCAATTCACTCCTGATACTTCTTTTATTCATAATATTTCATCATCTCTTAGCGAGCATGACTTCATCAGATGAAAAGAAAGGGATATCTTATATCTCTTCTTAAAATTCATTTACATAAAAAGAAGAATTTTATAATTTTCATAATTTCGAAATTCTTCTTTTTATGTATATGAATTTTAAGAAGAGATATAAGATATCCCTTTCTTTTCATCTGATGAAGTTAAGCTCGCTAAGAGATGACGAAATATTATGAATAAAAGATGTATCAGGAATAAATTGCGGTGTTTATATAATCAGTAATTTGTTATGTTCAGAGAATTACTTATATTCCAGAATTTGTAGAAATCTTGTATTTCATGCCAAACTATAAATGTTCCGATAGTGTTTAGACTTTTGTTATCCCAATATTCATACTAGTAAAAACAAATCTAAATAAATAATCTGAATCTAAGCCACACAAACAGAATAAAACTGTCTTTCTATAATTATAAATTTCAAAACCTGAATAGGGGAAATTTGCTGAAAATTTTGGAACTTTTTTTTGTTCTAATAACAACTCCCTTATGATATCTCTTTATTGTAGCTAGTGTTCCATAACTAGGTTTTCAGTAAAATTTGCTGATTCATTCCAAAAAAAAAAAAATAATTTCACCAAGGAAAGAATACAAATAGACACAACTTAAAATTCTAAAATGATAATTTTAATTAATAAGAAATAAATGCAAAGAATCTACTGATGAAATTATCTTAAATTCTAACAAATTACTAAGTCCAATTTTCACCTAGTAAAAATGTTCTTCAGAAATGACAGTAGAAAACTGAATGAAAAATTCTCTGAAAATTTACCTCTGAATGAGTCCTGAATATTCCCTATCTTTAAACTGTTATTCCTCTTTATTAACATAAAAATGGCAGTGTATTGTTCTAACATTGGCAGTCACGACTGTCTAACATAATTTGGAACAAAACAAGTTTAGCAATTTTCCATAAGCTTACAACATTATCCAAGCATCAATATTGGATTTCTTATCAATCATTGTAAATTGTCCAAGACTGATTAGTTATGAGCTAATCAACACACTCCTTTAATGAGGTTTTTGAAAAAGCTTTTAAAAAGTTTTAAAAACATAGTTAAATCTAGTTATTGTTTGGTTACACCAATAAAAGGAGTGGTAAAGTGAAACTCCAAACAAACAAAAATATTTAAATAAAATTGTTTGGATTGTTAATTGAAATGCTGCACAGTGCAATAGTCTACTAGAAATGAAATACAGTACAACAAACAAAGAATTCTACTGACAGAATCGGTATGGGATCAAAAAAAAAAAAAAAACCTTATCTGTATGTAAAAAGTATAAACAATAAAGTTGATGAATACTTTATAGTACTTCAACTGAAAGTCTTACTTTAATAAAATGAATAAACTTTCTCTTCTGACTACTACAAATGGCAAGATAGGTGGTAATGTATTAAACTATAAAACGAAATTCACAAGATAATAAACTAAACAAATGCATTGCATACAAAGTAACAGGAAGCATGCAGGTTCTTCTACTTTAAAAAGAAAACAGTTCTTTAAGTTTATAAAAACAATCTTACATGTATATATTCCTTCTAATAATATTTCTCATTTGTTTTTCTTCTCACCTTGAAATGTAAACAAGAGATGAAGAATTCATTGTGTTATTATTTGAAAGAGCTACTCGTGCTTTGATTATTATTTGTGGCATTAAAAGAATCGTCATTTAGGAAGTTTAACTATCCACAGAGATAGAACGGAGACTGATGTTGAAATGTACAGAAATAACAAATTCATCATTTATTCAAACAAAACTATTCTTAATATTTGCCTAACAACTACCAAAATAAGCCAACATCACTGTCAATGTGGGAGAGTTCTTAAAAAAAAACTGAAAGTATCTGGCTCGTTAAAAAAAGAATCATCAAATTTCTAATCTCAGCACTGTAGAAAAGTAAATCCATTAAAGATAAATTTAAAACAGAAAGTGGTGCAATACAGCCAGTGATTTTTAGAAGAATCTGTTGTTCCAAATACAGAACCAAACATAATGAAGGTTCACATAGGATACAAACAAAAATGAAGAAATGAATTTGAATAAGTGATACATGTTGCAAGCAAATCCACAGAATAAAGAAGATTAAAAAAAACTATGGTGATACAATGAGCATTTGCATTCGCTTGTCGTTAGATCTAATAATATGCTAAGGCAGTGTTAATGAAACTACACCTGTGAAGAGATTTCTAGGAATAAAGCAAAATCCTTGCCCAGAAAATTTGCTGCTTTTCAGACCTCTCACATGATATGTAATCTGTTTTATTGATTGTTTAATGTTATTGTATTAGAACTAAGAAATAAAATGCATGTTTACCTTCTTAATTGGAAAGATAGAATGAGAGATCTTGACAATTTGGTGGCTTTAATTGCATGTGAAGACGTCTTTGGGTTGGCCAAAAACTTCATTCGTTTTTGTTTTTTTTAAGTAAGTTGGCTTTAGTAGTACTTAGGTGTCTTTTACGTCATTCGACACCATTTTGTTAGATTGTATTGTAGCAGCTGTCATATTAGCTTGCATTTAAAACAAAAACTTTTCAAAATTGGTGAATTTTGTGTAGCCAGCTTAATAGAAGATGGAAGAAGTAAGCACGCAAGACCACATGTTTCTTTGATGACCAGACACAAACTGTTACAGTTCTGATTCATCCGCCCTATTCACCAGACATCGCACCTTCGGATTTCCATTGATTTTGGTCTTTACAAATTTCTCTTAATGGAACAAAATTCAATTCTTAGAAGACTGCAAAAGCACCTGGAACTTTTTTTTTTGCTCAAAAAGATAAAAAGTTTTGGCAAGATAGAATTATGAAGTTGCCTGAAAAATGGCAGAAGGTCGTGGAACAAACTGTTGAAGACATTGTTCAATAAAATTGGTAAAACTGAAAAATGTGTCTTTTTATTTTAATTTAAAAATTGAACGAACTTTTTGGCCATCCTAACCCTGAGGAAAATGTTGAGCTTATTGTTCTTCAGTAATCAGAATATGAGGTGAAGCAGCAGGATTCAATCAAACATCAATGAAGGAGATTGCTGCAATAGTCATACGATATCACAGAAGTTAAATTTGAAGAGAGAAACTACTGTATCTAGTACGTGCACCAGTATAAGAGCAGGTAGCATTTTTATTTTAGAATTTTTTTTATGTGCTCCAGTGAGAAATGTATGCCATTATCCTAAAGCTATAGGGAGAAACAGCTGGGAGGAAATTTAGTGACATATGGCAGTTACGTGTAAGAGATAATTGTGTGTTTTCATATTTCCTAAAACAGTAGCAATTGAAAGAGACCAAGAAGATTCATTAGAATTTTTTGATTGTAATGCATCTAGTGATTTCGTTATTTATCTTTTAGCTCTAATATTTATTATTCAGTTCATTTCAGTGTTATTTGGAATTCTAGCTCAAAACTTTAAGCATCTCAGGATTGTCCTAATGCAATCTACTGAATTGAATTACAGTCTTGATATAATCATGCAAATCTATGGATAGTAATGTGAACTTTTGTTATTTGATAACAGAAGAACAACTTCTTTTATCTGGCCAAATTTAGTAAGCCCATAAACGTCTGTTTGTTCAAAGGTGATTCATAAGTGAAATACTGACATGTATAGATAGCATGGGTGTAAATGCATTTTTTTTCTTTAATCATATGAAGTTGTTAAGCACCAATACAATGAAAAGAAATACGTTAGACATTTTTAATCTTGATAGAGAAAATATGAAGCCTGAAACTACTAGTTAGTAAACAAAGATCAAATAAGACTAGCTCCGAGCTGATAAAGGCTTTTAAAGTACAATATTCTTCATCTTTTGTTCTACATCACAAAGTCATAATAATACAATACAAACATGATCCTCACTGTACGATTTAAAAAATATAAAAATAACAAATTTAAGTAACATTTACAATGCAGGATTTAAATTTTATAACTGTAATTTTAGTCTTATCAATTTATCTGAAATGGTTAGTAAGTTATTTTCTTCTACCAAATACAGAAAGATGGACAGTAAAAAATAATGACACTGCTTGGTAAAGCTCCACATATCAGAACTACGTGACTGTTAATGCATATTCCGAAGCACAAGTATCAAGGAATGAAATTACTTTGCTTTCAGAACAAAGAGCACTGCACACGTACAAGAAGGCAATAAATAACGGTTTAAACCTAAACTAAAAAAAATAGTTAGGCAATTGAAAGTAATCGAGATTTAATTATATTGTTTTCAGGCAAAGTAAATTATATTCATACAGCATACAACATATACAAATAAATTTTGACTTTGATTTAAATGAGAAAGCACAATATTACAAGCTCATTAAAACATTGAATGAAATCACAATTTCAGAAACATTAAATGAGTAAGCAATATCACTGATAATAATTTTCTAAGTGATCAGACTGAACTGGACATGTTACTTTGAAACATTTATTAGTCTACATGTTAATATTAACGTACTGTAGAACACCTCTAATGAATGAGCTACAAAAATGTTACGTATTTTTTTCATTTCATATTCTGAACGCAAAAATCAAAACATAAAACCCTACACAAAAATATATATTAGTCATTCATGCTAACAAGCAAAACATAATTTTTTTTTTTAAAAATGAAATAAAATATTGAACAATGTCTTTTTAATTAATTAAAAGAAATATTAGAATTGTACCAAAATATTTTTGCAGGACATATAAAAACTTATTTTATCCTATTAAAACAAAACAAAAGAATGACCATTTATTTACTTTTACTGTTACTTTTTTTTTTTTTAAGTTAAACAATAAAAACAACAAATATGTAAATAAATAATAGGAAATAAAAATGGCACAATTTCAGAATATAGTGATAACTTCTGAATGACACCATAATGAATAATTGATTAATTGTTTTCATGAGAAAATGTAATAATGAAAATTTTTCATCACAATGTAAATCTAACCAAACAGAACCAATTTCCTCACAAATTTGTCATTCAAGCTCTTCGTGCACTAACAGAATTCTATTTAATGGTGCATTCACAATTGTCACAATCATACCCCACTGTCAACTTATTCTGAACTTACACCATTAAAAATAAGATTTCCTTTCTTGAACTTACACTACATTTTATCTTCCCCACCCCCAATATTTTCAGGGAATTAATTTTTGTAAGAAGGTTTAACGTGCATCAAATGTAATAGGAAAAACAGAAAAAAATATAGAAATGCACAAATTCGTTTGCTTTCACGCCTTGAGCCATCATCGACGGCAAACTGGGACAGCTGTTTTGTCCTTATTAGGACTCATCAGCCAGATTTAGCATCAATGATCAAGCTCAAAACGTGTGAAAGCCTATGGATCCTTCTCTCACACTCGGAAGTGGGACCCCCCCACAAAAGCAAACGTCAATAGAAAAATCGCTGTAACCAATACAGCATATTTACCTTAGCCCGCTAAGCGCTGGGCACAAAAGGCATTTAATAAAAGGATAAGCCAAATGCATTGGCAAAAAATTAATATGAAAGAAGGTTTAACGTGCACCAAATGTAATATGAAAAACGGAAAAAATATAGAAATGAATAAATTTGTTTTCTTTCACACCTTTGAGCCATCAATTAATTTTTCTAAAACAAATCTTCAAAAATCTCTAAGAAATGTACTTGTTATGGAATGTTTTTTAAGACTCAAATAGTACCTACTTTTCAACAGAAGGAATCCAATTGGGGATAAAGGTTTTCAAAAAAAAAAAGGAAATAGACCAAACATTTTTTATTTCAAATGAGGCTTTGAAAATTACCAAAAAAAGAAGAAAAAAAATTGATAAAACTCTTCAAACATGTTTGCTTGCAAGAACAAGACATCACAAACAAAAGAATGACTAGGTTCAATTGTTCCACACTGATGCCTATCCAGCAACGTTCCATTTCAGCAGAATTAACTAGCACATTATGAAACTACTGAAGTGTAACCATACTTCACTGATATGTCTGAATCTAGTTCATTTCCCAGAGTTTGTTTGAACATTTCTCCTCTACACTGCCAACTCAAGCTGGCTGTAAAAATCTAATACTAAAGGAAAATGAATTACTGTAGGAGATGATATTATATGAAACATAAGGTAAGAAAGCTTGATAAAGGTTCCTTTGCTGTGAAGACAGCTAAAATGAGGTAACAAAAGGATGCGTCATCAAAGAATGACTAATTTGCTAAAATCTGGCAAATGACAAAATGTTACTGGGGATGATGGTATTGTAAAAACAGCATCTTAAAATATGAATGCAGTAAATAATTGTAAATCTCCTGAAAATAGAATACAGATTCTTAAAGAAATAAAATATACTTCTGCAACTAGTTTCCCTAAACAGGAAGACCTCATTTTTTATTGAAAGGAACCCCTTGTAGATCAATTGTAAATTAGGAATAAACAAACACATAAGGAATGAAGAATTTTCAATAGACTGCAAGGGATCACCTAACTGTAGTATTGCTTAAATAGAAGACAAAAACTCTAATGGTAAAGATTTGAGAGTAGCTAGACGACACAGGTGGAAGTTGAATAACCTTTGAAACTGAAAACACCTAAGTCATTGCAGAAAACATACTCCAGAAAGAAGCTAGATCTAATTAGAACTGGTGAAATAGTAATCATTCTTCACTAAAGTCATACTGAGTCTTCACCTGCTGACTAGTCCCACGATTGTAACTATCATATAACTGCTGATGCTATAACTACTATTGCAGTTTTATTGGGATGCTTATAATTGATAACCTCCATTCTTAATACTGAAATGCCGCACAATTGAATGAAATTAGGATGCCACACAAATAGCTCTGGATATAATGTTAATATTAAAGAGGCACTTACATAATTCAGACACCTTCCATTCCAATATGGTCTGATCAATCAAGTGTGTAAGAATATGTTGGAGACAATTTGTTGTTAACTTGAAATTACATCATGTTGTTAAAGGACAACAGGTTAGAAATTTCAGTTGCTTTGATTAGAATAATCGATGTAATGAAAAGTAATGAAAAAGATAAGTAATGAAAAAGATAAAAAAAGAAATGAAGCTTCTTGGAGAAAGGTGAGGAAGAATATTTAAAAGAATAAAAAAGAATATCTAAAAGAATATTTACGCTTCTGATTCTAGTTCACATACGGCAATTAGGATAGGCTCCAGAATTACAAAATATAGGTCCTGTGTTTATAAGAAACATTCAAAAGTCATGTAGTGAGAGATATTGAAGTCAAGCACAAAAGCAAAGGGTCAGATGTCAGTGTGACAAATAAAAAATAAAAACAAGTCTAATAATAATAAAACAAGTTATAATAAATCATTAAATGGAACAGGAAAAACTAAATTCTTTATAACAAACTTTACAAAGCTGTCTAGTGAAAAACTATCACTTTGAATGAATGATGTTTCAATATCCAGAGAAGAGCAGCTGATGGTACCAGGAAGTGTTCAATACAGAAGACAGTAACAGTTCCCAAAACTAACTACAACAATTGCAAAATATGATAACAAAAACATCACATCCTATATGCCAGGTTTTTAATCACAAGAAATATAAGTTTAAAAAAAATTCAAAAAACAAAACAAAATTAAAACATTTTCATTATATACATATACAGGGTGTCTATTGAATCTCAAACAAAAAATTTAAGGACAATTCCCATACATTTAAGGACATTTTCCCAAAAATTTAAGGACATTAAAACTTATATCGTATCGTAAAATATTTGAAATACCCCAATCAAGGCCTCCAAGAGAAATCTTTTAAGGCGGTACAAGAAAAAAAAACAAAAAAAACCTGTAAACGTATCTATTTCACTAAATTAAAAAAAAAAAACCTTTAAACTTATCTATTCAACCAAAAAAAAAAAAACCTGACATCATGCTCAAAATTTAAGGACATAGTCCGGTTTTCTCGTACATTTCATGTCAAACCAAATTTCCCGTACAATTCCCAGTTTTCCCGGTTGGTAGACACCCTGATATAAAAATAAAATCAAGTTAATTAAATTTGTTTAGATTAAAAAAAATTAAGATTTTTGATATAAGAAGAAAAAAAAAGAAAAGAAAAAATGGTAAAGAAAAAATTCTGTATCTTATGGTTTCGGAGGAGAAAGGGCTAGAAAAAAAAATCAACTTTTCTTTTATATGCAGGGTATTCAACACAGGGTACAAGGTATGTACAGGGTATTCAAGAGCACCTGTATCGAAACCACAGGACACAGGTTGTTTGAGTGGAAATTTCGATTACCAAATAGTACCCAAAGACTCGAATGGTGGAATTGTGGATGTCCGGTAGAAACCAGAAGTAAAGGAGTCAGCTTTGAAATTTCAAGTTAGGTCATTCAATACAAGGGAGGGGTAGAATTCCCTTCTTACAGATACTGAATGCTTAAGTATGGAACACAATAGCATTTCAGTCTCTATCTGATGACAAGAAATATGATTACTGACCACAGGGACCTTGGTTCAAAAAAGGAATCCTTTAAAGTAAATATGTCGGAAAAGGATGTTATGGAATTATCCTTTTTCTTTTTCATTACAGAAACTTACATTCAAATACATTTTATAAGTACTAATAATTTCAGATAGTAATTGAATTTCTGGGTGTTCCGTTCTGGATTTAATTTGCTGGATATTTATTCAGAATCTCATTAATTTAAGTTATATTTATACTTTCCAAAATATTCTCTGGCTCTAAAAAAAGAGCTAATGAAAAAAAATAATGATTAAGCTGTTTATGTTAATATTGTTACCAATAAGTTACCATAAAAACTACAGTTTTTTACATGTGACTAAAATTTTAAAATTGACTAAAACTAAATATCTGATAAAAAATCTTACCAGTTGTGGAACCTCATTGTTTACTTTATATTTTACATTGTCGTATAAACCAAATCCTGTCCTCTTTTCTTGATAGGTCTCTTCTCTTGTAGTCCCTTGTAAAATAAAAAATAAATAAAAAAGAATCTCTTTGGACCGTTTATTAAAACACATATGGAAAGATAAGCAAACAATTATTCTAGAAAAGTATTAAACTGGTATTCGATTCATACTAAATGGGATGAAGGCATAGTATAAAAATTTCCTGTAAACAAAAAGAAAAAGTCAGCTTGCTGTGCACAATTACATATAAGTAATAAATCCTTGATGCATGCTGCATTCTTAAGCCTGTTTTACACTTACCATTTCACTCGCCATCACAGATGTCCAGTAAATGGAGAGCGATAGAGTCTGGGCTATTTTTGAAGAAATGTCCAGACATCAGATGGCGGGACATCGCCACTAGCGCTTCTGGTGACGAATTGTAGAACTTGGAAGTCCAATCGATTTGTATCTATTTATTCGAAATTACCGATTACAAAAATGATTTTCACGATCAGAGGGCATCTTTTCCTTATGTTTTCGTGGATGCTTTCATAAAATGTTACATTATTAATCAAAATCATTTCAGAATTTCGGCTTGAAAATTCGAATCGACAGCGATCCGACATCTCAAAAAGATATCGTCGCTGATCGAGATTTAACGAGACTGAATTATTTATCGAAACTGATTTATCGAAACTGAAAACAAAGAACACAAAACGATGAAAAAAAACATGAATATTTCCTATTTTAATTAATTAAAGACATTCTTTCAACTATCCGATGCATTGACTAAATGGTTTTTATATAAATCACTGCTATTTTTTTCGTAAATAAAACGTAGGCATGATGACAATTGAGAAGTGTAAATGTTCCGTGTGATGGAAGGCGTTATGGTAAGTGTAAAAATATACACAAATGACTCGCAATCTATCCTGGCATGTCCTGCGTTATGCTTGGAAAATGGCGAGTGAAATAGTAAATGTAAAACGGCCTTTAAAATATTTGTAAAAAGGAAAAGATCTTTTGATTCTTACTAATATGCTCTACTAATATTGAAAGTTTGTGGATGTATTTTTCACCTTCTTTTAATAATGAGTTTTATATATAAATTAATAATAAATAAATTAAGGGTAAACTTAAGAGATAGAAAATTAATGCTCTAGTATTGCAGCGTCCATAATTCTTTATTCTAACTTATAATCGTTTCTATATTAATTACATCTGCAAAGAATTATAATAAAATTTAACATGCGTGCATAATTTATGAAAAAATGAATAAAAAGGCCAACACACTTGACTAGTTTAAAAAAACATTTAACACATTAAAAAAATATACAGAAGACACGACCGGTTTCGCCTCCTTTATGAGGCTTTGATGAGTCACTTGTCAAAGCCTCATAAAGGAGGTGGGACCGGTCGTGTCCTCTGTATATTTTTTAATGTGTTAAATGTTTTTTTAAACTAGTCAAGTGTGTTGGCCTTTTTATTCATTTTTTCATAAATTATGCACGCACGTTAAATTTTATTAAAATTGTATGGCCCCATTTTAATGCAAAGAATTATGTTTGGATATTTACCTGCTGTTGGAACTCCTAAGAATTCTTCTTCTTTCATGAGAGCCAAGATGGAAATTATCAAACCATGCTTCGGTCTTGTCATAAAAAGTTGTCTGCCTCCCCAGTGTCCATCAGTGGTTCCAATGGGATTGTCCTTTAAAGGATAAGCAAATGAAGGAATCAATTTAATATCACTAAGCTAACAATAAAATTAAAAAAATGAAACAAACCAAGATACAGCAATCATTACTTCCTCTCCAATAAATTATTTATTTAAAAAATAATTAAATACAATAAAGCAAATTTTCAGAATGATTCTTCATTCCTTTTTCAAGCTTAAAGACTAATAACAAAATGAATGTACAAGACAATGACATATTATCCTTTAAAATAAATAAGCAATTGTTCCAATAATATTACGATATCTCTGTGATACAGTAATATATTACACATTTTTGAACCAAAATTTCTCACAATAAATCTCCATTTATTTTATCACAGAGATCTCATAATATAATTGGAACCATTGCTTAATTATTTTAAAGGATAATATGTCATAGTCATGTACATTCATTATGTTATTAATCTTTTAAGCTTGAAAAAAGAATGAAGAATCCTTCTGAAAATTTGCTTTATTTACTTATTTTTTAAATAAATAATTTAGTATAAGATACACAAGATAAGATACACAAGGAGGAAAATTTCGGGGGGGAAAAGAGATAAAATGAGTGAGAAGACTGCGAAGGTGATTCCTCAGCCTTTGGACAGGGCAGGGATGAAAGAAACATACACAACTTAACAGGATTTCAACCCCAACCCATGTGGTATAGAGCACGAGTCAGCAATAAGATCACTTAACACAGTGCAAGAGATTGAGGAAATTTATTTGTTTTGAATTCCATTTAGGGCAGAAAACAAAGAAACACATACATACACACATGTAAATGCACTGTGAAAAAAAAATCGAAGCATTGTAAGGAAGAGTCCAATTTGTATGAACTCTGTATGCAACTACTTTCTCATTAGATATGCATTCGATTAAAGTTTAGTTGTCAAGAAGCATCATCCCATGGCTCAATGAAAGTATCCATCTTGAGGTCCATGTAAGGACCCTCAGAATCTATACAAACGTTATGCTTCGTGGAACTGTTGCATTCACATCTGTTTAACCTTCAGCCATGCCTTCAAAAATCCTGCGAGCAATTGCACTAAGTTCAAGAGAAGCTGCATCTTGGTGCTGCGTGAAGCACTGGTCATGCAAACGAATCACTTGCCATCTGGAACCCAGTTATGCTTGTAGGAAAGGTATTGGAATTGATGCCTGAGTAAAGGCACTCATTTACATTGCCGTAGTTCTGGTCAGCCCAATAGTATCACTGCAACAGACAGTCAGTTTATTGTGAGGCAAGCTCTAACTGTTCTTATAGCATCACTCTCCACTGTCATCCTGTATACAGAAACTGGCATCTACCTACATCACTGCTAGATGAACTGCAAATGATTTCCATTGCCCCTTTCGAGCACTGTCTCTAACTCAGCATAGGAGGCTTCACTAGAATGGTGCCTTGCCTGAGCCACATGGTCTGCTCTCAAATGGTCTTGTATTGTGTTTAGAGATAAGTCCTGCTTCATCATCGCATCTGTGAATGGAGAAGTCCTGGTCAGTGATCAAATCCTGGCAAAACTGTCAAGAGGCATACAGCCATTACAGTTAGTGCAATGGTGTGAGAAATCTTTTCTTACTACAACAGATTCCCTCTCATAGTGATTTAAGGAACTTTAAATGCACGGAGATATGTTCAGGAGATCCTGTAACTCTGTTTTGCCCTTTGTATCACACCTCCCATGAGCAATTTTCCAACAGGATAATGCATGTCTGCACAAGCTTCCCAGCAATGCTTGCAAGCATTTCTAACCATTCTTTGGCTAGCCAGGTCCCCAGACTTGTGCCCCACAGAGCATGTTTCACTGTGACATCAACTGCATCCATTATCAGATATCTGGCATTTGGAGAAGCAGTTGCAGCAAGCTTGGCATGATCTGCTACAAAACATTAGGACTTTGTTTCACTCCATGCCATGCCTAATATCAGCATGAATAGCAGCCAGCAGTGACTCAACACAGTACTAATGATAAAACAACAATCTTACTAAAAATTTGTTTGTTTTTGTTTTTTCACTGTGAAATTTAAATCAATTTCAATTCTCTTCATCCAAATGACATTTACAAAGTTTCAAATTGAACACTTTCTTCATGGTGCTTTGATTTTTATCTCACTGTGTGCGTGTAATTTCATTAATTATTAACAGTAAAAAAAAAACCAGGAATGACAGAATAAGAGCAACTAGATAGGTCAATAAAGGCAATCACTGAAATTAATTTTCTACTACTTGAATCATAGTTAAATTTTTCACAGTAAGAATATACAGGCTAGGAGATCACATGACTTGTGTGGAAGTGTGATTAGGTGGATTCAATATTCAATGTAAAATTCCTAGTTTCTCTCCACTGAAATTTACTAATAGATGAAAGGAAAGTGGAGAGCGATTAATCAAATGCAAAAATGTTAAGAATGTAATAAGAATCACATTTACTTACCAAATCCACACCAACAGTCCAGTTAGTCCCCATTTCTGCAAGTTTTCCAATCCACCGAACAGTGCCATGTTCTGGTCCAAAATCACTTATCCAAACTACCCTGTCATTTATTTGTAGTGGTGGCTGGTCTGGGGTCACCTGAGGTCGTCTCCAGTTGTATGGAAAATCTATAAATTATTAAGCACTATAAGTAAAACAGCAAGTCTTACGTTATTTTCTATGAAAGATATCATGTTGTTTCATTGCCAAATGTCATTTTAGAAAACAATCTAGAAAGTATCAAAACTTGAATAATTATTCTTGATGAATTAACACAACATTGAAATGTAAAGATAAGAAAGTTTTAAAATATCAATATTTTACTTATCTTTTATAAAATAATATATTAAGGACTTCAATAAAACTTATGGCAATTTATGCTTTTTATTTTTTTGAAATTTTATGTTATTTTATACCACTCACTAACTAATTAAAAGTTCAATTCACAACAGAAATGCTTTTTGAATAAAGATTTGGATATATGTGAAATCATAACACTACAGTAAGACATTAAAGAATTGAAGTTCTAAAAGCTTCATTGAAGAGAAGACTTCTTGAAAAAGAGAAAAAGATGGAACAATTGTCTTATAGTATTATATAACTTGCAATGAGAAGACTTAATGTGCATATATGAAATAAAGAACAGAAGTTTAAAGCCGAGCAGGTAAGGGCTGATCCCCCGGCCCCAACTTCGTCTCGTAGGTCCACCATGCTGGGAGCTTTACCTCCAGCTGCCCCAAAGGCCTGTCAAGGCCTATTCGTGGGAATCTTTAACTTAGTTTAAAATGAAACCCATTTACATGATAATGTTAAAATAAACAGGATAAAAAGATGGGATTAATCTGACAGTTTCATAATACTATGTGTCTTCCATCTTCATGGACAGCACAAACATGAAGGACAATCAAGAACACACAAGAGAAAATGTGGGGAGGATTAGCAATAGTGACAGGCATTTTGCCTGCTGGTGATAGGATTGTAGGAATGTTGAAGGCGGCAGTGGGATACACCGCCAACCATAATAAACTATCCCTAATAACATCTTTATATTTTTCTTTTTTGTTAAAACAATGAATAATAACAAGAATCTTAATAAGGGAGACAGGGAGGTCACATCCCTAAACAAAAACATACTAATCTCATCATTCCGTTTAATTAAATAACCAAAGAGAAACAAATATTCACAAATGACATAAGAATCAGAATAACTAATCAGAAAAATGTTGTATTATAAATCTTTACCAAAAAGAAATAAATAATAAAAACAAAATCCTTTGATGGGAACAAGAAAGCTTGTTAACAAGCGTTTTAAAAGTAAAAATTTAATAAATGTAGGTTAGTAATTTAGAGCCAAATCTTATAATACTGCATATCTTAGCACTGCAGATAAAAATAAAATAAAATAAAATAAAAAATTAGCAATGTGTTAAAGGAAGAGTTTCTTTGATAGTGCTTGGATATCCATTCAATATGAAAGATGTAAACTTTCAGTAACTCTTGGAAAAGCAGAAATCGTGAAATGCAAATTGGCAACAAAGATGTTATAAAATGAAAATTGAGAAAAAATTTAAAGTATGTGATATATAAAAGATCTTTTACATGGAAAGACAGCTGTATTCTATCAAGGCAAACAAACCTGCAAGCAAACTATTATGTTTAATGACTGTAAAGAAGTTTTACTCTGTGAGTTCGAGGCAACAAAATCGCTCAAGTACAATATGAAGGAAAAAAATTAGGTAACAATCCATTCAGAATATTTTTCATAATAAAGTGATATTTATCATATTATTTTTTTTTACTAAAAGCTATGAAATGAGGGAAGAGGACAAGCAATATTTATAATTATTAAAATGCTTCATTATTTTGACAATGTTTCTTGAAAAAAAGGACTTACTTCTACACCTTTTTGTTTATTAAAGCAGCTATTGATAATACAAGCTTTCATCATAAACATTTTTGTTGGATTAAATATATTATTATACAGCACTGTTCTGCAACCTTCTTCTCGCAGCACATCAAAATGAAAATCCCCTCAAAAGCATAGGTTACGACACTATTAATTCAAATTCTAATTCCTTGTCAAAATCACATCGGTTTCAGCCAATCGAAATCACAATTTTCTGACTACTTCAAAGTACAGCTGTGATAAAACTGAAATTATAATTTGCGGGACCTATACTTCTCAAAGAAAGTAGGGGCAGTTTATTTAATCAGTGCATCGCAGAGTGAGAAATATAAACATATAAAACACCACAACTGGGAGCAAATAAACAAATAAAATAAAACTTTACATTTAATTTATAACAATAGGTAGAAGCTTGCAGCACACCTGATATTTTGTGGTGGCACACTGGTTGCGGAACACTATTATACAGGACTGTTACTAATGGGTCTGGATTATGTCAGGATGTTTATTTCTAAATGCGCTAATGTGTGCTTTAACTCATTCACCTAATTTACATCCAGTATTACCAAAATATATTCCTCTACATGTACAACATTTTAATTTATAGATGACACCCATCATTGTCATTATGTAATTTATTCGATGGGACTCGTGTATTAAAGATTTTAAATTTCTATTTGCTACTCTTACAATTGAAATATTATTGAATACAAAGATCTAATGATTCCTTGGAAATATTATAAGGAGTTCGAATTATGTAAACAGTCCTATATAATATTTAACAAAACAACAAGATTTATGATGGAAGCTTGTATTATCAATAGTTTTGATTGTTTTAATAAATAAAAAGGTCCATTTTTGTTAAGAGTTATTCAAGAAACATTAAAAATAATGAAGCATTTCAATAATTGTAAATATTGCCTGTATTTGTTTATTTAAATCACTTCTTTTATTAAATTAGAAGATAAGTTATGTCTAAAGAAGCAGAATAAGTTACTTTCTGCAAAATATAGTAATGTTTGGAGAAGAATTTGAGTTTAATGTATCATAATTACATGGTTTATATATTTATTAATTGGGATATTACTTCTAAGTAAGTCGAATTAAAACCTTTTAACAACTAAAGCCTGTGTATGTATGGACACGAGAACTAGAGTAATTGATTTGAACTGCAGAGCTTATTCATAAAGATCAAAGTTTCCAGGGATTACTGACCTTCTCACTAAACTCGAATTTAGAAATGGTATTACAGGTATTCAACTTTATTTATATTGGCACATAAATAAAGTAATATCTTGACTGGCAATACAAAAAAAAAAAAAAATCTTATTTTATTCACTGATCAATTAATTAATAACATAAATTGGAGATATGTAGTGAAAGCTGTGAGATCTATTGGTCTGCTTTTTTTTTTCTGTAATTAAAAGGTATTAAATTATTGAAATTCCATCTTAAATAAACTAATCTGATAAATTTTGATACTAAAATTTTTTTTGTTCAAAAAATTTTAGTTGAATTTTCTTGAAAATTAATTACTGTTTTTAGTAGTTCAAGGGTGACATTTTTCTTTTGGGAATTGGTTGAAATAATACAGTAAGTTGTGCAATTTGGATATAGAATATTGTTTGTTGCTGATAAAAAGTTTATTTAAGTCTTTTAAGGAATTTTGCTGATATTTTGCAAGACTTATGTACAGGAATATCAGTCGTTGAAGATATCAAATAACGGATTTGAATTTAAACCATTCCTCAGATAGTTTTTGACTTACACGCTCCATCAACGAAATTTCTGTAACACTGAAAAGTCTGTAATGATTTTTTTTCTTGAGAATCTTTCCACATTAGCCTTTCGCAGGGCTTACAACATGTTCCCCATCCTTGAAACTATAACTGATGCCCAGCTGATATTTTTGAAGCTCAATAACAATATATACCAAGTTCCTGCAAAGCTAATTGGAAACTTCGAATTGTAATTTTATCTTGCAATTTTTTTACACTTTTGTAAATAACTGATGTATATATAAAAAAAAAAAAATGCATGATTTGTCGGTGACCACCTGAATTCCATTGATGGAGAACGTGTTGTAAAGATTAGCAAAAAAAAACAAACAAAAAAATGCATTTTTCTTTTTAAATGTCTGCGGAAATTCAATGTTATTCTGAAAAACAAGAAGGTGAAAACTTCCTTTTTAATGATACTCAAAGCAATAAAACATGTCTGCAGCACTTTCATCATTATCACAATTCTTAGAGATCTTTTATCAACAAAAAAAAAATCTTGAAAGCAAGCACACAACTCGGATACTAAGCCAGAAAGGGTCATTGAAACTATATATTTCGGAGAAGTTAAGAAAAACTTACCATTTCTTTTAATATCATTGAAAATCGATGCTGAAGCCATTATAAATATCAAGGATATTTATTTACGGCGTACAGAATAGGATGGATCTAATTAGAAAAAAATTTAACATATCGCAAGAATCGTGATTTAAAACAAAATAATTTAAGGGTGAATGACTACATATCTACAAATAGAAATGGAGGTGCTTCACCACACCACTGGCAACAATTTTAGGAGGCAGACATTTTTATTTACCTCATATCGAAGGAGTGCATACCGTGAATTCAATTTTTTTAAAGAAATTTTATTAAAACGTATCATACAACATTTAATTTTATTATTTCATAATTAGCTTTATTTTAATTATATTTTCATTTACTTCTGCAATAATGATATAATTATTTTTGTTTACTGTTCCGCACTGAATAAGGTAAAGTTGGACCGAAAACAAACGTAGTATTTACGGCAGGAATTTACAAGGCAGAAAAGAGCTTTTTTCCCCCTTTCCTTGCGAGGATTTTTTTGAAATTCTTAATTACTGAGTTGCTCTGGTAACCAATTCAAGGATATTGCATCGTTTCTATTAAAATCAAGTGCGAAATCTAGGAGTTCTTGAAGGACAATTTCCAATGGCCCTTGGCTTGACGGAAGTCAGCTGGATTTGGGTGGTTATGTCAGGCAAAACTCAATTTGGTCCTCATAAACGGAAAGGAATTCTACAACACCCTCGAAGTATCTTGAAGAACTTTTCAATATCAAGTCCGTAAATCACACGCCGTGTATTTATACACGAAGAGATCGTTTCTGTGAGGAAAAAAAACTTCATTGTTGACATCATTACAATTAAGTCTTCATTCGTTTGTAATACAAGAAAATTTCATTTCATTTAAAATAGGAGAAGAAAAGGACAAAATAAGCAAACTCTGCTTCTTCTAAAACTTCTGCTGATCATTTACATATCGACATTTAAAAAATTGAAATACAGCCGCACAATGAAGCTACTCGAAAGCAGCAAGTTTGAAGCAATTAATTCTGCTTTATCACTTGAAACCGGAGATTGTAAGATTCTTGGCAGGTAATTCATTAAAAGAATAGAAAATTATGACTTGTATATGTTGGGATGTTTGTTTGTTTTTATATTAGAAAATGTTCCAATAAGAATCTTTCCGAAGAAAGTTTCTGTTGCTGTTTTCTTGTTTGTTTTGAATCGATGTTTATTTTCAGCGGAATACTAGAGGACCTGAATACAGAGTATCAATTTATTCTTCAAAAGGAAACACTTATCTTGCTTATAAACGAAATAAGCTTTTATTGACCTAAACTTATGGTCAAAATAACAAAATGACTTATTATATAAGTTTATATTTACTACTAAGTTTTTCCATGTTTACATGTTAGTCTCTGCCAGTGATTCTCAATCTTTGCTAAAACCTTGTGATCAGATTTTTAAAATGGCAGAAGAAATACATTTTTAGGCTTTTAAATGAAATATTTCACCTGTTTTATTCTTGATTGTCTTTAAGGGGATTTTATTTAGTTTAAAGTCTTGAGTTTGCCAATTCAGTTTTTGTGATAGTTGAATCTTGAGGATCTCGATCTGCTGCAGAGCATATTTTAATAATCATTTGGCTATTTTCCATTTGATGAATACGAGGTGTATTCAGAAAGTACTGTTTGCTATTAAAAAAAGATATGTATTTTCAAACAATTTTATCTGATTCGTCAAACCTTAAACTACTTTTCTACGTAGTTTCTACCATTGTTGAGGCGTTTATCATAACAGGGCACCACTTTTTGTATCCCCTCCTCATAAAACTGGGCTGCCTGTGGAGACAGCCACGCTTGCTCTGCGCCTTTGATGTTGTCATTGAAGAATCGCTGGTCAGCAAAGAACTTCTTTAAATGTGGGAATAGAAGCAATTTCAAGAACTATTCTTTACGAATCGTGACAGATAGTTTGAAATTTCGGAAACTGTGCACATGCTGGGAGCCAATAAAGAGCACAAAAAAAAAAAGAGCTGCCAGTGTGTTGACCTTTTTCATTAATTTAAAGGTGATGAATTTTTAAGCCATATCGTCACAGGGGACCAAGACATGGGTATCTATCTATCTATATCGCCCGTAACACCCAATACTGGGTATGGACGCTCTCCTACCAGAGGAGTTTAGGCTAGATACCGCAAGGGAAGAAACGGACAACACAGAAGAAAGGAAAGTGAAACACCCATGCCACTACCGGGATTCGAACCCAGGAACTGGCGCATTGGACGCCACGGCTGGCCGCCGCCGAGACCGCACGACCACGCCAGCACGGCAGACATGGGTATCCCATGTGACTCTTGGAATCGAAGCATCAACTCCATGGAATGGTGGCACACCTCATTCCTGAAAAAGCAGAAATTCAAGCAAACGATTTCAACCCGCAAGCTCATGGCTGTCTTCACAGTTCTGCGAGAAGGGGATACAAAAACTAGCGTCTTACTATGATAAATGCCTCAACAGTCTGGAAACTATTTTAGAAAAGTAGTTTAAGATTTGGTGAATCAGATAAAATAAAATTGTTCAAACATTCTTGTTTTTAATAGCCGAATGTTATGTACTTTCCAACAACACCTCATATATAGATTATACTTACATAATCATCTTCTTCTTAGCCAACGCCCATCCTTGGCTGTTGGGCCATTTGGCGTCGTGCTAACCAATAAAGACGGGCCAATTGGTAAAAGGGTTCTTCTTTATCATCATCTCCATGGTCGAGAGCTGGTCAATCTTTAAGGTGTAAAAATTGTTTCCTCTCATGACCACAATGCGGGCATATACTTACATAATCTTTTACTGCAATGTAAATATTTCCAGATAAATATTATTGGTGAGAATTTAATAATTGAAAAAAAAATGCATCTGTAAACGGTGTAATTGGCTACATTTAGATGTTCATGCAAAAATTTAGGATGAAAAGCAACTCCAGTAGTATACATATTCATACATACACATGTATAAATAGACTCGTTGCAACCCGTGAAATATTCACAGAAGTCAAACATCTCGACCGAAAGACCATCGTTATATGATTCTTCATTTTTTAATATCAACATGCTTTCCTGGCACTTTCGGCAAAATAAGTTAACCTCCTACCCTAAAATAATAGGTTCCTCCAAATTAAGCCTATGAGAGAGTGCCCCACAATGCCTTACAGGGGCAAAGGAATTATTTCTAGTTCATTTTATTTTATTATTCACTAAATGAATAGATGCAAAAGTTTATACTAATTTGTTTATACTTAAGTATTCTTTTTTTTTTTACTTGTTTTTGAATTAAAATTTTTGGCTTGATTTAAAATAA
The DNA here is from genome assembly GCA_023159025.1 of Thereuonema tuberculata. Classification (NCBI taxonomy): domain Eukaryota; kingdom Metazoa; phylum Arthropoda; class Chilopoda; order Scutigeromorpha; family Scutigeridae; genus Thereuonema; species Thereuonema tuberculata. The sequence continues at coordinate 24,858,430 of JAFIDM010000007.1, read as the reverse complement.
TTAAAGATTATTTTTTTTGTATAAACTTTTGAGTAAATATTGAACAACACACCAGTATTAAATCAAATAATTTTTTCTTTTCAAAAAGACATTTGTTAGTGTATTTTTGAAATTAAAAATACACTTTAAAATATTCTCTCTCCACTTTAATGACAAACGTACATCTGTTTTTTGCCTATTAATACTTGTTTACTTTCAGGATAGAAAGCTATTCCTGTAAGATGATTGGTAACGATAAGAGACTGTTTAAAACAATGAATGCAGAATCCGGTACTAGTCCACATGATCTTCAAGCTCTTTCACCTCCTCAGAGTACATTAGGACACAGCCCAAATAGGTCCTACAGGTAAGAATGAACATTTAGGATTAGAAATTATATTTTAAGATTATTTTAGTATCATCTTTTATTGCTTTAATGAGGATATGAGGGTGAAGTGTTTTATAAAAAAGAGGCAATAATATGTAATATACTTTTATTTTGTTAATAATTTTGTGAAATGGTTTTTATTTAGTCGAAGTCAGAGTGGGGATGAAGAAGGACATCTTTGTGATACCATCAGTCGAAAGACTTTATTTTATCTCATCACAACTTTAAATGCATCATTTCATCCAGATTACGATTTTAGTGATGCCAAAAGCCACGAATTCAGCAGAGAACCAAGTTTAACAGTGAGCAGCATTTGCTTTCTATTTCAAACAAATATTAAAAATAAGTCACAGTTTAGGATTTTTATTTATTTATTTTATTTATTTATTTTTTGCTTGAAGACAATTCATTAGTCGTTTTTTCTTTTTTCTTGCAATAACTTCTTATTTTATTTCTCCTCTGGATTGCTAGCAAACATATCAATTTGTTAGTCTCGTTATTTTATTTTCCCTAGTTGGCATTTTTTTCCCTTCTCGTTGCTTTTCCTCTTGTATAAAAAAAGACTTCCTGCTTCACGAGAAAAAAACCTTTGGCATTGAGTTGCTATATTCAAGCATCTTTCTATCAGAACAACATACCTGGGCATAATGCCCAAGCCTTGAACTTGAATACAATCCATCTCAAGAACTGCGTTTAAATGAAGATAGCAAAAAAAACTTAAATGTATGACTAATACTTAAGAAGCAAATTTGTTGAGTAAATACTCTGTGTTTGGAATTTTTCCGTTGTGTTCAGGTATTTCAAGTAAGCCAGTAAATAAAATAAAATAAACTCTGATATCATTGTGTATATATTTTTCTTTAATTTCAGTTAAAAGTAAAGAATTAAATAAGTATCAGAACGAAAATTGAATATAAAGAGAACTAATTATTTGTTGTAATTTTTATGTTAGAATTGTTTTGATCTTAATTATCAGCTTTTTTCATTTATTCGTCAAATTCTATAAAATGCAGGAATACTTATTAAAGTGTTTGATTATTGTTTTGTTTTTGTTTCTTTTCTCTTTAATTTATTTAGTTTTTTCTTAGATAAATATAAATGATTAAAAAATTTAATAGCTTGAGAATATTTTATTACCGTATCACTGTGATTATTTTTTTTAATTTGAGGATTTAGCAGAAAGTTATTTTGTGTAGATAGTTTTAATTGTAATTATATTTATTGTTTTAGTGGGTTACTAATGCTATTGACAGCAACTTAGCTGCAACTGCAGGAGAAGCTTACAATGCATTGAAACCACAGCTGTGGGCTGCCATTGATGATGAAATTACTTTAAAAGAATGCGACATTTACAGGTTAGAATACATTCAACTCGATTGGTTGCCATTTTTATTTGTAAATCCTGTTTACAAACTGAAATCATGATCTCATATTTCCTAACTCTTAATAATACATTTTATTTTCTCCAACAAAACTAAATCACTGAATACGATTGCATTTATTTCATAATCCTCATTACTTGTAATATTTGTTAAGCTTTCAAACCTATTAATACGAGGGGCGTTCAAAAAGTAAGGGCCGTTTGGTCACAGACAAAAATATACTCATAAGAAACAAATTTTATTGTCATATTTAATTAGGTACAATCTTACTTTACTTCTCTACATAATCGCCGTTCACTTCTAAGCATTTGTCGTACCGCTGCACCAGCTTCTTTAACCCCTCTGCATAGAAGCTTGCCGCCTGAGAGTTGAACCAGTTGATAACGGCGTTTTTGAGTCCCTCTTCGGTTTCAAAACGTTGTCCACCGAGCCACTGTTTATAATGCAAGAAGAGGAAGTAGTCGCTAGGTGCAAGGTCGGGACTGTACGGTGGGTGGTCAAAAAGTTTCCAACGAAAATCTTGAATTCTTTCATTGGTTTTGGCAGCAGTGTGAGGACGCGCGTTATCGTGGAGGAGGATTATGCCAGATGACAGTTTCCCGCGGCGTTTGTTTTGGATTGCACGTCTCAATTTTTTGAGCGTTTCGCAGTACACGTCAGCTGTAATTGTTGTCCCACGTTCCATGAAATCAACCAAAAGAACACCGTCTTTGTCCCAAAAAACTGTAGCCATCAATTTCCGACTTGTGTACTGAGTTTGCTTAAACTTTTTCGGTTTTGGTGAAGATGAGTGTTGCCACTGCATCGATTGCAGTTTTGTTTCTGGGTTGGCGTAGGATACCCACGTCTCGTCCCCAGTAACAATGTGAGAAAAGAAATCATCTCCATCTTGTTGATAACGGGCCAAAAACTTTCGTCCACTAGACATTCTTTGCTCTTTGTGGTGGTCGGTGAGCATTTTTGGTACCCACCTTGCACACAATTTGCGGTATCCGAGGTTTTCTGTGACAATATTGTAAACAGTAGTGCGTCCAAGTTGAGGAAATTTGTCAGCCAGGCCACTAATCGTCAATCGACGATCAGATCGCAGCGTTTCGTCCACTTGTGAAACGATTTCATCGGCCTGGATACTGGGCCTGCCACTCCGCTCTTCGTCATGGACATTTGTTCGGCCATTTTTAAAATCGCGGCACCATTGTCTAACCTTTCCTTCACTCATAACTGTAGGTCCGTAAACCAGGCATAATTCCCGATGAATTTCAGCAGCCGACGATCCTTTTGCACATAAGAAACGAATCACAGAACGCACTTCACATTTGGCGGGATAAACGATTTTCGTGGCCATTGTTCTTTGCATTCACGGACAACAATACGACTTCAGAATCAAAACAAATGACGCTGTAGCTTCACAATGAGTCAGTAGATGGCGCTGCAGTAGTAAAACTGTGCTTCGAAGCGCCAATATTTATATATAAGTAAACGGCCCTTACTTTTTGAACGCGCCTCGTATAAAGATATAAATTTGTCTTAAAGCTTATGACCTTACATATATATATATATATATATATATAGGGTGCATGGGAAAGTACCAAAATAACTTTTGAACGAAGGTAGCTTAGAATTAGGGAAGTTCGATGCTGGTATAGGTAAGCGACCATGCGCTATCAGATAAGACTGATGACAGCGCCCCTAGCGGCAAAATGTGGAGGTTAGTAACCTATCTTGGAAACTATGGGATACACAGATAAAAATAAATAAATTATAAAGTTTGTAGAGCATCACCAAATTAGTGGGAAATGATATTGTACAGAAAAGAATCATGCAAATAGAAGGCAATAGATGTAGCGAGCATACAACTGTGTGCTGTATGCAAATGATGGATGTAACATGACTCCACTCCTGGAGATAAAGCTCATGTTATGCAGTCTACATAGAATCTTCAACTGTCAAATATTCCATTAATGACTAAGTAGTATTTTGTAAACAAAAGATCATGGCAGGTTATTCGAACGAAGAGTATTGTAAGATGATACTGCTATACAGCGAAGTTAGCCGGAACTCTAGGGGCCGCTTTTGCATTAAATGACATTCCGAAAACTTAGCATTTCCCCGCCTTCTATTTGCATTATTCATTTCGTAAAATGTCATTTCCTATTCGATGATGCTCTACAATTTTCTCATTTACTTTTTTTTTCCGTTTCTCTCATTGTTTCCGAGATAGGGTTACTAACTTCCACATATTTCCACTGGGGGCACTGCCATCAGTCTCATCCTATACTATATGTTCACTTTCCTATACCAATACCTACCTTCCCTAACTACCTATTTTCATTCAAAAGTTATTTGGATGACTTAGGACTTTCCCATGCACCCTATATAAATATTTATATAAATAATATACACACACATCTTGTTAATGTAAGCAAGATAGCAATGAAAGTATAAAGTCTGGGATTCTATGCAAATCAAAAGAGATCAAATCATTAAGGGCATAATAAAAAATATTCCTGTGATGAGAATATTAAACTTCATATTGTCATTTCTAGGATTTTTCGCTTTGACATTCAGAAGTTGTCTCTTAAGCCCCGTGAACACGGCCAGACCAAATCGATCTTGAGTGACAAATGTCTTTTTGGTCTTTTGAAATATTGTACTTTACTCAGACATTTTTCCAGTCGACCAACTCACAACCTTTTACAGCGAAGCAATTGAAACATGTCAGTCATGATGTCTTGCACATTCGTATCACTGTTTGTCTCCACTTCATCTGAATAGAGAGCAATTTCAAAATTATTATCACAGTATTGAGATTGTCTTTCACAAAGAAATAAAGGGTGAGACCAGTGTTTACAAGGGACATCCCAAAACAGCTGTTTCACGCTCAATTGGCGATCACCAGTTGAGAGTAGTCCCCTGTAAACACACCAAGTCTCAATGAAGAGGTGAACTGAAATGGTAGTCCTACAAAATATGGCACCTCCACAAATCTAAACTAAAAACAAAATAAAGGGAATTCTTGTGCTGCCCTTCGGCAGTCTCAAAGAATTTTCTACGTGAATTATTAAGAAAGAAAATGTGCCTAAAATGTATAAATACATTGAATGTGCGAGACCAGTTTACACTTAAATATATTCAGATGCATAAAATTAATTTATCAGAGAGTATTTAAAAACAAATTATTTTTTTTTTTTTTTTAATTTCACAGCATCAGCTGTGTTCACATGGAATTCTGAGATCACCAATCACTCACTAGTAAAGAATTGAAGAATTAATCCTAAACAAATAGAAGAAAATCAAAAATAAAAGGTCTCAGAATGGATCTTGCTAAATTTCTCTTAATTTCTGAATGTGAATTTTGTCATTTAAAGACTTCAGTAATTATCTAATTCAAACTTTAAAAATCTTTTCGCTGATTGATTCACAGAGTAGAAACAGGCACGATATCATTCATAACTCTTCTTCAAAATGTTTTGACTACTGAATGAAATTGAACAAAAGGTCTTTTTTTAGTGGTTTATTTCTTAATAGGATTATGAAAGAGATTTATGATAATTTATTCACAAGTTTATATTAATATTCTAATTTTTTTTAACTCTTTCCTATTCTTTAGTTATAATCCTGATTTAGCTTCAGACCCTTACGGTGAAGATGGATGTATTTGGTCATTCAACTACTTCTTTTACAATCGTAAATTGAAGAGAATTGTGTTCTTCACCTGCAGAACTGTCAGGTAATTAATCACTTAATGCAATCGAATTACATAAATTGATATAATCTTCAATGAAATATTATTTATTATTTATTTTCATATTGCTCAACCAAAATTAATTTCACAATTATTTTTTTTTATTCAAAAAAGCACTTAACATTTCAGTAGTAATCTATATTACGATGGCTGTTCAGTAATGAATGATCATAATATTTTTCTGGCTCCATATTTTTAGTCATCCTCCAATTTCTTAATTTCTCAAAGTAGTCCCTTTGGTTGCAGTGCATTTATCTCAGGATATCATCAAAGACATCCTGGAAGCCATTGCTTGACAAGTCCTTCAGAATCTCCTCCAAAGCCTTCATCAATGCCTGTGAATATTGAAAATGCCTTCCATGAAGTTGTGTGGCCACGTGTTGTCCTGGTGCAAAATCCATCCTATGGCATGGAGATGTGGTCGTTTTCGCCTGACATGGTCCGTAATGGTCTTCAGTATATTTTTGTTGCAATTACAGTTCTGTGCTGATACAATATGCTGGTAAATCATTCCTTGAATATTGAAGAATTCAATAACCATGACTTTACCTGCAGATGCAACCACTTTGGCTTTCTTTGTTGTTGGAGATTTCCAGTTAGCTTTGTTGCTTACTCTCAGGGTCAAAATGATGAAGCGAAGTCCTATCTTCTATTATTATCTTTGAAAGAAACTCTGCACCATTCTCCTCTATCATTCTTTTGAGCTCCACACAAGCTTGAATGCGAACATCCTTTTGCTTGGGAGTAAGCAGTCTTGGAACCCACCTAGCACAAGCACGTCTCGTGCAGTTTTTCCTTTGGCAATATATGGCAAGCACCTAAAGAAATATGCATAATCTCTGACAGCTGTCGTTAATGTGATTCATCGATCTTCTCTCACAATTGCAGCTGCAGTGTTGTTATTGACCTCCGTAAGAGCTGTGACTGGAGCCCCAGGACTGGTGCCTTTCGATATTGATTGCCTTCCATCTTTGAACAATTTATACCACCGCTGAGCAGTACTGTAGGGAAATATAGATTCCCCTCAATCCTACTATAACATTGAATGAGCCTCAGCACATGATTTCTTAAAGACACAAACAAAATTTCTATGCAGCAACCTGTTCCTCACAACTCAGCTCCATTGTACCGTAGGTGAAAGTTCATGTAGCTCAATGGGAACGCACACCACCTGTCAAAACCGGAACAAACCTGCACAACATAACTATGAAGTCATAGACAACACGTTGCACCAGTAATACATCACAAAACCATTGTTGTACTACCAAGATTGTGAGAGTAAAAAAAAATATGATCATTCATTATTGAATAGCCCATGTACTATTATACAGTGTAACTTTTGTGAGTCTGTCCACAATAAACTCAGAAACTACTAATCAATTGTGATGAAACTTTCTTTGTAACTTCCTTATAATCGTTGTAGTAACATTAGCTATGTTTTATCAGGATAACATAACAGGAGGCTGGGCAGAGAAATGGAAATGTAAAAGCAGACAATGGTACAAAAACAGCCCTTCATAAAATGGAGTTTGGAAGAAGGGTAATGATATCATGAAAAACTTTATAGACAGTCAAGCGACTCAAATTTAATGCCGAACAATGAAAATTAATAACTTTTCCGAAGAGCTGCATTTTACTTAGCAGTAAATAAAAATGGAAAGTTGGGCAGAGATATAAAAAGCAGATGACATTTTAATATCGTTTGCTACTGGTAGAACAACGTTTCTTAAATGGAGTTTTGGAAGAAGTTTAACAAAATATCATGAAAAGTTTTATAGACAGTCAATTGAGTCACATTTATTTCTTAAGCTTTGCTGCTAATTATTGAAAGGTGAATAACCTTCCTGAAGAACTGCATTTTAGTAAAGCTAACTTTACTGAAATCAGTACAATGGAAGTGTAGTGACATATTTGGCAAGTTTAAAAGAGCTTAAAGTGTTGTTTCAACTTTGTTATTGTATTGATTTTTTTAGACCCTTTTCACACGATGCAACCATGGCCGCGCGGCAAGGCCTTTCTATAGATTTCAGTGGAACCTTTCACATGTGGCCACTTGGTCGCGACATGACACGCAACCACCGTCGTTCTTTAGATTTCAATGGAGCCTTTCACACGATTTCATGCGATTTTCGTTGCTGCCAAAATTTACTGGCCGTGCGACCATGGTCGCTTCGTGTGAAAGAGCCCTTAAAGATGTGAGAACGACAAAAATGAAGAGCTTTCACTTGTATGCAATTTATATTTTCAATACAAGTGACTGTCTGTAGTATCTGTACTATTTTTTGTATTTTCTGAATAAATTAATTAAATCTGCAAATCACTAAAAGTTGTCTAAAGCTTAATTTTCATTATATCAAATCATGCAGAAGCTAATAGATTAAGGATTAAAATTCATTGTTTTCAAGACTAAGTATTAATCGAAATAGGATTGGAATCTAAAAAAATTGATTTCTATGTTTTTCTGTGGGAATTTTTGTCTCCCCCTTAAAAAGGATTCATTTGGTAAAATTAGATGTGCAATTGGGCCATTTCAGATTGATTTTATTTCATTTCTAAGATTAGGCTGCCTTTAGTTTTGTTATCAGTTAGTCACAACTTTGATACATTAGCTAATTACGACTTTTGCTTAAGCAGTTAAAATAAAAATTTTGTTATCCCAAAATCAGTGTCGTTTTACCATAGAGTAGTATAACAACTGCTTTGATCTAACATTATGGCTTAACTAGTTGACCTGTGTGAATAATTCGCAACAAAAAACCACCTTTGAGAAATAATAAACAACTCCAACTCCAGTTGTCGTGCATGTTAGTTAAACACATTAAAAGGTGTTTAAAATACAGGTTTTTTTTTAACGAAAACATTAATTTTCAACACTTTGTTTATTTTTCGTCATTAGCAGTGAATGTAATCTTCAAAATAATGTCTCAATCATTGATTTTGAAGTTTTAAGGGAGATATGGCATACCGACACAAAAGCACCTTTGAGAAATAATATATAAGGATTACACTGAAGAGGAAATAAAGTCTTATGATACAGTTTTAGACTGAAATATTGTCCCTTTTAATCATTATCTAATCATGTAAGAAAGAAATGTTGCATTTAATTAGTTCTATAAAAAACTTCAAGACAGTATTTACATCTAAAATTTTTAAATAATTCACAATAAGCATTTCTTAAGTGGTTAATTTTTTGCAGTTTCCTAGCATCCAATTTTGTGATTAATATTAGCCAAAATTTTAAACATTGACAAAAGGAAAACAACATAAAATAGTAAGCATATTGTATACACAAAAACATTATTCTGTATGACTGATAATTATGGAGATATTGTTATGTGACGGGTTGTCCATCTTACCTGCCACTACGCAATGGGCAATTCCCTCCCTCCTAAAGAAGTTGACTAGGTCAAAACCACGTGCCCAGATGCCTAAAACCAGGCATCTGTGGCCGGAAAGCCAATTTGACTTAGGCATCAGTCCCTGAGAATATAGTTTGCCTTGGGATCCCATGAAGCAAGTTTGTCCTGAGCTAGCTAGTCAGGAAGAGAAGAAACTGTAGCTGAAGAAAGGAGCAGCATACTTGGAGCCAGCAAATTGATGTATTGTTCACTCAAGTCGAGGAAGAAAAGTGTTTGGCCAGTGCTGAGAGAAGAGACAGCAGTTCACCCGCAGTGCTAGCCAAGCAGAAAGAAGACAAGTGGGGCCAGCACCATTATCTATAGAAAGTAAATAGACTGCGTTTTAAATTAAGTGATGTTCACGTTTTTTATTCTTCGTTTATAAGTACTGTAATTAAATTAAGTTAGTTTTAATGTCATATTAGTACTGAACTTTTTACTTCCTTTATCATTTCTTTTTTGTGTATAGTTAGTTCAACATGTTTAAAAGTTGATCACAGTTATCCAAAAAAAGTATCTCGGGCAAGAAGAAATCATTCCACAAGGCTTACTGAGACAGAGGAACAGTGTGTAGCTTGCCTGTCCCCACTCAGTTTGGCCATATCATCTATGTGTGCTCAAGAGAATAGCCTAGAACAAGAATAATGCTTGCTGAAACAATAAGCACAATATGCCACTTACAGACAATGCGAGTCGGCCTCTCTAAGAACTGAGCAACTCGATAATCAATGTGTGCGCAAGGCAGAGAACCTGGACGTGAATCCGGCATGGAACCAACATTATAAGCATTAAAAAAAAAACATTTATCCAAAATTACTGTACCAATTTTGATAATTCTTTCTTTGTTAAATTTAAAATTTTATAGAGAAGATTTTTAGTACAAGTGTCATCACTCTGCGATCACTAGAGGCTGAGCAGTGAATAAAAATGTGAGCAAATTTAGGAAACCTTTTCTCCAATCGTCTAAGAAAGATTTTCATAGGATATAAGCAATCCCACAATCTTCCAGGCAAAGTCTAGTCAGACAGCCAGTTTAGCTATATTCTCATTTAGCTATAATATTGTTACTTAATTTTACTTGAAAGAGATTAAAAAAGGAACCAAAATCTCACTAGAAAGTAAATAGATTTTTTAGAGGATTTTCTCAATATTTGCACTAGGAAATATCTGGTGGTTGCTCTGCATAATACTAAACCATTAAAAACATTTCATAAGGTTTATTCAATATACACTGAAGTATAGTGATACTGTGATATTATATATTACAAAAACGTTATTCTGTCTGTCATTGTCATAAGACTTTACGTTTTTCCAATTTTGTGACCAAACTATAAGAGATGGATTGGTCATGCAAATGGATAAAATGTAGATCTTTTGAAGACAAACAAAATGTTACAAAAATCTTGCGAAAAAATTTTTTGGTTTCCAAGATGTCTCCTTTTAAAGGGTCAAATTTTGACTTTTTCTCAATTTAAACGAAAAGTATAAAAGTTGGAAGAGAACATTATATTGAGAAAATGTTGGTATTTGAAAGTTCTATCGAACGATATATCAGTCATTCCCAAAAGTTTCTGCATTTGCAAGATACATGCAACAATTTGTGTGGCGCCAACCCACAATACACCTGAGTTAAGCGGAGAAGGCCACAATAGGCTAGGACGTCGTATATTCTCCGATGTCAATGTTAATTTGCTAAAGAAATAGTTTTTTTTTTTTAGTTTTTTAATGCTGTATATGTGAGGGCTCCAGAGCGAAGTGACTGTTCCAGCTAGTCTACAAATAGAAGCATGCAATTCTTCAAAGAAAAAATATTTTTGTCTTTTCTTCTACAATAAATAAGTCCATAACTCGAGTCTCAAGCAATAGATTGAACATGCATTATCAATCTCGTGATGCCATAACCTAATTTTGAAAGTATTTATGGAATGCCAAACAGACAGATTTTCAAAAATATAAAATATGTAATTACACACACAGAAGTTTATTGACCAGGATAACAGTAAGGCTATTTACTTCTTGAGGTTGTAAATAACTTTTATAGGTTCAGCTTTGTTACTAACCTGTAAGACTTAAGGTTTTATTGACACTGGCAAAGAATCAAATGAATCAAATATCTTTCAATGAATTATTTGAAGTTCAGAATTTAAAACTGGCTAACTTGGAAGCTGGGAAAAACAAACAAACAATAAACATTAATGGTTTAAGGCTAAGGCTACACTAAACGAAGAGCGTCCTTTTTAATGAAGATTTAATCGTAAGATTTGTAGCAGTTACGGGAAACTGCTATGTAGGTCATCTTTGTAATTGTTATCATACAGGTAACAGATTTAGTTTGGCACATTAAGCAGCAAATTGAGTGTCATTCATTTGGCAAACTGATGTATCTAAAGCCACAAGACTGTAGAGGTTAAGTCTAAAGGAGGGCAGTAATCCTTTATATTTGCGTAGTATTCTGTTGAAGGCACCCAGTAATAATTATTAAACTACATCCTACACATAAGCCGGGATCACCTTCTAGCAAGATATCAGGGAATCAAATTCAAAAATTATCAAAATTTACAAAATATGTTTTTGGAATAGCATGCTTACGTAGCATACTTTTGGTAAATCATGAATCTACAATTTGTAGTTATCTTATCCAACAAAGCAATCTGTCATCAGGATAATATATTTGTTTGAATCATGAAGAGAATAGGACTGAAACGCACTTACTTGACGAACTGGCACAAGAAGAATCAGATGAACTTAATAGTTTTGAAATGTTTCTCCTATGTCATCATCAGTGGAACAGTGTGAACAGGTCACAACAAAGAACAAAGTTGGGGATTCAGTAAGGGGTGGGCTAACAATCGTCATTAGCTGTAGACTTGTGTTTGAATGTATTGTTGTTAAAATTTGCTAAAGATATAATTGTAAAGAATTAATTTTTTTTTTAGTTAGTAGCCTTGATAAGAGAAAACAAATTCCTTCGAAATTTGTGTAATTTATGTTACTTTGAAATATTAAGATCAACAGATATAAATGATTATGTATTTGTTAAATTTGATTTTTACATGAAATTTACATTTAATTAATTAATTAAATATTTTTGAAAAAATTCAAAAAGTGTTAATATCACATTTTAAAAATGACGATACAATCAAAACTTCAATTTGCAGCTCATTTTTCATATTGGCTACTTTCATTTTTAGCTCACAGTTCTATGAATTAGATTCTGGATTTGGACAAGATATTTCTATGGATATGGATGATGACGATGAGTGTTCTGTTAGGTTAGTATCACTCAATTGCTCGATATTTAATACTTTTTTTATCATTGTGTCTCTTTGAAATTGTTATTAATACCAAATTCTGCTTCATATTCTTATTTTGGATTGTGGTTAGTCATCACAACAAAATAATTAGCGATTGTAAATATCAGTGCTGCTACAGGGTTTCTTAGTTATCTTTAGGGTACCTAAGAAATCCATTAGGGAAAGAATATTAAAGAAATCAGTCGTCAAACTCTACGTCTGTATAAACAAAACAGAAACAAATGTTTCTTTCCAGGATTTAAACTCCTGTCTTTGTTCTTTAAATTACTTAGTTAATTCAGGATAACCTTAAAGAAAAAAGATATTCATTAATTCAAAAAAATATGTATTATCTCTTAAACATATCAATGTATACATAAATGTAGACGATAACCCAGAAGTTCAATATCTACTTTATCACCTTTAAAATTTTATCATGTCTGAATACAGACACACACTGACTTACATAAGTTGGAAACGTATGTGTCGGAAAATACCTAACTTAGTGTGTCACAAAGACATAACAAAGTTATATTAAAGCATAAATATTAAATTACGAGATAGTTTGCCTTTGCTTTTCATCAGATGCTCGTCTTCCAGTAGCTGTTGTTACTAATGGAATGTACGAATACTAGAACAATTTTTAATGTTTATGGACTTTCTACGTAACTCCTGATCTACTTCGTAAGTCATTATTTTTCATTATCATTTGTATTCACATCAAGTAAGTTATCTTTGCATTTCTATCCCTGTTATTAGCTGATGATTTATGAAATAATTTTTGGGAATAGATCCATTAATTTTTATCACAGCTACTTGAAATTAAGGAACTGTATATCAATGGCCTTCATAGCTTTTGTGTTTTAATTGTAACAAAAAGAGCAGTGGTTCATAAATACGGCAGCCAATTCAACACTAGCTTATTTCTAGACAGAACAAATGTTAATATGTCATTTTTTTTCTTACCTAAATCCTTTATTCTTAGAATTATATCACATTTCTTATTGTAAAATAAATTCATCTGCTTGGTAAGATAACAGTTATTTTACAAACTCAAACTCCGTAGATCTAATTGAAGTTTTCATTAGATTGTGCAGTGAAAGTATAACTATCTTCATTATCTTAAACCACTTTTTCTTCCATCTCTTAACATAATTACTGTGCATTTAGTTGAATTAAAGCATTTGATGGATAAAAAAGATTAGAAACACTTCAGAAGCAGATCAGTTTATCAACTTTTTTTTTATTACAGTTAGAGAAGTTTTTCAAAAATAATCTATTTTCAGATCTTTTGTCATTTTGTTGTCTTCCAGTTGAGTAATTCTAGTGTTTCTTTCAGATTACCTAATGAAAATTAGAAGTTCACCATGGCAGAACATTGCACGTTCCAACTTTGAAAGGGAAAAGTTGGAGAAATTCATCACAGCATTGGTCACCATCTTCTCGTAGTTAGTGAGAATATTTAATCCGCTAACTGGAAATAATTTTAATGTTTTAGTAATTGTTTTTATGCTGACATTGGTTTATATTCAGGCATAACAAATACATTTTTCTTATTTTTATTTTTAAATCTAGTAAGAATTTTGCAAATATTTATGATTTGATGGAGTAAAACTTCTTCAAATTGTTATAAACATATTTTGTAGTATAATTTTTTATTGGTGTACTCCAAAAATGATACGGAGTATTATTTGAGTGTTAATTAATTTAAAATTTGCTTTCTTGGATAAATTTAGTTACTAAATGAATTAATGCATATATCAATAACTAACTTCAGTTATCATAAATTAATTGGTTATTAGTTGAACTTTAAATTATGGTATTAAGTTTCGGAATGGTTTTATTATCAAATATCAAACAACTGTAAACAAAATATAAAATGAACTAATTACGGTTATTTATTTTTTTTTAATTTTTCCACATAAGAACGGGAATCTTTATTAACTTGTGTTTTCTTTTATGGCTAATGAGTGGGAAAGGCAAGAAAACATTCACGAGTTAATTTAAAGTTTGATAACATTTGAAGTCAACAAAATCCTTACTGCAATTTAGTTTAATGTTGTTTAAGTTATAAATAGTTTCTTTAAAAAAAGAGCTGTTTACATAATGAGTTTTGATAAGATCAGAAAACAAGTGTTTCTGTTGAAGTTGCTTGCTTATCCATCCTGGAAGATCAAAGGGAGGTTAGAGAGCCAGTTCATTCTTTTTTTTGCAGGGGATTGGTATGGCTGTGTTAAATTAACAAATTGGGGTGTTAGAAGTTAATTGCGTCAGATTTTTCTCTCGAATTAGTTGTGAATTTCAACTGTTCTACTGTTGAAAACAAGAAATCTGTTAACGGATACTACTGTGAATAGTGGAAAATTGAAGTGTTATTTAGCTTAATTGTTAAAATTCTTAAGTCAGAAAAAAAAAATGTCTTAAGAATTTAGATAAAGCAGTACAGTAACTTTTATTTTAGCAGATTTTCATTGTGTTGTAGAACCAGTATTTGTGCAAAAAAAAAAAAAATTCTTGCTAAATATGTAGTTTATTTGTTTGTTTTGTTACGTTAAATGTACTTAGTATAATTATCATCTTAGTACTTTAATGGGTCTTATTTCATGTTCCATTATTGTCCGATAATGAGCAAAGTTTAATAATTCGGTGAAACATTTTCTGCAGTCACTGAACTAAAGGCCTTCATTGTCCAAATGTAAATATATCACTTAGGTTTTGAGTATTCCAAAATTATATTTTTTTAAACACCCATCACCCTTGCACACACTATTTGTCATTTTAACCCATCTTTTGTGTTCAAAGCACTGGCATTACTCCTTCATGCCACCATATTTATAAATTCATTCGCTCTTGACAGCAATAACAGATATCCTTAACTTATTGCAAAGATGTAAATATGTAAAGAATAAATTTTCCAATCCTGTAGACTTTAAAAAAAGTTAAAAAAAAAAATTCATAAACAAAATTAAGCGCTAAACTACAAGTTGGCTTATGGTTTATTGAGGAATAAGACTTTATTTTCATATTTATTAACACTATTTATTTAATTTGATTAACAAATAGTACATTTTAAAATATGATTCAAGTTCAAATGTAAATTCTAAAGCATTTTGCCAGAAATAATGTGTAATCCGGTGTGTTGGCCTTTTTTTTCATCAATTTTAAATGCACATGTTTAAAGTTTATCATTAATCTTTATTCCAGTGTTTAAAAAAAATGCCAACTTATTAATTTATACAAACAAGAATATTGTTTGTTTGTTATCTTGTTTTAAATAGAAATTAGTCCAAAAAACTATGAATTTATTTTCTTTTTCCAATTAGGTTTTAAAAATTTATGTTCTGGTGCCATGAAAGCATAACAGCCAAAAATTTCTATTTAAAATAAATATGTGAAAAATATTATGAATATTAGAAGTTTTAACTAATTTCCTTCAATTTACTAAAATATTTTAGTATTTTTTTGTTTTATGCTGCAAAGCAAATATTATTAAAACTCATTCCTTTGAAGTTCTGAGTCTGGTCCCATCTTGAAAATGGTCTCCTATAAGGAACCGAAACCCATGGTGGTATATTAATTATAATTCTTTTTATAGTTTTTCATATCCTCTTGTTATATTTAAATTTTTAATTAGTAAAACAATTCTTATTTTTTTCATATTTACATTTTTACGATATCCAGTCTTATTACATGTCAAGATATCTCTAATGACCTTCCATACTGTGCATATTACAATAAAACTATAAATTCAAAATATAACAACCGGCTTTAAATAAAACCTGGTTAAAAATAAAGAAAATCTTAGAATGTAACACTGATAAAATCCTTCATATTTCATATGTATTCTTTTTGCATTGTAAATAAATTTGAGAATATTTTTTATTATTATTTTATTTAGAATTTTGTATGTCAATTATTGAATGATTTCAAGTTTTCATTTTATTCTGATTGGTGAGAAATATGTTTCAAAGTATTAATGCCCTTGGAGGATCTGCTAAAGCCAATTGCAGTGGTTGAAAACTTATTCTTTTAATAGTTCTTAAATAAGAATTACTAATTTTATGCTCTATTTTAGACAAATCTTTTAATTTCACTACATTGAATTGTCATTTTCTATCCTTATTCAGACACTGATGTTTGGTCTTATTGTAGTTCCAATGAAGAGATCGTCCATGATAAAAGTGCAAATTCTGTCTTTAAATGCCTGATGTAGCAAACCTGACAGTCATATTTCCTTTATTGCTGAAAGTTTCATATTATCCTTTGCACTTTATCATACTTTCACATTCTATATGAGGCCTCTCTTGAGTAGAAATCGACAAATCCTTGCCTTTCATGCTCTCTGCTGGTGTGAATCCAATTTTACGCAATCTCATGATTTGGTTTTCTTGATGTTGTCACTAGCTTATCTTTTCACTGGTATGTTCAAAGGTTATTAATCATATGTAACAGTTGCTTCCGAGTAATTTCTTGATTAACATTCTGTAAACTGAAGTAACTAAATATATATTATTACTCTCGTTATCATTAGCTTCGAGAAGTAAGAATTCTTGATACTTAACATTTACTGTTTGCTGCAAGAATGGACAAATATGAAATGATTGCAACTATATCTGCACAAAATGGATTTCCTTTTGAGTTGAGCGTACTCAATCAAATCTCATCATAAACTTTTTATTATTATTATTATTATTATTATTCCTAATGTTGAAGCAGCACAGATAAGCCCAGAGTTGTTCTTCAGCACTAAAGATTAATTGATTTTCCATTATTGTCTTTCCTTTATTATTCTTTTAGATTCTATTCATTTAAAAATTTGCTCTTTGCTGTAGACAATTTCCACAGTACAGTCTGACTTCACTGTATGTAATTCAGAGATAAAGTTATTCTTAAATATAATGTCTGAATAATTGATTCTCATTTACTTTGTTATTAATCCCCAGTGTGCAATTATTCATTTATGTTTATTCATATTACCTGGTTTCAGGAAAGATTTTTCGTTTTACTATTATGGTGGAACATACATTTTATTTTAGTAAAAGAAAGTTAGGGTTTAAAATTTGTGCATTATAATTTTCATTCTGTCCTTTTCTGCTTTTCTACTCTTTCGTGTCATTCTTCATGTAAATCATGTTGGGTGTCCAATAAGGATTTGTCAGTTCCTCCTCGGGGGAGTTTTCACATATTGTTTGAATGCTTGCAGAAATGTAAAAGATGGTTGAATTAGTGGAATTTGCAGCGATCTGTATACTTTATGTGTAGTTGTTTCCTGCTTATATAAGGTAAAATGGGCCTGATTGTATCTATATGAAAAAGGAAACTGATATGTCAGTAAATAACTAACAGATTTTAACCATCATAAATAAAACTTAATGTTAGTCTACTTTTAGTTACCACTTGAGGAACATGAATACTGAAAGTTTTATTAGTATTTGGTGTTTCAGTAAATTTGAATATTTCAAATTTTAAAGCTCTAGTAAGGCATTAACAATTAATGACTAAAATGCTCTCAAATAAAAAAATTTGTTAAGTGCAAAGAAAAAGTTTAATGTACATGAAAATGCTCTAATGTTAGGTTTAGATATTTAAAATAATAAAAACATCTAATAGTAAAATATTAGAGGAAATTACTCCAATGTTCTTTACTTCATCACGATTTGAGTTTTATACCAATACAGCTCTTGTTTATAATTCTATCATAGCTTATAGCGAAACATCTAAAGAGTTTAAACTGAAAATAGCTTACTTATTTACTAGCACTTTTGACACTGCAGACATGTCTAAAGTCTTCAGTCTACTGTTAAATAAGCTTCTTTATAGTAATTACTTTGAGAATTAAAGATTAGATCATTTCATATTTTATTCCTTAGTCAAACTAAGTCTAGTGAAAAATTCCTTCTAAATACACATTCATAATTCAAATACTATTATTGTGTTTGACACACAATAATCTAAGTGCATTGATTAACATAAAAAAAAGGCATGGTTACGATGAATTTTTTGTAAAGAATGTATTCACTGTTAATACCTTGCTTTGTGTTCGTCCTATGAAATTCATAAATTAAGAAAATAACTTTAGAAAAAGTTTAACTACTAACATATCTTCTTACAAATTATAAGGAATATGTTTTCAATCTGGCATAAATAAGCCTGCTATATTTCACTCTTGACTGTGTAACAAGATAAATATTTTCATATTATTAGCCGTTTATCACTAGTAAAAATTCTAAAGAGAATTTAGAAATGCGAGATTCACGAACACAGATATTACTGAAGTTTTATTCACAGCCTGTTGAAGTTTTATTCACAGCCTGTTGAAGTCTTTGGCACTGTGCTGTAGCTGATCAGATTTACATTGTGAAAGGGGATTCTGTTTCTTGTTTCTTTGAAATTGTGAGATGAACCATTATTATGGGAGAATCCATATTAGAATTGGAAGATACGTTTGGTGATTAAACTGGTATACAGTCAATGCAGCTTGTGCCAAGAAACGACGAAAGTAGGCTGATGCCTTACTTATCCAAAGGCAAAAGAAAACAGTTGGGGTATCAGTCCTTATCCAACTTAAAAAAGTTGGAAGGCCATTATGCACAATGCTCATAGATTTACTTCAACAGTCAACTCTTTCATATGTCTTCAACTTACAAGATGTATAGCATATTCAGAAAAGTCTTTATTATTCCTTGAAAAAAAATCTGTTAGTGAAGTTTCCTTATATATTTATTAAATTTACTGTAAATACTATTGATCAGTTTCAAACAGTTATTCATAGTAGTTTACGCTGAATAAGAACAAAATAGAGCTTTTTTTAACTGAACCATCCATTGCATTATTAATAATTCAGTTAAATTAGCACTGAAATTTAAGTTACAATTAAAAAAACATCAGCTTTTACTATAATTAAGTAATTCCAGTTACTTAGGCTAATTAATAAGATCTTTAAAAATCCTTCCCACCCTCTCAAGATACCATACACACACACACACACACACTTCGATTCATTAGTTGCACATTAATAAATGCATTTAGGAAAAATAGTAATGTACAATATAAAGGGCTCAGCTCAAATCGGTCTCCCTTCTTGATTAAGTAACACACACACACACACACACACTTCTCTTCACAATGGTTTATTGAATGACATAAGTGTTGAAGAGGTATAGGCTGCTGAATAAAAATGTGATTGAACTAATGTAGACTTTCAATTAATAAGTGTAATATTTTAGTACATAATGGAATGTTACTTGCTGCAGAAAACATTGTAACATGCACTTTACAGTTTATTACCAAGATTAAAGCAGGGCTTATTGATAAAAATACCATTTATCTAAATTGTATTTTTGCTTTTAATCATAATACTTGTGCATTGAGATATTTGTGCAATTTTGTCCAAGTACATGTGACACCATCAAGGCAAATTTAAAATGTTTTCTGATGGATTATTATTTTGTTTTTTTAAATTTTAAGCCACAACTTATATTAGCCATAGTTAGTTCTAAATATGCTGACCAAACTGCAGGTTGTGTGATAAAAGGATTATGGCAGAATCACTTATTCATACATAAATGCCGACTGATCAAGGCAATGGATTTGATTTAATTGTGCGAGTCTTCATATATTGTTGAATACTTTTTTCTTTGCATTTTTTCTTGCATTTATTACATTAATGGAGATATAATTCCTTGTAATATTAATTTTGCCTAAGAAACTGGAATATTTGAAAATTCTTGTCTAAATAATCTGCATATCCTTTGAACAACAGTGACAAAGTATCACTATTGTTGTTGTTGTTTTTTTTTTTTTTTTAACACATTCATTTCGGCAGCATAATTAATTTCAAATGCAATCCAAAACTTCCCTCCCTTTCCCAGAGTAACTCATTGTATGTACCATTTTCACTTCATTATTTATATTCAAATAACTCTATAATGATATATTTTTAAAGTATGTTTAAATCTCTGGCTTTGTAAATTTAGCAAAAGAGGAAAATAGTTTTCTGAAATGGCATTATTATCCGATAGATATCTTTCATGCAAAAATTGAATTGTTCAGTTGTATTGGAAAGCTAAGATACAAGCTAACTGAAATTGAGAGATTGGGTCAAAATTTGCAAGCATTACTCCAAAAATGAAGAGAAAGTGGAAATAAATTAAACTCACTTACTTGCAAACATGATGAAAGGAGAATAAAAAAGATGGTAATAAACCTACAGTTTCTGAATATTCAATGTGCCATCATCAGGGACGGCACAAACATATACGGCATCAAAAAAACATTTAAGACGATACGAGGTAGAAATACATCAATACACAGATGTATTCTTACCTCGTGTCGTCTTAAATGTTTTTGTGATGTCCTGTATGTTTGTGTCGTCCCTGATGATGGAATACACCGAGTATTTTGAAACTGTAGGTTTATTACCATCTTTTTTATTTTCAATACATTGGAAGCGCAGTGGTGCCTCAAAGGGAGAAAAATACACAATGAAAAAACCAGTGAGAAAATCCTTGTGCCAGCGAGAGCGGCCTCAAATGCGTAGTTTGAAGTCTTATGCTTTAAATTCATTGAGGCTGCTCTCGCTGGCACATGGTTTTTTTCATTGTGTATTTTTTTCCTTTGAGGCACCACTGCGCTTCCGATGTATTGTTCATACTAGCCTCAGTACGGAGATCTTATTTACTGTGACCTCCTGGCTGATGATCGCCAATGAGCGTGAAACAGCTGTTCCAGGATGTCACTTGTGAATAATTTGGTCTCATCCATGGTTGTTTTTTTATTTTCCTTTCATCATGTTTGTAAGTAAGTGAGTTTTATTTATTTTCACTTTCTCTTTATTTTAATACCGTATATGCTCCAATAGAGGCCCCCGGCATTTATTTGCAAAACTAGCCTCGGCTCCCGGCGCTTAATACAGACCGGCTGCTATTAGAGGCCGGCCATTATTAACAAAAACCTTCAGAATGCAATATTTTTACACATAAATACCAGTTAATATTACAAACAGCTACTTTATTTGAATTTCACATGCTACATAAGACTGTTAAAGATAAATGGCAAAGTCTTTCTGTACTTTTTGCTGCTATTCGTCGTCCGAATCCTCAATGGCGGGCGGCCGCCTCACCGGAAGTTTCTTTCGCGTAATCCATCGCGCGACTCTTAAAGGCAATGTCAAATGACCGTTTCGGCAGCATTTTGTAAGGCAATGTACCGTAAGGTATTACGCACGCATATAAAGATACGGATGCTTACACTAGTACCGGTAGGCAAATATCAAAGACCCGGCTACTATTTGGCCGTGTCCCCTCTGCAGCCCGGCGCTTATTAGAGACCGGCGACAATAAGAGCCTCGGCGTTTATTGGAGCATATATGGTACACACACGTTAAGCCTTCTTGTCCAAAAATTACTTTTTTTTTATAAACATAAGATAAAAGATAACTTGATGAAAAAAGAAGTTTCATGAGAACTTTCTGAGTTTGAATGATGCAGATCCCCCCACCATCACCATTGTTAAATTTTTATACGAAAAACCTTTTGTCAAGTTTCATAATTTAATAATTTTTAATGACTCACCCTGTATATACAAATGCTCTCTGTACATTTGTTTGTGTTTTAATATTAATTTCAAGATGCCAACATTTATATTGCAACTTATTTGACTTCAATCACTGAGAAAAACAAGATGATATGTCATACATTATCTCCATTAAAGTATTGTTTTTCCTTCAATAATATAAAAAGCTTAATTCAAAGCATTTATACTAAAAACTTGTTTATCCAAAGATATTCATTTTATTCTGGCATGATTTTATTTTTTGCTAGAATTGTTATCTTTTGAGTACGATTTCTAATTTACGGCCGAGTTGTTTTTGTTTATGTATAAATAAACCTTTTAACTAGAACCTTAATTGTTCTAGTCTATTAATACATACTGAATATTCAAGCCAGTGACTCAATTTTTGAAGTACAAGTTAGTCTGGAAATTATCAATACAGTATAATAGTTATATGGCATTTAGAAATTACTTCGATTTAGGATCTCTAGGGTGTAGTCCACTGTCCCAAGCGTAATGTCCATTAATTGCCACTGTTAAGTGAAGCATTGATCAGTGCACAGCTATCGTTAGGAATGATGCAGTAGTCTGTTTCATTCGATAAAAACGTCTCATCTCATATTTTGATGCAGTGATAGTTAGTACGTTTGTTCACTATGGTAACAGACAGGGCAGTGTTGAAAAACCTAATATTATCTCACAATAACTCATGGTTTATTATCGATAAATAAACAAATTCAGATAACTGTTGCTAGATTTTCCTAGCAATTTCTATGATATTTATTATTTTTGATATTGTGCACTGATTATTAATAAAAATCAATACATGCAGAGCATAAAACTGGCTACTGTAATAATGAATTTGTTTTGGGAGGTGAACATTGATTTCAGCAATTCTGAATAAATGTATATTTGCATGAATAAATTTGCTCTTCCGTCATTAAAATGTGAGCTACATTCTAATATAGAAATCATTAGCAATGATTTAATGCATCTACTGTAATTATAGCATACATTAAATTAAAAGTTTGTACAAATAGTAATCTATTCTATGTTAACCTGTTCATTAAAAAGATTAAATAGTTTTCACAGTGGATTAGTTTCTGTTCCTGTTTATTTGGGTAGAATCCATAAGTTTTAATAACTTACCGCTAACTCCATTGATAACAATCAAATTTTGAACTAATTATTGTTTCATTTCTTTTAAAAAAAATGTTTAAAATATGACCACGTTGTTGATTTTTGCTTTATGTTATAACCTATTAAAAGGCCACAGCATAAGAAACTTATCATTCATAATGTTATTGTAATAGGTCAAGATAAGCACAGGAATACTGTTATTAATCTAACTTTTTTATGGCAACCAAAATGCCATTTATTAAGCACTTCACAGTTGGGAGTGCAAGCGGGCATTTGAGCTCAGATTTATGGCCAAATCTCCTTTTTAGAATTGGCTATTCTTAATAAAATGGCATAATTTAATTTTGATCACTACTGTTGTTTCAGAAAAGCAGGTACTGTAGCTTATATTGTCATATCCTGGATTTTAGAATTGAAAGGGTTATGATAATCATAAGACATTCAACCAAAAACAAAACAGAAAAGGCATGCCACGTCTTTTTTTTTCAGATGGGGGGCAGTTATAAACAAAGCAATGAACTTTTCAATAAAAAAAAAAAAAAACGATTCAAAAACCTTGATTTTTTATTTTTCCATTTTCAGACGAAATGGCAAGGTTTTTTTACAACTCCTACCAACCCCCTCCTCAATATGCCAACCAATCTAAGTCATTTTCCATTTTAATCACCCTCCAAGCTAGAGTTTCACAGATTTCTCATGACACAAAAGCTTTAAATATTTTTTATTGAATTTTTATTATCTTTACTAATTAACTATTATTCATCTTGCTAAACAGAAATTTGTATAATAAAGATTCAATATTTAAAAATTATTTATCGTAACGAAAGACTACATGAAACTGTACTGTACTACTTTGAATTAGTAGTACAGAATTTTACTTATGACAGTTAACAAATGCTGCTATTTGAGAGAAAGAATTCTCTTCTTGGTCAAGCACATTTAAATTTCCTAATCTATATGTCTAAAACTTTTTCATCAAGAATTAAGCAAAATAGGAAATACTATAATAAGGAGTTAATGGGGATAAAAAAAACTAATGGATTATTCAAGATGAAGTAAAATCCGAAAGTTCAAGTGTTAACATTCCTGATAATCAGGGAATGGCATAACAAAACAAACATGTGGACCAAGGGGGGGAAAGTTTAGCAGCACTGACCTTAACTTCTTTTAGTTTAAGCGACTAATGCTAAACTTCCTTCCCTATATCCATGCGTTTTGTTTTGTCCAAGATAGTTGTGCCGTTCCCCGATTATGAGGTTTATTAAAATACTTCGAAACTGTCTGATGTTGTTCATCTTCACCAATCTAGGAAGTGTTTTCATATTCTCTTCCATTTATTGTTTTAGAAGATATTGTAGTTATATTTATTGTAATTATTAAAAAAAAAACAAAAAAACAGCAGCTTACAGTTAGTCTTAAGAATGAAAATCATTGATGTAGAGAGACAAAACACTTTAATCACACCGTTTGCTATGTCTCGTTTACCTTAGGGCAAAATGTTGCTCTATAATGTTTTCCATTAGTTCAAATGTTAAGTAGGTTTTAAATTTTAGAAATGACTCGCTAAACTGGTTGACCATTATATCATTACGAAGTCAACCAACAATATTATTTATATTCAAGAATGAAATGAGGGATTTATAAAGATAAAGATCTTATTTTGTGTGGAATCTTTTCAATTTAAATGGGCTCTAAGCTTTTATTCTTTTACTTGTTTTTATAAATACGAAGTTTTAAGTGTAAGAACATAATAAAAGGAACACACACTGAAAGATGTTTAACAAACTTCTTGTAAAGGAAATACTAATTTCCATGGAAATCTAAAAGATTGTTTTTATGTTGTTTTTCTGTAGATAATATTTCCAACATTAACAATTATGTTTTGTTATTACATTTCTTTGTGGTTACTAAAAAGTAGTATTTGTCCATTTAGTATTTTAGTTTTTCCTGATAAATAATAATTATGTCGAATGTTTCATAATAATAATAATATACAAATTTGTCACCTTTGAAGTAGGGTGAACTAAATGTACAAAAATCACTGTAAAAACTCATCTTCATCCATTTTCATGTTTGTAAAAAAATGGTATTTTTGTCAGTGATCTTGATCTTGTAACTTTGGTGCCGATAATTAGTTTCTAAATTGGACTGGCAAATTTCTACAGTTATAATTAGCAAAGTATTTTCAAAGTTCAATTTTGGCACACACAAAAATCGATTAAAATAATAACGATATTCATCAGTAATCACATGGTTTAGTCATTCCAAAATTTTGAATGGTTAGGAAATATTAAATTCAGATAAGTATGAATCAAATTTACTACATTGGCATTTCAATAACAATTGAAAGGTGGAATTTATTAGTTAAGTATAGAATATTAGAGAAATAGTAGGGCTGCTAATTTTTTATTTTTTTTTTATATACTTTATAAACAGTATAGAATTTATTACATTCATTGTAATAGAAATAGGAAGAGCAATTTAAATTTTGAAAGGGAAAAAGTAATGATAAATCAGTGTTTTTTTGTTTTTTGTTTCTGTTACTTTTAATATAAAAAAAAATTAATAATAAAAATTCAGCAAATGGATAAAATCTCAAAATCTAATAATAATAATAATAATACAAAAAAATGTTAAAAAATTTTCATGAATTTCATATGGATTATTAAAATTTTATCTATATATTTTATATATATATAAATCTCAAAATAGCTGTACTGTTGCCATATGAAAAATATTATACAGTACAATGTAATTTACATATTTAACCAAGGAAAAAAAAAGAATTTTCAAAGCAGACAGTTTATTTTTTTAAACCAAATCGTGTAGATGTGTCTTAGTTCTTTCATATCCATGAGAAAATGGTACAAAAACAAATTTTAATAAAAAATTAGCACCCATCTGCTTGTTTTTCTGAAATGTCATTTCAAAAATATAGGAATCTGGCCCAATTGTTAAATCACATTTTAAAATTTAATCTCAAAATGGTCTAAAAATGATTTTAATACTCTCTATCAAAACTAATATAAACCGTTAACTAAATTTCTGTTTAAGTATTTTGAATTAAAATATTTGAAGCTGCATTCAATATTTGCTAGCTAGCTCTCTCACGTACATCTAGGTTAAAGTGTAATTTTTTTTTAACTTTTTATTTCATCAGATTATTTTTTTTTAAAACTATCTGATTGTATTACTAGGTCTTAACATTAGTTGTAAATGCTTATTTCAAATTACTTCATTAATTTCATGCTCCCATGTAATGGTTTTTAAAATGTTGTACATGTCGTTTAGTTTAGTAAAGCTTATTTTAATGGTCTCTGAAGTGCAGTGTTGTTTATTTTAAAAAACATTTTAAATAAATTTCCTTCACTGACAATAATTTCAAACAAATTTTATGAATTATTGAATGGCTATGTATTATAAAATAATTTCCAATAAACAAAAACCTTCAATATATATATATATATATATATATATATATTGGAGGAATTCGGAGCTGATGACAAATCAATTGCGATCACCAAAAAAACTAATGTACAACAAACACGAAGTCAAAAGTAAAATTTTTGGGAGAGATTTCAGAACCATTTGAGGTGAAAACAGGAGTAAGACAGGGAGATGGGCTTTCCCCATTGCTCTTCAACTGTGTGCTGGAGAAAGTAATGAGAGAGTGGAGGAAAAGAATGGAAGAGGAAGGAATCAAGAAAATAAAAATAGGAAGAAAGAAAGATAACTTGGAAATTGACTGCCTGGCTTTTGCAGACGATCTTGCAATACTAGCGGAAAACATTGAAGATGCAAGAAGACAAATAAATATACTGAAAGAGACGGCAGAAAAGGCTGGACTACAAATATCTTATGAAAAGACGGAATACATGACCAATAGAAAAGATGCACCAAGACAGATCACAACAAAATATGGGAAAATCAAGAGGGTTAATAAATTCAAATACCTGGGAGAAATAATTCAACCAAACGCCCTTGACAAAGAAGCGGTCCTAGCAAGAGCAAGAAAAATGGAACTGTCATTCCATTTGACAAAAAATATATACAACAAGAAGTCCATATCTATAAACGCTAAAATTAGGCACTACAATACAGTCATTAATCCAGAAGGCCTCTACGCCTCAGAATGCCTTGCACTAAACACAGCCAGACAATTGGACGAGGTAGAAAAAAAGGAAAGAAAGATCTTACGGAAAATCCTGGGACCAAAATATGAAGATGGAAAATGGAAACTGAGAAACAACAAAGAAATCTACGCAAAAACAGAAAAAATAACTGACACAATGAGGAAAAGAAGAGTGGCTTTCTACGGACACATTAAAAGAATGAGTGAAGGTAGACTGACGAAGAGATTATTCACCTTCTTCGACAGAAACCCCAAGACTCAGATGACATGGATCAAGGAGGTCAGAAAAGACGTGGAAGAAATGAAAATAGATGGAGAAGAGGTGGAGAGAAGAGAAGAATTCAGAACAAAGATCAGGGGATTCAAGGGTTTTCAAGAAAAGGCAAAGAAGAAGACGGGAGCAAAATGGACGGAAGAAAGAAGAAAACAACATAGTGAAAGAATGAAAGAATACTGGAAGAGAAGAAAGAAAGTAGAAAAATAATCATGAGTTATTTCACGTGGTCCATAGTCGGCCAAATTCGAAGAAAGAAGAAGAAAAACCTTCAATCCATTGTTAGTTTTCTAAAACATCTAGAGTCAGCTGTAAAAAAAAGCTGACAGCTGATTGACGCTGGCAAAAGCCACACTGCATAAAGATGAGTGATTGTTGCTTTCAAGTCGTTGATTCACCATTTGTTCAAGCGTCTTGCTCAGGCCACTGATAAGTGCTAGATGACAATAGTTATTCGGATCACTGCTATCCTTGCCAGTTTTGGCAAAAGGTACGATAATTTTATTAAAAACTAGCTGTACCCGGCATGCGTTGCAATGCCACTCAAAGACAGAAAGGGCTCGTGAGAAGGGGCCGTAAATATAAGGTCTCAGTGTCGATCGGGGGTGGGAAACTTAGGCCCTTGTGTCGCCATCCTCACCCAAGTGTGGTGGACCTGTCCTCCATAGGAGAGCGAATTTTTATCTTTTTCCAATTGACTTAGGGGCCCCGAGAAGGGGCCCTAAATATAAGGTCCCGGTGTCGATCGGGGGTGGGACACTTAGGCCCTTGTGTCGCATCCCCCCACCCAAATGTGGTGTCCCTGCCTCCCATAGGAAAGCGAATTTTTCCTTATTTGCAATTGACTTGGGGGACCCAAGAAGGGGCCCTAAATATAAGGTCCCGGTGTTGGTCGTGGGTGGGACACTTCAGCCTTTGTGTTGGCTTCTTCCCACCCAAGTGTGGTGTCCCTGCCCCAAATAGGAGAGCGAATTTTTCCCTTTTTTGCAATTGACTTGGGGGCCCGAGAAGGGGCCCTAAATATAAGGTCCCGGTGTCGGTCGGGGTGGGACACTTCAGCCTTTGTGTTGGCTTCCTCCCACCCAAGTGTGGTGTCCCTGCCCCCCATAGGAGAGCGAATTTTTCACTTTACACAATATATGTGTAGTTCTTATTTTAACCACCAGGTGGATATTGGATTTTTCAGGGCTTTTACCCCTTTTCAACCCCTTTTGGGGGGTGGGTCCGGGTTCTAAGGTAGCCTATCTTTTGCGCAGGGTCCTAAAGAGTAATTCTGCAAAGTTTGGTCCAGATAGGTCAAAGGGCCTAAGAGTGTATAAAGGACAGACAAAGAAAGAAAGATACATTCATTTTTATATATATAGATAGAAAGAATGACTTAAGGAAGTAGGTGATAAGTGACACAGCATTTCATAGTTTATTCTGTCAGGGCCATAGACAGCGTTTTTTGCTGTTATCCAAGGCAAACATCAATTCTAAAGAAAAGAGAAGATTATACGGCTCTATTAGCAGAACAAAATCTTAGGGGAATAGCTTCAACTTGTTTTTTTTTAATACTGGAAATCATGTGAATGTAACAGACCTAGAGTTCTGAGCAAATTCTCAGCCAAGTACTTCAGCTTGCTCTGAGATGCTGTCTATTTCAGTGCCATTTTCTTTTAATATTTGCAATGGTTGAGAAGAGTAGCATCCATACATCCTATCCCAGAGGGTCGAAAGTTGAGCAGCAGCAGCTTCCAAAGGAGTGGTTAGTATAATTGGAGAGAAAGGAGTATTATAACAGATGAGAAGATAAATTCCATCTCCTCTTATCAGTTCACTGTTTCCTCAGTGTGGAATAATCAAGAAAAGCAGAAGTGTCATTCCTCATAAGAATGTTTCCTGAAGAGAGATGTGTAAAGCAGGGTCTTAACGTCGTTGATGTTGGAGCGAAGTCCTCTACAGTTCCAGTAGATGAAAATCATAGTTGAAATTAAAATTAAATAGAAAGTCAGTGTGGAGGAGATGGTGGTGGCCCAAATGAAGACGGAATCATTGACATGTTCTCCATATCTTCATAAAGCTGTCTAGGAGAGAAAAAACACTACGAGAGGGTGAAGTGAATGAGCGAATAAAAGGTATGGGTTGAGGCACGAAGGGTTTTCTCTGAAAATGTTAGTACAGCCGGACCCAAAATATAGGCAAGACAAAACTATTGATCAAGAAATACTGTTAAAACTTGTGCAGTACGAGTGGCGAGGGTTTTAATTTGTGTAGAGAATTATGATTCGTGAGGAGGACAGGTGATGTTAGTCTGGCAAGAGACCGAAGAAGTCTTGTTTCAATTTTACAACTAAAGAAAAAGATGTTTTGGATACCTCAGCTGTAATCAGTTTCTGGGCTTCTGGATAAAACAAGAGAATGTTTAACCCACATAATGTGGATATCCCTTTTCTTCTTTCCACTGAGGACTTGATCGAGAGTAGGTAGGATGATCGTTTAAACAATTGATATACTTAACAGGCATTTTGAAATGTTCAGACTCGAGAGAAAGCTCACCACTTGGGACAAATTGTCTTGCCACAACAAGCCGCAAAGCTATGACCATAACATTGGCAATTAAAGCAACGTAATGGGTTGGTATATAAAGGTGCACTTCACAATGTAAATATCCTGCTTTAATGCTTGTTGATAGTGCTGAAAGTCAAGATAATTGTATGGGTAAGAATCTCTTTTGATTATTGATTCACCTGATGGCAGCCACACCTTGTGAGGAAAAGTTCTCAAGGAGTTCAGTTTCATCATCTAAATCAGCTTCATGGATGAACCCCATCTACTGGAGTTCAAAGTTTTGTGCTTAGTTGCAGATACTATAATATCTGCCAGTCTTCATCAATAAATCTCCAGATCACAGCTTTTTTTTTTTATAGCTTGCATGGTGGAAGTTATTCCCAGAAGTGCCTTTGAAATAAATGTATAGTTTGATTATCACTTTTCAGGGAATGTAATATACTTAAGACCAGGTTAATAGTAAAGTTTTAGATTTTTCATCAACTGTGCAGGAATTGCTTTGTAAAGTTTAAAGAATCCATAAAGAAAAAAGAAAAAAAATCAAGAGTTCGTGCTCTGCACCCATGACTGAACTAATGAGGGGAAATTGTGACAGCTGAAAAAAATTTAAAGTCAACACCAGGGATATATTAGAAACTATACTTGAACAGAAAGGGAAGATATTATCCCCCAAACTATGCAGTTGACCCTAGCCAAACTACGTCAGAAGCAGCAGGAGGTGACCAGCCAAATGATCTCGGGGGGGGGGGGGGAGCATCACAAGACCTCCCATTTACCAGAAGCAGTAAGCCTTTCCCAGAACACTGGTCTCCATAAATGGTACACATGGTGTTAAGGATCCATGGAGGCTATCCTATGGAAAAAAAGGAACCCTCCATGCTTGGCCCCCTCATCACATACAGGAACTCAACCAAGGGAAAGGAAGAACAAAATGGATTTTTGTTTGAACACAGTATTTGAAGGTTTTTCCATATGCATATGGTATTCCCAAGACGTCAGATATCAAAATCAAAAAAATGGTTTTAATATCTAAAAAAATTGTGTCGGAAACCCTCCCTAAGATTCACACCATTACTGTTAAGTTACATTTATGATCTACAGTTAATAATTTGAAAGTAAGGAGCCTATGGGAATTCAAATAGGACTTCAATGGAAGTAACTAATATAAAGAAGAAATATATGTTACTACAGCACTGGTTTTAATCAGTAGCATTTGTAGACAGAAGAAGCTGCTGAGTTGAGCAAAGTAACCAACGCTTAAAATAAAAATGCTAATACAAAATGTAGGCAAGTTCAACAGAATGAATTTTTTTGGAAACAAAAATTGTTGTTCCATTTTTACAATTGAATTCATGCTGACAATAATAATAATAAATAGCTCATACCTATAAAACATTGGCGGTTGTCTTATTGCTCAGAACTGAATATCCGCGAATTTTAATACTACAAGTACTGCCTAAAAGGAATTAATGTTTTTGTTTTTAAAGCTACTAAATCAAATGTATTTTTACAAATCTTTCTGCAATGATTTATCTTTCAGGCTAAAATAGGTATTTGTTTTCACTGAAGTACATTCGTTTGCTATTTTTCATCGGTCATTTATTGCTTTCGTTTGAGGTTATGCACTTCTCTAAAAAAATGATACCGTATTTACTTGAATATAACTCGCACTTTTTCCACCAAAATTTTAAAGTTAAAAAATCGTGATGCAAATACGGGGATTTTCGGAAACTAAAGTTTTTCAAGAAAAAATTAAATTGACGTTTATAATTAAATCCTCAGTATTCATTATAGTTTATAATTGCTCACATTATTTATAAAATGAACGCAATTATCAACGTTATTTATGCGATCGGCCGCTCGCATTCATCACGCGATTTATTTGAATCTCAGCGACAATGCTTCTGTAAGTAAATTAAAACGAACAGTTTCATTATTGCTTGTCCTTTTATCATTTCGGAATCATGAGATCACCATGATTTAAAAAAAATAAATAAATGAAAATGGGTACGACTTCCGAACCGTTTCTTCGTGTGCATTGTCAAATAGAATCATCAACAAAGGCAAGCAGACGATTGTTGACAGGGCCGCGCCAAGGTATGTTGGAGCAGGGGTGCCAGGCAAAAGATGCCGCCCCTAATAAGCTAAATTTATTTTAGCCTAAAAATTTAATATTTTTAAATATGTATAGAAATACATATTTTGCATATATTTCCTTTCCTTTATTATTTCTATACTAAAATATTTGCCGCCCGCCGCCCCCAAGACGTGCCGCTCGGGTGCCGTGCACCCCTGGCATCCCCGCTTGGCGCGGCCCCGACTGTTGAGTTGAAATGCTGAGTTTTTCTTCAACTGAATTTCAAAATACCTGAAACTGCCATAATAACATTATCTATTTCTGAAAGTTTTAAACTTCGGTAAGACTAATATAATGGCCGCCGGCTGTGGCACAATTTTGAAGACGGCGGATAATATGAAACGAATAATTAACTACTAAAAAGTAGAATGCTTATTTCAAAATGGTTTTGCACAATCTTTTACTAGAAAAACTAACACTGGCTAACTGCGATCTTGAGATAACAGTATGCACCAAGTCACTACTGCCGCCGGCCATTCTGCAGTCTAGCTTAAACTTTTTTCGTGTGCGAGATATATGCGAAACATTTTAATTTCTTTTTTCGTAAACTAAAATGAGGGGTGCAAGATATACGCGAGGACGAGTTATATTAGAGTAACTATGGTACTGTAAGTCTTGTTCTATTACTATCAAACACTGAACTGTGAGCACTTTTCAAAAGCAGGTTTGGTACAAAGTAGGGTGAACAGACGTTCCGGAGTGTGCGGGACAGTCCCGAATTTCAGTGCAGTGAGCCGATTTTGTAAATAGTCGACGTGAATTTTGATAGTGACAATCCATATAAGGATGCGATATTTTGGTGGGATCAGAATAGAAATACGTTCAATAATCGATTAATCGTGCCTTATGGATATTTTTCTTACGGAACTCGCGCACTTACATCACAAACATTGCGTCGCACTCGCACATTTAATTTGCAGAAATTTAAGTCCAATACCAGTAGTTATGTAACATTGTTGTAAGTTAGACGATGGAATAAGAATTTTTGAGGGCTCCACATTGGTTCCGACGTTTTCTCATTTAGGCCCGTGTACCGAGACCTGGTTGTGTACTGATGATCGCCATATTAGCGTGAAACCGCTGTACTAGGATCGTAGGATGTCATTTTTTTATATAATTTGGTCAACCCATTATTAAAATTAAGTTAATTGTTTGGCCCGGGCCTCAAATTTACACAGGGACGTATTACTTTGAGAAGATCGGCTAATAACATTCTAAATTTCCAAAGGAAAAATTCTCTCTATAAAGCAGTATTGAATGGAAATTGTTACTTTATAACGTGATATGTGAAATTCGAGACAATGTAATAACAGTTATTTTGCTCTCTGAAATATAAAAAGTGGTGCTTTCTGAACAGGTGGCAGAATTGATGTGTTTCCACGAAAAAAGCTAGAAAGGTTTTTCTAAAATGAAAATGTGTTTTTTTTTTTTTTTTTTTTTTCAATTATTAGAACAGCATATGTCGATGTTCAATTTTTGTAATTAACTATTTCATTTCTATAACCATTTCTCGTTTAATAAACTTTCAAAACCTGTATTTCTGCAAATTTGATCATTTAAATTTTTGCAGTTCAATAACTATAACTTGGCATTTTTAAAAAACTACCGGGGTCTCTCTCGACCACTGAAAGGCTCTTACGTATTAACAGACACCGTTTGTCTTCCTTTTGCGATAAGGTAAGTTCGGGGTAATGTTGTTTTTTTTGTTTTATTTCTGGTGGATACTGCCTTCAAAATAGCATCAAAACTGTTAGTTCCTTTTGCTGCTTGTCTCTGCCGCCAAATGAATTCGGGGCTAAAACGGAGAATTCGCTACAAGCCAATCACAGTCTTCGCAAGGATACATCCGCGCAGGGATACGTGATGGTGCGTAATGTTATCTCAAATCGCAGTTAGCCAGATGAGGGTTAGTTTTTCTAGTAAAAGATCGTGCAAAACCATTTTTAAATAAGCTTATCTGCAAATCTCATTCTACTTTTCACTAGTTAAGTGAAAAACTAAAATTCATATCTTAAAAGTAGTGCCAAGGCAGCCATCTTATCGAAAGCCTGATACCGTAATCTCCGGTTTCACAAAAAAAAAAAAAAAAGCTTTTTGCGAACACAGACTACGAGAAATGGAAAAATGCAAAGAAAAAGGGTAATATTTCATGAAATCTCACCTGTGGAATTAGGGCTAATTGAATTGTTTTTGGACGAAAACGATTCGTTAATACATCGTAGGAATAAAAGTGATGGAAAACCTCGGGTTTTTTTGGTAGATTTTAAGAAATTTTGATTTTAAAGCGGGACTCTTTTGTGGAAGCACACGTATAAGACAATGAAAATTGGCGGTCGAAACCTTTGCTAAAAGGCGCTACAAGCATTGGGAAACTTTTGCTGAAAGGCGCTACAAGCTTTTGCCTTGAAAATGTGCACATCCGCCGCCTATGAAAGAGTTCCAAGAAAATCTCGAATTTTCTTAAAAATTACCAAAAAAAGCCGGGGTTTTCCATCACTTTTATTCCTAATATGCATTAATGAATAAACTTGAAATTAGCCTTAATTC
Source organism: Thereuonema tuberculata (assembly GCA_023159025.1). Classification (NCBI taxonomy): domain Eukaryota; kingdom Metazoa; phylum Arthropoda; class Chilopoda; order Scutigeromorpha; family Scutigeridae; genus Thereuonema; species Thereuonema tuberculata. Next base: position 24,823,913 of record JAFIDM010000007.1, on the reverse strand, counting down.
CACAGGTGAGATTTCGTAAAAAACTATCAGAAAAAGTGGTAAACATGCATTTTAGCGTCTCGAAATAGTCGCGTAGAATTCTGACTACTGAGTCGAAGATATTTAGAAGAAATTGTGTTTTTCGGTAAAAAAATTTTTTCACTTAAAAATATGCTTACTCTTTTAATTAATTATCTTTATCTATAGGGTGACCAGATTTTTCCAACGTCAATCCGGGACAAGACAACTTTGACTTTCACACTGTATGGAACTTTAACGGATCGGCACTAGCAAAAATTCACTTCGACAATTTACTGAATCCGGGACATCTGGTCACCCTTTTTATATATGAATACGTATTGCCGAAAAATATATATTTTTAAAATCACTTCATTTGCTTTTCTTTCAGCTTTTTGTTAACATGGGCATATGTAACGTGTCTCCTACATTTCATTTTATACCAATATGTCTTCGTTAAAAATCATTAATAAAAATGCCTGTTTTTAATACCTTAAAACTACAATGTTAATGCATTACATAAATTTAATAATTTTAGTTAAATTGATAATTATCTTTTTTTTTTCCAAGTTTTACTGAATTTGCATTTCTTTCCCATAACTTAAGTAAAACGCTTCAATTATTAAAATGTTTCAAATGTCATTAAAAAAAGATCTTTGAATTTATTCTGTAGTTACAATTTTCAGTTATAATAAGTCTCCCCAGCTATTTTATAAATTTTACTTACATTTTGTTGCTTTCCATGAACAGCAAGCTTAACGGAGCATCATACGGTACTTTTTCGGTAATTGATTTTACCGCCACAGCTGGAACGAAATTCTGCAAACACTAGCGCTAATGGATATTAGTGGCGATTTATCGAACTAAAATTTAAAACGCTATCCGACCTTAATCTGAATAAATAAAAACTTATATTCTCTTATTCAAATTCTCTAAAAAATATTTTCGTTTCTTAAATATAAGATAAAATTAAATCTAATTATGGCTCAAGTGAAGATTCGGGTACTAGCCAATCAGAAGCGATCTTGCCATTCACTGCCTAACGGCTATTTCTCATTATTTTAGCTGAGAGTTTATTTTATATATTTTTTTTAATTTATTGGAATTAAGTATACGTTTATTTATTTTTATTTTTCCTGAAATTAAATATATTTATTTATTTTTATTTTTCCTGAAATTAAATATATTTATTTATTTTTATTTTTGCTGGAAGTTAAAGTTCAAGCTGTACTGCTACAGGTCATGCAAGTCCTTGGGTGCACGGGAGGTTTAGAGATGTTGAAGATTTTGATAGAGATGTAAAATGATAGTTCCTTTCTAGAACTGGGTTAAACGTTTTATGAGGGTTTGTCAAATTTTTTCCCTAAGGGGATGGAGAAGGGCAGAAAGGGGTGGGAAGTCTTATGTCTTCCAATCTCAATGAAATTTGATATGTAGGGATTTTTGGGTTACAAAATAGAAATATTACTTTAATTTGTAATGATCACGTGATTTTTTAAAGACTGGGAAAGGTTCGAAGTGATCTCACAATTACAATTTATTCCTTCTCCACATCGGGACCACTCTTTTTTTTTTATTTAACCTGAGCAAAGCAATGGATACTTTGCTAGTACTCTAAAGCTACGCGAACACCATGCAACTTTCCAGCAACTTTTGTCAACCCCCTAACACCATGCAACTCGCAAATGAGTCGGCCATGATAAAAGGAATCCCATAATACAATGCGTTTCTTCCAGCGGCTGTGGAAAATCCGAAAAAATCGAGGTTTTGAAACCTCTCTAATAAATTCTGCCGCATACAATTGCTGCATTTCAGTATAAACTTTATTTATGCATGAAAGAAACTCGCAATACTCTGATATTCATTGAGCATGAGCTTGTCTTCGAATTGAATCGGCGAACACATTTTGGACGCCATTTCTTCCATGGGCGTGACGTCACGACTGATTTGTTCCAACGCTGCCCTGTGATTGGTTAATTCCAAGTAACTTTCCGAATTGCTGGTGTAGGAACAACTCGAATCGGATGACTAAAGTTGCTGCCAAGTTGCTGAAAAATGGGCTCAAGACTATCTATATCAACTCATGACGTCAAAATCAGCCGACTAAAATTGCTGGAAAGTTGCATGGTGTTCGCGGGGCTTAATAAAGCAAAGTTTACAATGCCTACAAAAGTATTTCCATCCATTCTCTTACCTAATCTTTATCCACTGTGGTTTTGGAGGGGTAAAAAAAAAACTGGACCGGAAGTCAATGCAGAGATGAAACGTTGTTTGCTTCTTTATTGAGTTTTCCAAACAATGGTTTTGTTGTATTATTTACATTCACTGATTTTTATTTGAATGAATTATATTATTTTTGTAAATCTTCCTGATCATTACGAGAATACTTTTTACAGTGAGCTTTGGAAAAAAAAAATAGCTTAGTATTCTATTTCTGAATTGAAGACATTCTTAAATATCCTTTTTGTTTCTGTTAAACCAACAATCCATCCACTTACATTATCTCTTGGGCTTGATCGACAATCATTCAAACTTATTTCGATGTGTACACTTTCTATAACCACATTAATGCTTCTGATTATAAAAATTAGTCGAGCGCACACATTCATCATTTTTGTCTTCAAGTATGTTACAATGCTTTGAATTCATGCATCATATTCTTACAACAAAATATTTATAGCAGACAACATTCCCTCTATCTTAAACAGAACTGTTTCAGGCCTGTCGTCAGTATTACTATGACGTGTTCTTCATGTCTTCAGCTTCTTAAGTTCCTCAAAGTTCTTTGGTAGTTATTTGTGTATAACAGCTATTCTTTGGCTCAAGTAAATCAACTCTCCATCATGCATTTTCTTCATAAGCCAATCATTCATTCCTCAATCTTTTCAGTAAATGTTTTGTGCAACAAATAGGACAGAAAAAGAAATTAAGAACCAAAAATTCTGGTTAATCCATTTTAAGAAATAAGAAGAAGGGATAATCCTTGTGGACATCTTGGAAGAGAGGAAAACAAAAATTCGGTACACTAAGAACTTCTCTTAGTTGAATTAGCTGAAAGCCTGGAATGCACGAGTCAGATCAGAAATTAAAGGACATTCCCTTTATCAAAATTTCAAATCGTATACTAATATCCTGGAAATGAAGTCTCTGAGATGGACTAATCTACCATATCCACTTGACTATCCTGATCTTCACTTTTGATTCACTGAAGAATACCCTTCAGAAATGGTCTCTCAGATTTACTGAACTTTTTACTAGTCAAGAGATATACACTGTCCGGCCACTTTATTAGGTACACCCCTGCTGTGAGCACAAATGCTGTTTCTCACAAGAAGCCGGTGGGGACAGTGTCATGGTGTGGGTCATGTTTTCCTGGCACACTTTGGGTCCACTGATACTTCTGGAGGCACGTCAGGATGCTAGAGCGTACCTAAACATCATAGCTGAC
>JAFIDM010000007.1:24788642-24810169 GCA_023159025.1 Thereuonema tuberculata | reverse complement strand
TCTATGAGGAACCGCATGCAAGCCGTCTTATAGGCAAGGGGAGGCAATACCAAGTATTGATTAATAAAAGTTTCCTTGTTTTGCTTGAATTTTTTGTTGTAATTTAATTTTAAGTATCCCCAATTTTTTTTCGTAAGCATGCATTTTGCTTGCGTTTTCATTCATAATGCATTATAAAACAAAATATTGTACAGATTTTAATGATAATGGTGTCATTGAAAAGTAAAAACATTAGGCTTTCAAAAAAAATTTTTTTTTGAAAATCGGTTAAGCCATTTAAAAAATATACATCTTTTTGTGCGCTCTGAAGGGGTGAGTCGATTTAGCTGCACGGAAGTGTATTTTTAATATCTAAGAATTTAGAAAAAAACTCGGGTAATAAACTTTTTAAGAAAAGTTTTCAGACAGAAGCTATCGACTAGAAATATCAAAGCAAGAGCATTAATTTCAATTAATTTTATATTACTTGAGGAAAAATGCATTTAAAGAATGTCAATGAACATATTTCAATGAAAAAAATACATATGGTTTTGCTTACTCTTCCATTACACTTGCGGCAAAATGCTTTCATTAGTTCATCCTGGGGAACCTGATGATAACAATCTCGACATTCAAATTCTGCCAGCTCACCACAGACATCACACTGACGTGGAGCTGAAATTATTTACACAATTCATAAGTTATTTGGTTTCATTTAGTAAAAAAAGGAATTTTCATTATTTATTTTTATTAATACAAACAAATGTAAGTCTTAGATTTCTACATGAATACTTTATTTGTTAACTTGATGAGCTAAGTATCGTGGCAGTATATGCAACATTCTTTGATAATAAATGCACTTATCCTATGCAAACATGTTTCCTAATGTTCTGTTTCACTTCAGTCCATCATCTTCTTTTAAATGTAAAATTTGTAGATAGTTGCTATTCTTTGTAAATTCTCATTCAGAAATCAACATGCATCAAAGTCTCAAAAGCACTATGATGCAGGCTTTTGAGCAGGGATTACCTAAAGCAATTGAAATGGCTTGAACTTCACATGAAAAACACTTTGTGTTTAGGTTAAATATCAAATTCATGCAATCCAATTACAGCAAAGCATGATAAATCTAATTTCAACAGAGCTTCATATAATCTGGAAATTTCATCATTTGAAATTAAGTTAACTGAAGAAATGAAACGATTACAGACACCAATAGTTCAGTCCAAAACAAAAAAATTGACAAGAAGTAATTCTTCAGAATTATGAATTATAAAGAATTCTTCACACATTTTAAACGATGACACTGACCAGTGTGCACAATAAAAAGTTAAACATTTAATGAAAACGTCATTATTTTAACTGTTTTCATTAAATGTTTAACTTTTCATTCTTCACATACTTGTTTATCAGAAGAAAGACACTTTAGCCTAAACATAAAAGACAAAGGAGACCACTACCTACAAAGCAGGTTTGGGTCCCCAGCACAAAAGACAAGAACAAAAACAAAGACAAACATAAAAACATGAAATGGGAAGAAAAAAGAAAAGAAAAGAAAAAGGAGAACCCAACAGGCAAAGACAAGTTCTAAAAGAAAAAAAAAAAGATCCCCTTGAACAAAATAAAGTGGGGATGCGCAAGGTAGAATTGCACCCTTCCCCCACTGGCCGCCAAAGGCCTCAGCAGTGGGCTCCAGTAAGAAAGACACTGAAGAATATTCCTTTATGTAATAAGAAGGCATTTTAATGAGTTGAAAGCATTATTGATTTTAGGTTAATCTACTGACAGGAAAATCACTTCTAGAATAATTCCATACTTATGGAACGCCTAATCTTTGAAATGAGTCTTAATGACTTCTTCCAGCACAAAGAATGAATAACCTATGCTTTACTGAAGAAGATCTTCAAGGAAGTAATTGCAAAGATCAAATTTTCAAAGTTCTCAACATAGTTGCTCTTAATGATAAAGCATTCGAGATCATCATTTGTTAGATGATCTTCCTGCTCTCGTCAATCGTGTAGTAAGTTGTTAATGCAAATATCTGAATAATTAATGCCTGAACAATTAAACTGGTGAATTGGGTGAAGAAGAAAAATGAATCACCTGGCCTTGGATGAGGTTTAGCTTTAGGGTTCTTATTTTTATTTTGTAGTGAATTAGCTGGAAAAACTCCAAACAAGTTTTTTGAAAAGAATTACTCCTGCTTTTTTACTTTCACTTATACTATTTTTTCTTCTTAATTATAGGGTGTAAGGATTCAAAATTTTTAAATAGATTTAGTATGTATATTTAAACAGATTAAAAAAAAAACAACAACAACTATTATTCTTTTAAAAAACAGAATTAATATAAAATATTATTTCATAAAAATATTTAATTCAATTAAGCAATCTACAATTTATGCTTCTTTTCTTTTTTTTTTTTTTTAAATACTTACAATTCTCTAACACATCAGTAATGTCAAGTACTTGGCTAGGAAATATTTTAGAATACATTTTAAACTGTTTGCCAAATCTTGGCATCTGAATAATGAGGCATGATGGAATCTGAAACGTAAACAAATGTATTATTAAAAACTAAAACAAGGAACAAGCTAAAGAAAAGATGTTCTACTAGCTTACTATACTACAAAAGTTTTAGTCTTGTATGGTTTGTTTTATATTTCATGTAAACGTTCTAATAGCTTTTATACAGCAAATTATTAACAAATATTTCACTTCATCCCTGTCATTATCTTGATTAGTATTTACATAATGATGTAATGAATTGTTCAATCTTTAAAATATGTAAAGTATAACCTAATTAAAATGAAAGTATTAACTGGTGAAAAAAAATTCTTCAAAAACATAATATTCAAATGCAGTTGCAGAATACTCATGCAAGTGATATGTTATATCTTGTTCAGCCGGTTTCTTCAAAGTGCTATAAATTACATTTCTATTTCTTTTTTTAAAATTACATTTTTAAAAATTTGGATTATCATAAGTGATAAAAAGAAATATCTAGTTAGTATAAACTGTATCTTGAGGTCATGAAAAACTATCCAAAATAATTTTTCCCAGCCAACATCTTTTGCCACTACTTGCTTCGTATCAAGTATCAACATTCTCCAATTTTAAGCTCTCCAACTTGAATAATACTTATATGTCCAATTTCATTCTCCAACCTGACTTTATTCTACTTGACAGTAAAGTTAGTTTTATGTTGAATGCTATTATCAAGTAACACTAGTATCACTGAAATTATGAACAAATTTACGCTAAAATTTCTTTCTCTTCATCTTAAGGAATTAGTTTATAAATGCTTTAAGTCAAACGAATAAGAAAGATCATGTGTCATCATGATCTGGGTTGTTTTAAATATTTGAGATTAAAGCCACTTCTGAAGAAAAAAAGTCAATGGAAAATAATTTCTTGAACACTGAAAAGAATTCAAGAATGAGAAAAATTAAGAGTGGTGAGCAATATACAAGCAGCATTGATTTTTTTTCTTCTATTTTTTTTTTTTTGAATAAATCCTCAAATTTCATCTTAATATAAGATTGCATTTTTTCACAGTTTTATGCTTTGATACACTTTAGTTTTATCACTATTGTTCAGGAAACTGTACCAGTAAAATATACATTATCTTATTTTCTTAAATCTCATTTTTTTTTTTATTCAATAACTGCAACTATTTATTTTGTTATTTTCCTTTTTAAATTATTAATTTAATTGAGATGAACACACATTTCTTTGAAATGTATATTTAAAATTGAAAAAAATATACAAGAGTATTTCAGCCAACTTCATGTCTAAGCCATCATTAGTAAAAGAATTCAAATAGATTCTTGTTGCTGATGATGATCTAGAAGTGAAGCTGGGCAAAACGTCTTTGTATGTTTTTTTTTGTTTTTTTTAATTTTACTTTAATTAAAATACTTTAATTTTAAAAACACAAAGAAATTTGTGTTTAGTCTCAGTAATTTTTTAATGCCATAATTTTAAATTAGTAATTTAAAATGGAAAATAAAAAAATAAGCAATTGATATCAAGTTAGTAAAGAAAATAATTAAAGATAATCTACACTTTTTAAAGAAATGTATTTTGCTTCAATGAATGATTTGTTTTCCATTTATGTGTCTGAAGCAATGAATTTACAGCATCTTGCAAATACAGATTTTTTTTTCCCTTACTGCTATGATTGTTAGCAATGTTTAATGGAAAGATTAATTTATAAACATGTTCTGTGACTCCAGAAAGTTATCAATCACATTCTTCAATAATTATCATAGAGTTGCCATCTTCTATTTACAATTCTTAAACAGTTAAAATGAAAGGATACTGATATAATAATAATTTGCTTTCTACTGTGAATATAAATATTATTTACCTCTTTTAATTTAATGTCGGATGTTAGAAAAGACTGATCAAATAGCTGCTGAACCGAGGGAACTTTAATATTCTCATTTTTTTCAACAAAAAGCTGATAGAAATAAGTTTCTTGTCCTGAGCTAAGTTTGAGAAAGGGTTCTGCTTTTAAAATTTGATGGAGGAGAGAATTAAGAAATTCTTCTGGATCTGAAATTACAAAATAAATGATAACAAATGCATTAAACATTGTTATTTAATTTTATACATTTTTTTTTTTTAAAGAAAGGGAAGGAAAAAAGCAAAAGAAAAAATAAATAATAATAAATAATTTTATCTTTCTACTTTTTAATGAAAGATAAAAAAAAACCGCTTATTATAAAGTTAAGACAAATATTCACCTACAGTTTCAAAGTGCTATACCCACTCCATCATCAAGAAGAGATCAAAAGTGTATTTGTAATAATACAGCCCTAGTGAGTAGCGATATTTCCCGTTATCTAGGAGTTTCATTAGATCGACGTCTGTCTTGGAAACCCCATATTCAGTATTGTGCTGAGAAAGCTTTAAAAAGAACAAGAATCCTTAAAAGATTGACAGCTACAACTTGGGGAGCAAATCAAGATGTACTTGGAATTACTTATAAGACGTATATTAGACCGATTCTTGAGTTTGGAAGTGAAGTTACTATTACAGCTAGCAAATGTACTACTGATATACTTAATCGTGTACAAAATATTGCCTTAAGGACGATAACTGGGGCAGCAAAATCCACCCCAATTGCTGCAATGGAGGCTCAGTCACAAATTGTACCATTGGAGATACACAGAGAAGGATCCGCATTGTGTTTTTGGGAACGCACTAGACGTATTAATAAATACTGGGAAGGTAATCTTAGTGCTCCTGACCGCCTTAAGGCTCAACAAACACCCATATCCTGTTATCAGGAACTCTACGTTAAGTATGGCATTACTCCAGGAGAACCAGCTCCTTTGTGTGCTTACCGGGATTACTTCCAACCTTTACCTGAAGCAGATTATAGCTTGATTAACCATATCTTGTCCAAACATGTGTCGTTGGAACCAGAATTAAGAAATGCAGCCCTTCATACGATCAATGAGAAATACCCTAGACCCGATTGGTTACGTATTTATACGGATGGCTCCTCCATACCAGGAACCTGTGAAACAGGTGCTGGTTATTATTGCCATGATTTTCAGGGCTTCTTCGCTGTGGGAGCCCCACTTAGCAACTATGATGGAGAGGTAGCTGCTATATATGCTGCTATAGCTGAACTTGAGAGCTGTGATACTCCCTCGAAGGTGGTTCTTCTGGTTGATTCCCAGGCAGCCATCCGAAATCTTTCTAGTAATTCCCAAACGGATTGTGCAAGAACTATTGACTGTAGGAAAAAAAATTGAGCTTCCTTCTAGGTCTAGGGTGGAAAATTAAATTCCAATGGATCCCGAGCCATGTTGATATTAGCGGTAAAGATATAGCTGACAAATTGGCAAAACAGGGGACAACCCTTCCTCAACCTAGACTTCCGATTACCCTCCACTCTGCCAGATCTCAAATAAAAATTGCACTACAGAGATGGAATTGTCAAAGACTTAGGAGGATATCTTTGGGTAAACAATGGGAAAGCCTTGTTACCGGAGGTCCCCATGACCACAACCTTCTGCGGGCGGTAAGTGTGGCGACCTTCCGGATGAGAACGGGACGTGATTATCTTGCTGCACATCTCAATCGGATTCGGTCCTATCGTCACCAGAGTGTCTGCTGTGTGGCTATGAAATTATGAATGCTGAACTGTCACAAACGTAGTTCGTTCCTCGACGATCCCGCTAACCCTTTCTCTCCTCTCCCTCCTTCCACATCCCGTTTCTTGCATATTCCTCTCCATATCTCCATCATTTTTACATTTCTGCCTTCCTATCAATTTCTGGTGCTGCAAGGGTTCTCCTTCCCTTATTCCCCGCCAACACGGTGCCCTTATCCCTACTAAACTGTGCTTTTCCCGACTTTAGGAGTGACCGGTAAGTGCTTTTATGGCCGGTACACAAAGGCAACCAGCCCGTGAAAACTGTTTGTTTCCTACGCTAAAAGCCGATTCCCCTCTCCCCCTATTATGCATGGCATCAGAGTCCTGCTCTCAATAAGAGGAAAACAAAAGGAATGGCCAACTGGGACTACGTAAGTGGTGCCACCCCTTCTTGACCAGAGGCGACGAAGGGGATCAACACCCCTCTCCTTGAGAGGAAAAACAAGACAACAAGGACAGTCGGCGAATGAGATTGTCAGGGAGCAGTTTCAAAGTACCTGCTCGATCTTCCTCGCTTCTCGGAACCACACCGCCCTCCTGATCTGTGAGTCCCCGATCAGAGGTCGGAATCATCCCCAAAACTGAGCACCGGGATACTTGGTGTCATCCTGAATTCCCGCTACGTCTTCTCCGACAAGAAATCGAGCGGAACGTCCTGAGCAGCCGCTCGCATTTGGACCTCCAGTTCTCCACAGTCAGCTGACGACCTCGAATCGGCGACAGCAGTGAACGTCCCCCCGCCGGAAACCGCAGATGAGCTCCAGCGTCTCCTGCCCTGCCTGTTTCCTGCTTTGTCCGGCACAAATGAGTCTTCCCGTTTCCCATTATTTGTATTCTCCAATCCTTCCCTTCCCCATACCTGCAATAAAGCCCTTTTTTTCACTCTACGAAGCCAATCTGTCGTTCATCTTTGAGAAGGCGCGGGCCATCGGCGAGCTACCTTCACTAGGCTAGCGTTCCACGGCACCTCCCTTTATTTTCCCCGTCCAATCTCCTCATTCACCCCCCTTATTTACCTCTTCCCCTTTTGTCCCGTATCCGTGGCTTGCTTGGGAGTGCACTCGATGGCGTGCGCCTAAAACAACACATGACAGAACATCTGCAAACATGCACTGCTCTGGTTCATAACCAAAATTATTGCGATCATCTTTTTAAAGAGGCCCATCTTTACTTAAATGGCTCAACAGCCAAGGGTGGGCGTTGGCTAAGAAGAAGAAGAAGTATTTGTAATCCTCAAGTTTATACCATTCCTTTCTCTGATGATGAAGGTAGCAATTTGAAACAGTAGGAAAAGATTTACCTTTTAAACATTTTTTCAATGATTATTTTGTTAGCACAGATTAAGCTTAATCTACCTAAATTTTGATCTTGAAATTAAGTGAAACATGTACAGTTGAGCATCCCAAATTGAGAAATTTTCAAGACCTCTATAATGAATTCATGTGTGCATTCATTCTCCCTGCCCAGAGGAATCCCTTTGGTCTCCTAAGAAACATTAAGAAAGATACACTGATGCCAATTGCTTGTGATCACATAAGCCATGGATTTCTCTGGGGTTTTCTATAAATAGAAAATCCACAGTATTCTTTCTATTGTCAGCCAAACTTTAATGCTTTGTGTTCCTAAGCAAACCATTCAACATTTACTGATAATCGCATAATTACATTTTTTCTCTAATTGGTTTTTCGGACTATAGAATAGGCTAGGTAATAAATAAAGGTAATAATAAATAAACTACAGAATACACTGCTCTGGTTGACTAAAGATGATTGCACTCAACCGCATCAACGCAGCCAGGGGAGACAAAGAAATTCACACAATCCGTCAATACAGCTGCCTGCTGGCTGTGGTTAATTTTTCAAACAATATATCATTCAGGAATCTTTGCAGCCACTTGCCAGCTGCAAAATATCTCATCCCTGAAGGATCAAGTTCCTGATCTATCTCCCTCTTTTGATGTTCCTCCAAAGATAAATAAATAAGTTTCTAATCTTTCTTTGTTTCATTTGCATTTATGCTTTTTATGTTAAACAAAAAAAAAAAGTTTTTTTAAAGTTAAAAAAAAATTCAACACCAGCCATACCAGAAAAATCCAAATTCCAAAATATTCTCAGTCCCAGAGATTCCAGATTAGAGATATTCAAATGAATTGGTAATTTGATCTTATAAAATTGCAATGAAAACTGAAACCCATATATAGTTAGGCAAATTATTATTATTACTATTTTTAATGTCAGGCTCTTGGTAACTATATCATTTACGCTAAGAAAGGGACAGTTATTGCAGACTAATTATTTATTGAAACATCTACAGAGGAATAAAATAATCACAGAAGATAAAGAAAGATTGCAGGTATTGAATTCAACCTTCACTTGATCATGAATGATGAATAGATCAGTAAATTAAAAAATCTGTATAAATTTGAATCTGGACCTTGAAATTTACCAAGTGAAGACCAATCTTCCAAATGGCTCATATAAAAACTATCAAACTATCCTTCTACATGATAGTAAATGGAAGAATGTTGTCATCCCAATGATAATCTCAAAATTTATACTTTTTTAAGGAGACAACATGACAGTTTAGAAAGAAAGAAATATTAGGTGGCTTACACTTCTTACCACAGTATGAAGGCTTCAGTCTGAAACTGAGAGTAATTTCATCTAACAAGTAAGAATGGGGTCCTATATTAACTTTTTCTACATAAACAAGACAAAATTAGTTCACAGATTCCTCAGAAATATTCTTGTAATAACCCTACGTTAGAAATCTATTATGTCACTAACTTAACCCCCTTTCTTTGTGAACACTTCTATGTAATCGTCATGTTATTAATTTTTATACTACCTGATCTTCCAAAGTAACAGTGTCTGTCTACTTTGCTGGACAATTTTATCAAGAAAGAGTTCTTACTATGTAATTCCAGCTTATAAGATTCTATTTAGTAAGCTTTCAGGTCTTTTCAGTTTTCCTAAGAACTAGAAGGATCATTTAGTCAGAGGTGCCCACCTCCCCTAGAACTTATGGTTCACCCCCCCCCCCTCAAAGATCTGATGGAGGGGACGGGGCTTGGCCCACATTTGACTTTTACACTCTTTTTGATTTTTTTGAACCCCCCTCCCCAAAATTTCAATGGCGCAGTCTACGCCGTGACTCCCCCGCGTGGGCACCCCTGATTTAGTTTTGTTCCCCAAATATGAGACCAGGATATTTATGAGAAAACAGAAAATAATAATACTGCAAATTATGTCAATTCCATCATGGCTCCCTGTATCCAATGCAATAACAGAATACCCCTGTGTCCAATGCAATAATAGAATACCAAGAAATTTACGATACTATTGCACCAATAACTTTCGAAGTGCTTATACAGCCTGTACCAGAGCTATACTGTGATAGCCTGTGATATCAACTGAACTAACAGTATCAAAGTCTTAAACAGCATTTCCTTTTTTTATTTCTTTCACTATTTTCTCCACTCCTTCAGCTACCACTGTGAATTAGCTGAAACTGCTAGAGAAATGGTTAATATATGTTTCATAAGAAAAGAATGTCCACCAAAGCCTCAGTAACTGACAGTTTTATTTCATCAGGTTTCTTCAAAGACTCACACAACAGTCAATGAAATTCCAAAAATCACTGAAGTTAGGCAGGTCAAATTCTTTAGATAAAGCATCCTCCCCAGCGGTAAATCAGACATCACTACACTGAGGCAAGGTTCAATTCAAGGCAGTACATCTCAGTTCCTTGAGAGAACCTTACCGTAATGTGGACATTCATTGAACCCAGACAGGTTCATTTTCTGAGCTTATGTTTAGCCTAAGAGTGGCTTCTACAGGGGTGTTTGTGGGACCCAAAAAAATCCCCGGAAACTTTTACGGACTTACTACCGACATTTTGGAGTTTCGAGAAGGGGGGGGGGGAGAATACCCGTATTAGCTAATACGGCGAAAAATCCCCCTTCTCTACTTATTGGCACCACGCCAGGTCACGTGATCGCACATCTGGTCGAACGAAGTCTCTCCCTTTTTTTTCTGCCGCGCCTACTTGCCAAAAAGAATCCAGAAGAGAATGTCCGAGAACCGGGGGAATGAGTCAAAACTCGCAATAAGGAAAGAACAAAAAAGAAGTTTTTTTCCCCCTTTTCACGCATTATCACTGCCTTTGGAGAAAGAAAGGAAAAGTTTTCACCACACACACTGACCTTGCGTTTTCTGCTTTCAAAGCAAACAAAATTACCCAGATCAAAATAAATAATTCATTATTATTCCTACTTCCTTTTGAACGACGATCCCCGGAATTTCCGGGTATCGAAGTTCAAAATCCCCGGAATTCCGGGGTTTCCCCGGAGCACAAACACCCCTGCTTCTATCTCCAACAACCAGTTCTTCCATTTTAGTGAAGTGGAAATTCTTGGAATACAGTTTTAAAAATAAATATTTACAAAGTTTGGGTATTGTAAAAAAAACCAAAATAGCTGAAGATTACGGAGAAGATATTTTATATTATATAAAAAAGAAAATGTTTCCTCACCTTTTTCTTCACATGTCAAACCAGTGACAGAACTTAATTTCTCCAGTAATGTTCTTAATTTCATCACTCTGTCTGCTCGAACATAAAAGTTTCTATGAAACAAAAAATCAAAACATCATTATATTAATATACTTCGGTCTCCATCAGGTTTATACATTTTTATGTACTTCAATCTCTACCATTATTATTTTATGTTATTCTTTAGTATTATTTAAAAAAAAAAAAGTTTACTTGCCTATGATTCACTTACGAACATTTGTTTGCAACTATTGTAGTTTATTCTTTACTGTCTTATGCTTTCGTAATAAGAAATCGAAGCATTTTCTGCTTCATTTTGATCCTTATTTCTCACTACTTGTGCAAATGAGGCATAATATAAGAAGAATCTTTTCGGTGTGAACAGATTGAAGATTAGATAATGGCTTCATGTCAATACCTCAGCCACAGACAAATTTGCTTTCCTTCGCAAAAGAGAAGTTTATAACTGTAGACAAATTACACACAACATAATGGTAAGAAAGAAAGGTACCGATGATAAAGGAAGAAAAAGAACTATCAATTTAGCTTTCTGCTTACATTCTTGGTAAATAAAATAATCAGTGAACTAAACAAGGTGCAGAAAGAATACCTTTCAATTAAAGTCAAGACAAATAAATGCTAACAGATTCTTTTTTCTTTTTTAAAAAAACAGGTAAGATGTTGGATCAAACATCTTTGTGTTCGAAAATATCTGGAAGCATAAGCAATGTTGATAAAAGAGCTAATAACAAAAATACTGTAGTAGTCTAACCCCATATTCTCTTGCAAAATTCAAATTTTCTTCTATTTTTATGCAGCCTTCCTATTTCCACAGACTCTCTTAAATAGAGAGTCCAGAAACCTTTATCAGAGAATAAGAGATTGAGTGAGCATTCATATGATTTAAATGGTGATGAAAGATGTTAGCTTGTAACATTCACTTCCTCTTAAGACAGAAGATAAAAATACTCCTAACTGAGAAAATTGATGCAAGCAATTAATACAACATGAATATTATAATTAAGTCATTACAACTAGTTAAAATCTGGTAATTATACTCCATTCATTACATCTGTGAAGATGTGATCACAGTTAACCAAACATTATCATTTCCTTTCTTCACTCGAATTATTGCTTGGTCATGTCTGGAATGTCGTAGTAAGTTACTTCCGATGTTTACATCGTATTCATTCTTGCGCTACAATGTTTTATTTTTATTATTTTTGATGGTTTTTCAATATTAAGAATATTTTTAGTCTTCTAATAAGATCTGCAGACTTATATTCCCGTTTTGTCTGTCACATAGGCAAGTATCATTAAAATCTCATTAACCACAACAATACCAAACAATCGCGCCTTTTGCATTTGCAGCAATCACATTTATAGTGATTGTTGTAGAGCTGCATTATAGAAGCGCAATTGTTGCGTTTATTGGAAATAAACGCAAGGAAATTAAAGCAATATCAATTACCAGCGCAGCATTGTGATTGATTTACTAATCGCTTTCCTACCTTGTTTTTTTTTATTTATTTATTTTCAATTTCATAAAAAGCTTGTTTTTAGGCATGATCGAAGTTGTCCATTTCTGTTATCGGTGCCGGCCGCTCTCTTATCTTGTCAGGTGTTTTGAACAATGGGCTAGGCTTAGTGGTAAGCGAGGCTTCGACTTCCTTAACAATATTGATATTGTTAATCTCACTGAATGAGATGATACATGTTGCTTCAGCCATTTTTCGATTGAGATCCTCTTTGGTCAGACTTGAAATAACAAAAAACATTTCAAATGATTCCTCTCGATTGACTCTTCAAAGTTTTGTTGGCACAAACGAACAATGGTGAGTGTTCAGCAGCTGCCATGTTCAGAACCATATTCAAAACGGAAGTACGCGGAGTAACTAATGCTCAATCATTCACCATATATGGAGTTGTCCTGTATCTTCACAGATATAATAAACGGAGTTATAATTTGGTAAGAAGAAAACTGAAATTCAATGCAATTTATGTATGAAGACCAATTGAAGCAGAAGTGAATAAATCATCTCAGGGTAATCCCAAACTAGAATTAAGAATGTCTACAACATTTGCCTCCAAGATAAAAAGAAATAGAAATGCCATTTAATTAAAACCATCTTCAAAGAAAAAAAAAAAAAAGATGGGAGAGACTTATGTAAATTCTAAGAAAGATATTATGTTAAGGAAATCAGTCTCTAAATTTAAATGTAAGATACAAACAAGAGTCACAATTAACACCAAGATGTAATTCTAATAAGTCAATGGAAAAAAAAATCAAATGAAAGAGCTCATATTTATTTATGTATACTGCTGTTTATAGTAATGTAAGAATGATAAGTACAATAGACCTTAGGTCGCGGTACTAGGTATATTTACCACCCATCTTATTAATGTAAGAATGAAACTATTAAATTGTGGGCAGAAATGATGAATGGCCTTCTACATGAAGATAAGCTACAAGTAAATGAGTTCGAATAAATT
The DNA here is from genome assembly GCA_023159025.1 of Thereuonema tuberculata. Taxonomy (NCBI): domain Eukaryota; kingdom Metazoa; phylum Arthropoda; class Chilopoda; order Scutigeromorpha; family Scutigeridae; genus Thereuonema; species Thereuonema tuberculata. The sequence continues at coordinate 24,796,972 of JAFIDM010000007.1, read as the reverse complement.
TCTTTTAGAAGGAATTCCTAATCTTGATAAATGGTAGAAGGAGTTATTTTAAGGTCTCCACTACAATGGAGAGTTATAAAATATAATTTCTTCAATGAATTACTGAGTTAAATAATATTTATCATGTTTTCATTAAATACTTTATTTGCTCTTTGAAACTTAAATAGATACTGTTTTCAATCTATTGATCTTTGGAAGCTATCAGGATGCTCCCAACCAAATTTGCTGTAATTCTGTTTTGGTACAAATGTAGGAAAAAAAATTCTAAGTAGTTTCTCATTATCCCTACCCTATTGCAAAAGTTTTAGTTTGGGTCAAAATTTAAGAGTATTCAAATTTAGTAAGGTTTTTAAATTAAGGGATATAATTCTTTTTTTTTTTTTAACTTTTTTGAAACTTTTATAATCACAACTTTTTATTTTTAATATTTACTTAAGTCCCCCTTTTTTTTTACTTAAAAAATACAATTTTTATTTTGAGGAGAGATTGATTAACAATTAATCAATCTGAAGATACAGGAGTTCTAAAGGCTTTCATTCTAAGAAGAATTTTCATCTTCCATCAAAACACTGGCTGCAATTGTAAATGTATTTTTGAACTTTAAAAACTAAGACTGATTTGAACAGATGATAAAGAGCTACAATGCATTAATAAATCCCATCCAGACAAAAGTCAATAGTCTTATAGCAATATCTCTTAATGGCATCTAGAAGTCATAAGGCAAGATGGTGCTAAACAATATGACAATAAAGATTCTAAAATTATACAAAAGTAAGAACAAATTTTAAGTTAGTAAAAAGTTAAAGTTGCTCCCTTCGATAGACCATGCCTGGCCTGTGGGATCGCGGGAGGTCAGGCTCCTGCAGCTCGACCAACAGGACGAAGTTGGGGCCGGGAGGTCAGCCCGACGCCCGCCCGCCTGTAACTGCTGGGAAAGAAACCCGGTACCCATTCTAGAGAGGGCTGGGTAGACCCTAGGACCTGTTTGGAGGAGAAATGAGCGTGGAAAAATCCCTGCCCTCCGCCGAGGCCAGAAATTGAACCTGCTGCCAAGCGCCCTGACCACTTGACTATCAGGCCCACAGAACAAATTTTAAAAGATGCAAATCTGTTGTTGCAATATTCTTCTATTCTTCATTTTAATAATACTAAGCAATGAGAGTTTGCTGAAGACAAAATATCAAGGAATTCATAATGAGGACTACAAAAAAAAAAAAAACATAACTTATTTTCAAAATTTTAACAGTTGATGATATGTTGTTATTCACCTAAGATCAGGGACAGTAAAAATATTGATCCTCTCTCAGTTAAAAATGAATATGGATGCTTAAAAATTTGATATGAGACAAAATTACTTTCATAACTTGCATAAACATACACGATGCTGATCTCTAAAAGAAAAATGCTACTGAGTGTACTCCCTTAGCAAATGAATAAAAACGGTCTAATTACCAAAGAAAAAGAAAACTTGATCAAATGAGGGCTCTCCATCAAGAAATTCTACAAGAAATGAAGTAATTTCAAACCAATAAAATTCCAAAATCAGTTAAATTTAGGATGCACGATTTCTTAAAATGGCAATATAATAAATGATGTAGAAGAAACAAAATCAATTGTATTAAACTGTACAAAAACAAATAACCATCTGTATTAAATAAACATTGCTGCAGTCAGAGGAACAAGGGATTCCATTTCATCACAGATGAGCAGCGTCTGATATCGTGCACAATCATTGAAAGTGCATCAAACAAAAATAAAAATTTATATGTAAATATTCCATACCTCTTCTTCAATTCATCTCTCTTATAATTACTATTATTATTAAGCCATCTTCATCAACACACAAAAATAAATGTATATGTTATTACATTTATTTTTGTGTGTTGATGAAGATGTTTAATAAATAAAAATTTCCAAATAATAAGGTTGTAATAAGTAAATAATACAATCAAGAGTAATAAATATTGATATTACATCTCGTCTATTACCTTGCATAACTTATTATAAATTTAAGAACAATATTAATTACAGTCTCTAAAGAGATTCTATTATTATCATTTTCCAAATATGTAATTACTGACTATAATCTTACCTAACAGTAAAGTTAATATATTTGATATAAAATTGTTGTTGCTGATTTCATCAACATTATTTAAATTATTAGTAAGGAAGTAACTAATAAAAACAAAAATTCTTACTGTCTCAGTGGATTAACAATTTCTTCTTTCAGAACACGCTGGACTTCTTTATACTCAACAATATCTTCATCTACTGGAGGACGATGAAGTAAGCTGTCGAAAACGCTCGTAAAGGAGAACATACTGAACAGTGTTGCATCGAGATAACAAGAATTATGATGACCTTGAATGCCTCTATTCTTTCCAAATATTGATAATAAATGATCTGGATCAGACAGAGGAGGAATATCGCCAGAAACAATTGGGCAATCAATGCTGCCAAATTCTAGAATAAATGGACAGGAAGTCTAAATTATTTTCATTGGATAACTGCATTGAAAAACAATGTATTCAATTATAGCTTCTTTAAATAAAATAATCAAATGAATAATTACACTTACAAAATTTCATAGATAGTTTTTTTTTCTTTTATATATTTGAAACAGTTTAAACAGAAAAAGAAGAAAATATGATCTCTCTCTCTCTCTCTGGTGTATCTGTCTTTATGACAGGTTTCAATTGGACGCTCTCCATTTTCTTCTATCCTGTGCATCTTTCTTCAATTGTTCATACTTTCTTCCTCTTTTAACATCATCCAGCATTCCAATCCTTCTTCTTCCTCTTCCTCTCTTTCCTTCCACTTTTATAACATGAAATTTTATTTTTCATATTTATATTTTTATATTTTTATAATATTTTTTATAACATGAACTGAAGAGAAATGACTTCATTATTACAGGTAATTATTATATGGATCGTAAAGATTTAATTAATTGATTACTTTATCTATTTAAGATCTATTTAACTTAGGAATTTATGAATATCAGGAATATATCTTCAACAATGTGTTAGGGATCCAAATATAACATAAAATGAAGATCTTATATTATTTTGTTATATTTCAAGCACTAAGTGGCCATTTGAGATTCATTCCGAACTTCAGGATCTATCTATTGTACAACATTACAAAATCATTATAAATAAAATAAGGAAATAAAAAAAAAACTTACTAGCATTGCACAATCCCTCCCTATTACTGTTCAGCGACTCGAGAAATCTACTATCTTTATGGCATCTGCTGAGGAATGTAAAAAAACCTTTTCTGTCAGGGCATGAGAAGTATTGTATGTCACCAAAAATCCCATTAGAACAACAATCTGCTTCTTCCTCCTGAAAATAAAAAACAAAATTTAACGTTTGCAAAATAAATCATTATAGGGTTTTACATTTTTTACTTAACCCTTCAAGTCGATAAGAGGTACAGGTGTATGTTCCCATGTGTCTGTCTCACAGCTGGTTTGATGTAAAGGGATAGATAATAATTTGAGGCTTCCAGCTGTTAATTTTCAACTTTATTCAGTAATTTTCCACTGACCAAGAGACTGCGAAATAAGCTTAAAAGTTAGTGGTGGAATTTAAATTTCAGCACTGTAGTTTAGCCATTATTTTTTTTTTTCTTTTAGCTTCTTTCTTCTCTCAAGAAAAGAAAGTACCGGGGGAAAGACATATACAGGAAAGAAACTTGCTGGCCTGAAAGGTTAATCTTAGTGGTCTTCGATTTTTCAATGTAATATATATTCATTTTCATAATGACAATTATATCAAGTGAAATTATGGATAGAATTTAGTGACCAATAATATTGAATTTCTAATAATGTTAAGCAGTATTAGAAAATATTCTAATATTTTCTAATATTATTATTAATATAATATAATATTATATATATTTGTACTCATTGAAAAATCTACAACTATTTAGATTAAGTAAAAATAAAATGTAAATCTCTATAATAATGTGATTTAATATTTTATTTAAGTTTTGTTTTCAATTGTATTTCAGTATTCAACAATAAAAACATTGTTCATCATTTTAATGAACAATGAATTTCAGTTAGCAATAAAATGATAGGGTAATTTAAAATATTTAAAAGTTCATTACCATTTCAATTCCAGCCACTAACTTGTTTTTTCCTGGGACGTGTCCAATCCATCGAATGACTCCATAACGAGGTTCCTCATTCATAGTAACTTCAACAACAGATCCAACTTCAAAATCTATTTCAGGCTCTGGAGATTCACTGCTACAACTGCTTAAACCACTGCCTAATTTCTGGATGTCATTAAAAGTAAATCCATTTCCTAAAGAGATTAACAGACAAAAAAGTACAACACTTAACATATGATTTTTAAGAAAATGTTTATATACACATTTAATGTTAAAGAATGCATTTGTTTTTCTATTTGTCAATAATAGAATCTGTATTTAAGCTGGCTCAAGTATTCTAACAAAAACAATGAAAAGAAATTTCATTGTATGCTTCCTTGTGTGTCAAGATATAAATGCAGACCACATTGATTCAGATGGAGATATAGACTCCAGAGATGGAAGAGTGAAATAAGGGATCTCAACCAGCATTCTTTCTAAGGATTTGAGGCTGATAAGCTCTGGACTGGCCTCCCAATGTCCACTTGCAGGACTACAAACTGCTGGAACTTACACTTCCTGTATTGTCCCAGTGAGGCTTTTATGATCAGTTTAAAAGGGATCTTTAAATAAATATTTTGTAGTTCAAGAATATACAGTAAAATATACTTTAACCATCAACTAATGATTTTCTTAATTTTTAACATGGCTGTTTAGTACTTAAAGGCGTCATTAATTTCATACATGTGAATTTAATATCAATATTGAAGACCCAAGAATTATACCAATTATTGGTCCTAGATGATAAATGCCAACCAAAAAAAAAAAAAAACAACAAGCTTTATCTCAAGATTTCATTTAATGGTTCTTCTTATTTATTTTTAAAATAATTTTCAGAGAGAATTTCACCATTGAGAGATACTGAAATAGGACATGTTAATAGTGGAAAATTATACTTGTTTATAGGTGAAATAGAAAACAAGTTATCTACAAGTAAAAGACCCTGATGGTCGTATAAGAAGAATAAGGACGACATTTTCAAATGGTCCATTATTTAAAGCAAAACAACAACCGTAACAGACTCGACCCAGTAGTCTATTGATCTTATGCCCAATTACTGACCAAAGTTTTTAAGAGCAGAAACTGAATACTATCAGAAAGTGCATAAAGATAAAATGTGTGAAAGATGCCTTTATGGCATCAGAACTGCTTGAGTTAAGCTCTCTGCTCCACCAAAAAAAATCTTTGGAATTTGGTTTTGAAAGTTGCATATCAATCCACAGAGTGATTGAAAATTCAATCCAAGAACTTGAATTTAGATTGGATAAATAAGATTTTATTTTCTGGTAATGACAGCATCAGAACTGAGAAATCGAAACCCTTCCATATTAAGGAGATGGAATAGAAGCTAACTGATCAATTACTGGAAAAGGCAAATAGTTATACATTCAAAATCTTAGTAAAAGATAAAACAGCAAAAAGGTTAAAACATTAAGATAGCTTTGTAGTTTGACCGAAAGTGGCCATTTTATTTATTTTTACAAAATTAAAAAAAAACCTCTTCACCAATAAGCTTTAAAAATTGTTAATCTGACAACCTTTTTTTTTTCTTATTGTTTACTTATAATTATTATTACAAGCCTATTATGTTCAATAGTGACCCATCATTTTATTTATAAATAAAAGTTTAAATAAAAATGGTAATGAAATTCCATCATAGTAGTTCTACAGTGAAGCCAACACAATAATTTTCAGGGGGAGCTTTTAACTTTCTGCTAGTTGCAAAAAATGTACATTTAAATATATATATATATATTTATTTAATTCTTAATATTTAGGATCTTCATTTGATGTCATTTGATAGATCATACTTTTCAGTTGGCAAATTTTTAAACGCACTTTCCTAGGAAAGCGGCAGAATATTCTTCTCTAAATTTTCAAAGTCTGCAACTGAATTTGTTAGCAGTTGCATCACACCAATAGACTAATACCTTTTCAACAAAGACTGCCCTATATTCCACAATTCGTCTGCAAGACATCGGCTTTCTACTTTATTAAGTTGCTTTTGTCTGAACAAATAGTTTCTCTATTAAAATGGCAAATTGGTTCACACAGACCATCCAGTAAATCACGACATCTGATTTGTAAAAGGTTCGGTTTGTTATGTTTCTATTTATTTGAAACAAAATTTTGTTAAATCTACAAAATCCATTATCTAAAGTTCATTAAAATGGATCAATTACTTGATCGGTCTTCATTAATTGATCTTTACTATTCAAAACAGTGATAATAAACTGTGATTGGAGTTATATGGGTGTGTGCTTATTGGTTGAAAATTTAAACTAATAATTTTTATCATTTATCTTAACAAATTTACAAAAGTATTGAAAAACTGGGAACAGAAGAGACTATTTACCTTAACATCGTATCATTTTATACTTTTCATTTAAATCGTAAAATTTTAAAAAGAGAAAAATTTCAATATTCCCATAATTAATAAAAATTTTGAATAATTTTTCAATTTCAATTCTTAATAAGTGCTTGTTTAGGAAACAACTTTTTTATAGAAAATTTGGTTTTGAATAGCTCAACCAACTAACTAACTAAACTAACTAACTAACTAAATAAATAAATAAATTTGCTATTTGTGGATTTTCTATGAACAAAGATTTCAAATTTAAACAAACCAGTGATTAAAAAAAAAGAGATGGATTTCCAATAGCTTATTTGCAGTTTCGTGAAAGAACTTTATATCACTGTTGAGATCGTTTATGTGCTAAAATTTCTTCACGAAAATAAATTATTTAAAATTAAAAAAATATTCCTTCTTTTCTTTTTTAAAGAATAAAAATTAACTTATTAATAATAAAAAAAACATACCTGCTTCAGGCGAAGGAGTAACATAATCAGTTTCTGTTGGGGTTCGGAGATGTTCAGAATAATCATAACTGTTGTGTAATTCTTCTCCGTGCCTCAACTCACTGGGAGTGCTACTGTAGTATTCATTAGGACTGGGAAGAAATTCTTTTTTCACATTCAGTCCAGGTTTATTTTTTTTAACATAGAAATCTAACTTCTCTTGAGGTATACCAAAGTTTTCTGATGCAGATTCCCTTCTGGTTTTATTCTGTGTGGGGAAATCTTTGAAATCAATGTCTTGATTAGCTTTATATCTTGGTTTAAGGTAACTAGTTTCAAAATCTGCATTTGATATTTCACCAATCTTCTGAGCAGCACTATAAACAGGTTTTGAGAGTGATTCGGAAGAGCTGGTAGTAATTCTTGGTTCTGATTTAACAACACGATCTGAATTATGGATTATTTTTGGATACCCAGTACCCGAAGACTCTTGGGCTGAGGAAGAGCGCCTGCGAACAGCAGAAGGAGAAGGATGCCTGATTTTATTTGTTTTATTTTGAGTACTGGAGTAATTACTCAAATCTTTCAAATTTAGTTCTTGGAATTGGTTAGCGATACTTGAAACGACACCTGTGCCGCAAACTTCATGCTGTTGTACTTCTGGTTTCTGGTTATATTTGGATGTTCGACTTACGGCTCCATCAGGAGAGTTAGAAGTACTCAATGATTCAAAGAACTTGCTTCTTTCAGATGTTGAATGTCCATCGGACTGTGAGAGTGTCTGTTTATTACTTAAGGAATATGTTGGAGGCAAATTGGTTCCATGCAAGCTGCTCTTTCTCACTAAAGGTTGGGCCTGGGGTATTGCTTTTGAGTCATCAGAACTTGAAAAAATAGGTTCACAGTTCGATACTTCATTTAATCCAGTTTTCACCATTGATTGCTGAATAGGAGATTCCTGCTCAGGCTGTTCTGGTTGAACAAAACTATTAGTGATGTTTTCAGAGGAGGCAGGCTTTTTTAAAGTAGTTGGTGCAACTGAGGTTCTTAGAGTTGCTGTGGTTGCAGCTTTTGTGTTTGTTACATTTAAAGGTTCATAAACATAATCAACCACAGGTGATGGTTCAATTGTTTCAGGTTCTTTTGTAGGAGCACATTCTTCTTTCTCCTCAGTCTGTAGCTGCTCCTTAGACTGATAAAATGCGTGATCTTTTTTATTTTGCTGATTAAGAATTTTTTGTTGTTTGCTTGCTGTCGGATTTAAAAATTCTGGAAGCCACTTCTTCTTCGGTTTTGAAGCTACCATTCCTACAAAAATAAATAAATAAATAAATAAATAAATAAATAAATAAATAAATAAATAAATAAAT
>JAFIDM010000007.1:24697963-24788632 GCA_023159025.1 Thereuonema tuberculata | reverse complement strand
AATAAATAAATAAATAAATAAATAAATAAATAAATAAATAAATAAATTTATGAAAACCAAATGTATCATTAAAAAAGGCCAAGATTTTCTTTGCAAATAAGGCAATTATACTGCATTAATAAATTTATGTATATATGTTTATTAAAATCTACAAAAATTTCAATATCAGGATTAAAATGTAAATAATAATAATAGTACTTAATCAGATTCTGAACCTATCTCTTTTTTAATGAGGCTTAAGACTATAGTTTTGAAATAACAATATAACTTTGTTAATACAATCTAATTAGATGAAAGTGAAATCTATATTAAAAGTTGATTTCACTATTTTTTCTGGCCCTATCTCCTCTGAAACAGTAAGACACAGAAATACAAATAAGGTGGCCAATGTTAGGTATACTATTGAGGATTCTCACATTTTCATTGTTATCTACATGGGCCAACCGAAAGACCAGGGACGTCCTGAGTCATCCCAGATCTCCAAGACGGTCTCCAAGATGCTTACATTTTCACTGTTATCTAAGTGGGTCAATCAGAAGTCACATGATTTAAGATCAAACATGAAGTCACAGAGACATGCTCGCGAACACAGATGGTGAGAAAATTGTCTCAGAAAGTAAAATCATGTGATCACAGGTTTGGTAGCATTACCATAAAAAAAAATGTATAAATTTAATAAAGCATGCAATTTATATATAGTGAAACTTGGATAATTCGAATTTGTTTAATTCGAAATTCTGGTTAATTCGAATTTTTTGCTCGGTCCCTAGAATTCTGTATTAAAATAATGTTAAAAAATCGTGGATAATTCGACTTTTATTTTGGATAATTCAAATTTTCATACGATTGTTCTTAAAATATTACTGTAAAAATTGTTCCTGAGACTTTTCTCAGCTAAGATACATTATTTATTTTATCGGATTTTCTAAAGAAAACAAAAGCGAGGGTTGGAATGTATTTTTGTATCAATTGATAGGTTGGAATCATATGCTGTGACTCAAAGATTGCATTCAATGAAGCAATTAAAAATATCTGTCTTTTTTTTTTTAAAGTGATGAATAATTAAGCTAGTAAAAAATGTTTGATTTAATGAAAAAAAAAATGTAGCAGCATTCTTAGATAAAGATTATGTTATCTAAGAATGTTATGTTAAAGTTTATGTTAGTTAAAGATTTTGATCGTGGAGTTAATCTTTTTTATTTATCTCTTCTGTTTGAGAGAATATATGTAATTCGAATTTTTGGATATTTCGAACTTTTTCTCTGGTCCCTTCAACTTCGAATTATCCAAGTTTGACTGTATATATGTATGTAATATATACCTGTGTGTGTGTGTGTGTACATACAGGGTTATTCAGAATTCCTTGACATATTTTAGAGGTTCGCAGCTTGGCATTAAAAAGAGGGATATTTGTCTCAGAGATATCAAATAAGACAAAATCATCAATTCTTTTTCCCCATAAATGTTCCATGTGTACATCATGTATGATGTGGCAGACATCCAGATGATAATCTATTTCTGACCTTACATGCTGCAGCATATTACTGTTAATGGTTGCAGTTTGTTGAGCTCAGCAGTAAGTGGGGAACGAGCATTTTGTCCTTCACATACCCTCAAAGAAAAAAGTTTGAAGGAGTCATCACAACACCAATGCAATTGCAACTATCAACAGTGATATGCTATGTGGTATATGGTCAGAAATGGATAACTGCCTGACGTCTGCTGTATTGGGCAAGGTGGAACACAGAACATTTATGAGAAAAATAAATTGGTGAATTCGTCTTTCATTTGATATTTCAAACATCCATTTTTTTCGCTGAGCTGCAAGCCTCCGAAATGTGTTAAGGAATTCTGAATAACCTTGCGTAAATACACACTGCTTAGAAGAAAGTCATCAGATAAACCCCTAGGCAGAAGAAGCAGTGCTACATTATATGTCAGGTGTCTTTAGTCATTATAAATGTGCTGTCAACAACACAACAATGATGCTGGATCAGTGTCCCAGAAAGAGATGCTAGAAAGGAACTGACAGAATTTGAATGCAGTTCTGTGATAGGATCCCATGTGGCAGGCCTATTTCTGTAGCAAATTGGTGAAAACTTTTACCAATATAGGTTGCCAGCCAATGATGCTGTAGTAAGATGACAGTACATGGGTCAATTACAAGTGCTCCCCACCAGTGGACGACCCACCAAATACTCCAAAAGCGACAGTAGCATGCTACAAATATATGCCAAAACTATTGTTAGTCAGCTGATACACTGAACGTGGAGCTCCGATTATCAATGGGAACAATACTCCACAAACATTTAGAACCTAGGCTCACAAGCTGATTACAATGGTAGACAGCGATACGAAAGCCCCACATTACTCAATCAACATGTCATCTTCAGTAGTGCAAACAGCAGCATGTAGAGCCTTGGAAACAACAATCTCATTATGGAGCGAAATCATGCTATACCCTTTCCAATCATATGAACTGATGTGGGTGTGTCAGACATCCAATGAGCATATTTTACCACAGTCTACATCTCCAACTGTGAAATTAGGTGGTGGCAATATAATGATATGGTTCAAGTTTTCCTGGTTCAACCTCAGACGCCGTTTCATGCACACTGCACACCAAGAGATTTCTGAACATTCTCGACACTGAAACGTCCTACATTGTAGCATTTCTACGGACCTTTTTTGCTATCAGCAAGATGTACCCTGTCATAAAACTGTCGCAGTTAATAACTGTGTGGTTTGCAGACATGGACATAACTACATTTGACTAGCCTTCACAGAGCTCCGAGTTGAACCCCATCTGTGGGATGAACCCTGCAGCATTGTCTGAGGTCAAGGGACGTCCACCCCACTATGGTCCAGGAGCTCATTATATGCCTCAGGGAGGAATGATCCAACATTTTAGCTGACCGCTGTCATCTTGTGGAAAGTATGCCCCATAGAATGACTGTTCTATACTGAATTTTGCAGCAAAGGACTGAAAATATTTATTATACAGAGATAACTTTTTCAATAGACAAAAGTGATAGAATAGTAATAGAAATTAAAAAGTATATATCCATAATTGAAGAAGAAATATGGAAATACTGTCTTTTATTTATTTTCATTCTTAACATTGATCTATTTTTTATTAATTACGAAATTAACACAAATAATAAAAGTAAACTTCGTCATTTTCATTACAGCAAATTAAAGGTTATTCATTTTTCAACCTATCTATTTTATGGAGTAAAATTCATACAAAATCTGTTGTTTTAAGAGGAGACCCACTGTCAATCCAGAATGTTTCTGGGGAATGTTCCAGAATGGTAATGCTGGGATTCATACATAGTAATTAAGAATTATTCATAATTAAATTGTCTTCACTGGGAATTAATTTTATCAGTATTTTTTTCTAGTGATTAGTTTAAATGTATGTGGAAATTTCAAGTTCTACTCTGAATCTTTTTGCTTACGGTTTATTATGATCTTTATATAGAAAATAACTTTGAACATCAGTATTTAGAACTTGTTTGTTGGAATAATATTCCTTTGTTAAAGCAGGAACTATATTCTTTTGAAATGTATTTCAATGTGAATTGACAATCAAATAAAAAGAAGGCTTAATAATGATCTTACGAAATGAGTAAAAAATGAAGACACAACGTTAAAAGCAAAGGATTCGCATCCGGAGTTGTCATGAGGAAGAGACTGGGACGGACCGTTGTGCCTTCGTTTTTTACTCATTTCGTTGAATCATCAGGCATGTTAAATCTCTTTTTCATAATAATGATTTATTCATGTAAAATATAAATTTTAATTAGATTTCTTTTACAAAAAAAAATATATTATGTAGTCACTATAATTATGGTACAATCATTTTCCTCAAACATTGTTGCTTCTCTTAAACTGATGATGTGAAACAGAACGTTTAACTTCACAAAATTTAGTGGAACATACTGTAAGTCTAAAGCACACAGTTCATAGTTTTATAAATTCTTAACAATTTGGATCATCCTAATAATATCATCACCTTATTTTTTTTTATTTTATTTCTATACAAAACTACTTGTTTCCATATCTTAGATAAGCATTATTATTTGTTTAGTTACGTAAGGGTATTGCATTTTTTTTTTCTCTCACTGGTATTCAATGATTATAGAATTTGTTAGGACAGCAGCATACAACAGACGAGAGGAAATATAATTATAAAAGCCAATTACTGAGAAGTACTGACAAAAACTCAGAACATAAAATACACTGACATACTATAGTACAGAATGAACTCTGAAACAGCTGTAAAATCTCAAAAAACAATTGATGGTAGATCTGTATGCATCTAAATCAGATAGGAATAGACATTTGGGGAGAACATGCTAGTTCAGGTTTCCAACTGATAGTTTAGGAATTTAAAAGTATGCAGTAAACACTAAAACATCTTCTGTTACATGTAAACTATATTACTTGCCAACTATTGAACCCTTGAATCATTTTTTTTTAATTATGGATGTGATTTGAAATAAAAATACAGTAATACCTTGAGCTACGAGCGTCCCGACATACGAGTATTCCAAGATAAGAGCAAGCCTTCGAGCAAATATTTGCTTTGAGATACGAGTAAAGATTTGAGATTCGAGCACGCTTACGGACACCGACGCTAGGTGGCTGCGCACTCGGAGCAGCCCACGCTGTCTCACTCGTTCACTTCACGTGTTCGTCGATTTCCGTACACATCTCTGGCGAGGTCTTCCGTATTGTGTTTGCGTTATCTACGTGATTTTCTCTCTATGTTATCTAAGTGATTTTTGTGCATTATTCTTCATAATAGTGATGAGTCCTAAGAAAATGAGTGGTAAGGATGGTAATAAGAAGACGAAACACATGATGACCATGGGAATAACGCATGAGTGATCTAGCACGCATGTATGATCACAGTAGATCCACGATATGTACCATCCTAAAGCAGAAGGATGCTATCAAGAACGTAAATCCTTCCAAGGGCGTGATGATTATATTGAAGTTACGTTATAAATTTATATAATTTATATCACAGGAATCCTGATGTACTATAATTTTTTTTTGTATGTGTATGTCTCTATAGCAATTAAAACATGTTTTTTCCATTATTATTAGCACTAATAAAGGAGTTTTTTAGAGGGCCGGAACAGATTAATTTTTTTTCTGTTATTTCTTATGAGAAAAAATGATTTGAGATACGAGCACCTCGAGTTACGAGCTCAGTCCTGGAACGGATTATGCTCGTATCTCAAGGTATTACTGTATAATGTTGAAAGGGATTCATATAAATCAAAAAAGGTTCGATACTATTGGGTGTAGCTTAAAGAACTCATTTGAAGAATTATGAAGCAAGGAGGAAAGATAAAAAAAGAAATACTGAACAAGGTCAAACTTAATTTGTTGTAACAATTCAATGTCTATCACAATATCAAGCCCAGATAGCTGCACACGCCAGAAAGCATTTTTGGGTTTTAATGCTCATTAAGAAATTATAAATTAAGAACATTTATCTTCCCTGAAGATAAAAATAATAATAATAAAAAAAAGATCTTCCTTAAATGTTCTGAAATGAGGATTCTATTGAAGTAACAATAAAAATAAAGAAAGGAGAACTCTGAGTTAGTAAACTCATATTCCTTCAAATAGAGAATGCCAAAATGGTTATAATATGCTAGATTAAAGTACCCGGTGTTGCCCAGGGAGGGCAGTGAAAGGGTAGGGAGTCCTGGTTCTCCCCTTTTCCACAACCCTTCCACATCAAACCTTTCCGAATAAATGTGATGGGTAAAAAGTAACGTTATATTATTATCGAGATCGGAGAATATAAGACTTCCCACCCCTTCCTCCCTTCTCCACAACCCTATCACATCAAACCTTTCACAGTTGGTAAACATTTACATGTTCAGTACAAATTAATGTTATATTCTTATTGTGCAACCCGAAGACCCTGTAGAAATATCAAGAACAAAAATACAAGCTTTGACTTTTATATATATTAAGATAGGAATGACTAAAATAAAAACATTATAGGAGTAAAATGAAAAATAGTTCTGATGATGAAAACTGAGGCACACTTCTGTTTTAGCATGTCTCTGTTACAAGCAGGCTATCCAGAAAATCTCTGGGAGGAAAAAAAAAACAGAGAAGGCTTATATAAAAAAAAAAAAAAAAAAATACCTAAGCTAATTTCAGAGAGTGAAAGTTTTTTGGAAATGGAGTTGTCAATTCGCATGAGTCAATATGTAACAAGCATTTCAAAATAATTTTTGACACTAAAAATGAGCCATCTAACTTATGAATGATGACACAAACACAAGATCAATCTCCATAAATGGTAGAAAATAAACTAACAAAATCTTTTCTAGGAGAAAGTTAACTTTATAGAAAATATTCTATTCATTCCTTCACATTTTTAAGATCTCCATTTTATTCATGGTCAGATCTAGAATAAACTTTTATACATACTTCAGTAAAAGAGGAAGAAAATTTCTCAGTCTGAGTTTTGTTGATAATATGTATATGAAACAGAAGATCCTCTAATGTAATTCAAAGAGGCAACTGGTCTTAAGAGGGTTCACAGAAAAATCTAAAATTACCAAAATTTTGAATTTCAAAGCAAACAAAAACTTAGGGGGAAAAAATATCTGGATAGAATTTGCTACATTTGATTCTGAATCTCATCAGAGATAATTCAATCTATATTACTAAAATCTTTTATTTCTCTGTCTGTCTGTCCGGCGCAATTGTTAATTTCCTGTGGGAAAATTACTACAATGAAACGTTCGCGACGGGAATCGAACCTGCAACCTTTTGATCCGAAGTCAGATGTCTTATCCATTAGGCCACGGGGACTACATTCAAATTACACACACTCCCTTTGTGTGTGTGTGGCACAATGAGAAGAGCCAGAGAAAAAAGAAAATAACTCATTAATTTTAGCCTACTAGATTAAAATGTAAATTTCAATGTTCATTTTTTTAGCTTCTCTCCATCAACAATGGCGCGCGCTATCAAATAATTAGTTCATTCAAAAAGGAATAAAATATCACTTTTTGCCGTAATTGCTTGGAATCGATTCTTCTTGGATTATCTCATACTTACCAGGGGGAGACATTCAGATGGCCTAGTTTTGTTAAATTTGGTTAATTGGATTTTATGGCATAAGAGCAACAATGTCTAAACTCAACCAGGAAAGTAGAATAAAAACTAAATCAGAACAAAAAATAAAATGTAAGAAACTGGAACAAAGTCATAAAAAAACAGGATAGAACAATTGGTGCTTACTTGAGTTTTGTAGCATAAGAGCAGCAATCCGTAAGTTATGCTAGAACTGTTAAAGATAATGTAAAATGTGCAAATAGTCTACATCCATCACAAGAAGCTGTTTATCTCTTTAGTTGGTAGAAGAAATAGAGATAAAAGTTAACAGACTCAACTAAGTTGTCATCTTGAAGCTTAAACGATTGTAATCTGATAGCACAAACAATAGTTATTACTGCTGCAAAAAAAATCTGCAGAAACTCTTGAATTACTGATACTGATGCAAATGTAAGTGCCTCAAGCCCTTCAACAGCATGAATACAAACATGAAAAGATAACCTTAATATATCTTTTTAGAATCTAGTGAGTCCATTGAAGTTTAAAAGGCAATAGCAGAACAATAACAGTTATTAGAAATGACCATTATGCTTCGAATAATAAGCTTTTGAATGCCTTAAATCATCCATATCCCCAGATCTCCTTTCATAGAGTATATCTGACAACTAAAAACCGACCGATATATTTTCCATTCCTCAACTGCCATGGCTTACTGGCCTACTTTAAAATGTTTGGGCAGCTACGTTGCAGGATTAACATAAAATGGTATCGTAATTAACAGTATAGCAAACAGAAGGGAGTTTAAACTTTATTAAAACATCTTATTTATGGGTACTATTTTAGACTATTCTAAAGCAATTCCAGATTTTTCAATTAGAAGCAATTATAAATTGATAAACCAGGTCATATGAAATGTTTTCTATTGAAATGATTCGATACATTATGGGTAAGAAATTTTTAAATAAGAATGGATTTTTCAAATCAATGTAAAGGACTAACCAGAAGGACTACCTGTGCCAGGGCCCCTTTCTTGAAATTCTTTTTCTTTATAGAGTTTATCCACAGGTAAAAGAGCTGAATGGGTTGACTTGGCCTGAAAGAGTTCATCACTTGAGTACAAAGCTATTCCACCATCTGGGGGTTTATCCTACAACAATGCAGAAAGAAAGAAAATACATTAAATAAGAAATTTCATATATAATCTTTGTATTTAAAAAGACAAGTGAATAGATTAGGGTCATATAACAAACAATAGAGAGCAACTATTAAAACAATTTAACAAATAATGAAAATAATGTATAATGTAGTAGGAGTTTCCAAAAAATTGTTAAGCAATGCTCTGTAAAGATGAAACAGTAATAATTTTGAATAAAAGTGTGTTTTGTTATTAGGAAAACTGATGGAAGAATCCTATAGAAAAGAAATCAATTTAAATAAGATTAAAAAAAAAAAAATGAGTTCATACACAAGAACTTAAAAGAGCTTATATCAATAAAAGCCTCCCCCCCTTACCAAAAAAAAATATATATATATACATATACATAAAAACAAAGTAAAAAAAAAAAAAACTTTTAAATAGTTATAATCAATCAAGCCTAAGGCATAATACTAAATACATCTCTTCAATGAATCTTTATGCTCATTTTAATACCTTTAATATTTTCTCAATCAAATAATCTCAAGAACAGAGTTTATACTTTTTTAAATATATTAATTTCAAGGATTTTTCACGAACTTACAAACACTTTACTTTTATTGCGTTAAGTTTGAACTGAAATGCAAAATGAGCTCTTTGTAAATCAGCTCAATGTAAACTCTTTACTATCATTTAGAAAATATTATTTCTGAACTTGCATTTATAACAATTTTAGCTGCAGACATGAATGCATAGTTTAAAAAAAAAAGAAAAAGAAAGAAAAGAAAAGTAGTTTAAACAGTCTTTTGAAAATTTTACTTCAATTAAAACATTATGTAACAACTTAAGAAATAGATTTATATTTAATTAACTGCCAATAAGTAACTTTTCAAGTACTAAACAACTTTTATAATAAATCCTCAATCTCTTTCAAGACTTTGAAAATAAATAATACATTTTTCAAATAAATAAATATATATGTACTAGACGTGCAGCATATCGAACGAAATGATAACCGAAAAAAAAAATACCAGTCGCTGTATCACTGTCATCAGAATAAAAAAAAAAAAGATTCTTGAGAGCTAAGTAGCAATGCACACCCAAACATGTTGGATGGTGTAGAAAATGTTTAATATGTCATTTATTGGCCCACCACAGTGATGCATGCAGTACAACACTTCAGCATATTCAACACTAGAATATATCAATCGGTTGTTGTGAAATAATAGTCCACTCTTGCACCAATACTAAATATTAAGTTCTAAATCCTGCAACACATCATCTAAATGTGTCTCATAAATGTCCGATCAGAGATCGAGCTGGCCACTGTTAGTACCAGATATCTTCTGCTTCTATGAAGTTATCCACTAGAGTAGCTCTATGAGGATCTGTCATTCATAAACTGGAAGACAGATCCCGTTGCACCCAGGAATAGCCAGACAGTGTTTCAGAATGGCATCACAATTATATCTTGTCTGTTAAGATTCTTCATTGGAACACATGGGGAAGTACGTGAACCCAACACGACATCACCTCCACTGAAATGATCTTGTTCAAGGATGTTGGAAAGGCTGTGCCAAATCCGAAGGTCTTTCCAGATGAAGACACGGGAATCACAGGTGGGAATCACTCTGCAGACTGAACATGGATTTGCCCATAAACAATCCACATCCTCTGTTCAAGTACAATGTTCCCTGCATCAGGTGAAACAGGCTCATCTCTGGGATGCAGTAAGTGGGATGTATCTTGCAGGCCTGTATGCAACTATCCATGCTCATGCAATCATCTGTGCCTGGAAATGGTCCCCGGCAAGGTTCGCAGCTGTATCTGCCTCGTCATCTTGCAGTAGTCTTATCCACTGTAATCCTTGGACATCCTGCATTGAAGCACCAACTAACATTTCCATCCAGTTGGAATATCTACCAGACTGTAAAAATGATCCTTTGTGGGACATGCAGTTCCTAAGACACTTGACTTCAGGGTTGACTTCCTCAAGCTGTTCTATGCTTCTGTAGTGCATATCATCATCCATATGGGTTCGCGAAGCAGTATTCAAGTGATAGAAAGCACTGCTGATTCAAACAACAGAACAGTAGGTGCTCTATTCTGCAGTTCTGCCAAACCTGATTACGACCAGTCTAGTGCTGACAGCACCATCATATGTCTCCTGGGGAAATAAATTGCCTTTGGTCATTCCAGAAGTAGTACGTAGTAGCTTTCATGATGAAAGCATAGTGCAGACCTTTTTTACTTCATCTGATATGGGAACTCCCCCTGCAGTTTGTCCTCCTATTTGATATTCACCTTTTTTATACAGTAGCGGCCATAGAATGTGCATCACCTGTAAAATCCTATAGAAATGAGTTTATTTTGTAAATTAAAGTCGCACTGTGCTCCAGAGCTGCAAGAAACCATAAAGATTACATAATCCACAACATCAGAAATAAGGGAATGCTTTTGATTGGCTGCCAAACTTAACTGCAACAATGTTTCCAGCGATTGCAAGATTCATTATTACAAAAACTCATATGAAGGTGGTTCGATGTTACAAGCAAAATGCAAAGTTTTTGATATTTCACACCAAGTAAGAAGTCCATAATTGTTGCTTTGAATGCTGAAGGTTTATCCTCAAATGAAATAGCGCAAAAAGTTCATCGTCATCAATCAACAATAATTGTTATAAAGGAGATGAGAAGCTAGCAACATGAAAAGAAAAGCCGGATCAGAAGGCAAACATGTGAGAACACATAGGATGCTGAAACATCTCAGCCTGCAAATATGTACAACTAGCTTGTCCAAACCAAAAGTATAGTGGTAAGACAGACATACAAGCGAGTTCATGAAATATGCCATATTGGCTGTACAACATGGGTCTGAAAGCATACTGTCCATGTAAGAAGCCATCAGTGATGAATAAAATGCGCAGACAGAAGCTTATTTTGAGCTAAAGAGTATGCAGACTGGATCATGCACATATGGGAATCTGTTATGTTTTTCAAAAGAATCAAAATTTAACCTGCATGGATCTAACGGGAAACCCCGTTAGGCGTAGAAAAGGTGATGCCTTTAACAGTGACTGCTTGATGCAGACAGTAAAGTTTGAAGTGAGTCAAATGGAATGGGGATGCATATTCAGTAAGGGTATGGACTAACTACACTTTATAAATAGCTCCATGAATGCAGAGCACTACAAAAAACATCTTATCTGCACAGCTAATTCCAACAATTCAGAAACAATTTGGTGACACTAAATCTTTCACCTTCCAGAATGATTCTGAACAATGTCAATGAGCCAGGAAGGTGAGTAAATGTTCATGTGTCACGTCCATACCATTTGTTAGCATTATTGTCACTTAACCAATACCCTGCATTTGTGTTTAGGTCAAAACTTTTCTACAAGAGGACAAAGTCAGCTGCCTAAGTTGGCCAGGTAATAGTCCTGATCTAAACCAGACTGAGAACTGCTGGTGCATAACGACAAAGAAAGTTGCAGAGACGATGCCTAACAATAACTGCAGAAGTATATCACAGGAATTTGGTATCATGAGCTCGTACACAATATTTGATGAAGCTCATCCACTCCATGCTGGAGAGCTCCAAAGCTGTTGTTAAAGTTCAAGGTGACCTTACGAAGTATTAGGATCCCATGAAATAAGAAACAACTGATCATGTTATGAAAATTAGGATACCTCTTGGTTATGCTGAGACCCTGGACTGTCATTTCGAGCTTGAAATATTTTCAATTCTCAAATGAATTATTCTTCCCCTCGTTCTTCTTTTGACATTTGCACTGGCTAAAGAGAGCCAAACAAGCTCGAAACAGTTATCCCAGGGTCTTAGCTTGACTCAAAAGGCATCCTAATTTTCTTTATAAATCAATTGCTTTCCTTTTACCCTTTAAAGGGTTGTTTGTTTGTTTGTTTTTTGTTTATTTATTAATTTATTTATTTTATTTTATGTTCTTGTGGTCAAATAACTTTTGTGGTAGTCATAAGGCTGCCAAAGGTTTTGTATTGCACAGTTAGTTCTTGTTTTTTATTTTCTGATCTTTAGTTTGGAGGATCACTGTTTGCATCTCAAAAGATCATGTTATGTTTTGTAGACCTAGCTACGCTATGAGACTTTTTTTTTTTTGCTTCCGGAACCATGAAAAAAACCTGTTCTTGCAACAGTGCTGGTTAACAGCATTGATGAGCTAGTAGTGTGAAATTACACTTATTTCAGCTCAAGGAAGCATTATATGTAATAAATTGCATTTCTTTGATTTGTTCTTCTTCTTGGTTTATTCTTTGTACTACATGTAATATCATTATAAATCGAGATCCTAGCTTAAAAAATATTACTTTGAACACCTGTTGACTCTTTTGGTAAATCTTATATGTGATGCAATTTTAATGGCTGCTTTTATATATACACATTCTGACAAACCAGAAAAACTGAGACGAATATCTAATAACATGTGGGTCCTCCTTTCAATTGGATTATTGCAGCAAGAGTGGGGCATAGACTCCAAGAGCTCTCTGAAATATTGTATAGATAGTGTATACCATGCCTCCTTAATATGGTCCATAATTCCCTAACATTTGCCGGTGGTGGAACCTGGCACTGATGGCATGTTGAACAGAATCCCATATGTGTTCTATTGAATTCAAATCCAGTGAATGACTTGGACAATGCATGATGCCAAACTGAGAGGAATGCAAATGGTTATGTAGCGTCTATCGGTCAATGATGCCGACAGATGTATCAGATGTCCTAATGCATGTCAGCTAAAAACTCCTCACACCAAAACAAAGCCACCGCTGCCTTGGACTACTTCTTGTTGGCATGCTGGATCTATTGCCTCATGGGATTTTCTCGAAACATGTAATCGTACTCTCAAAACATGTAATTGTACATCTGCCCAAAATAGTTGGAACCACAACTCATGGACCAGGCTACATATTTCCAGTTGTCTTATATCCAATGGCAGTGTGGAGGAGCCCCGGAAGGGTGCAGAGCCGTGTGCTGTCGGATCAGTAATCGGACCCAAGTGGGCCGTTGGCTCCTGTTCCCCATAGACAAAAAAGAACACTGTACTATCCGAACACTGATGTTATGTATAGTTCAGGCATTGAATTGTTATGTGTTGCAATGTCACATACCAGTTAGATGTTACAATGCATGCCAGATGATTGCTGTCTGCGATCATCGAGAATTTTTCATCATTTGCAGTGTTGTCACAAGCTGAATGTCTTTCCTGATGTTGTACAGTCGTGGAACATCCTTGAAATTGTTGCATATGAAAATCCAAATTTTGTGTTGATTTCAGAGATGAAGAGACTAATCTCTCTGGCACCTACTATCATGCCTCGTTCAAAATCACTTAAATCATGATACGCTGCCATCGTCACTGCAAATTTTATTACAACGGATTGCAGAGATATCTGTTATATGTACTTTAATTGCAGAAGATACCATTTAATGCAGGAGTGTGGTGACATGTACTGGAAATTTGGATTTTCATGTGCAGTTTTTCTGTACTTCAGTGCAGTGGTGCACGCCAGGATTATGGTTTGAGTGAAGGGCTGTTTGAAACTCTACTTGAGAGAGGAGTTATACATAAAAAGTATGCCTATCTTAAAAATAAATCACTTTTCCAAAATATAAAGATACAGACACAACAGTGCTTTAAGAAAGGTTTTCTTCTCGTTCTTTCTTCTTCTATCTTAATTTTGGGTTTGGGAGAGTAGCTTCAGTTATATGTTTAAAACTATAAAATACAAAAACTGGTTGCAACCAACATTTCATTCAACAAAGACCAGAAATTTCTCCCTGAATTAAAGCATTCTTTGGAATAATTAGAAGCCTTCTAATATTCAGTCTAAAAATATATGCAGTCCTAAACCAAGTGCTGGACATGAACAAATAATTAAACATACAGAAAAACTAATAAATGAAAGAAAATAACACAAACAGAACTTCTAAAAAATTACAAATGAAAAATGATATTTATTTTTAATATTTTACTCACAAATTCAACACCAGCCAGTGGTTTCTTTCCTTTATCTGGCAAATAGCCAATCCATTTGACAGTTCCATGTTCAGGACCTTGTTCACCAATATATACAATTCTTTCACCAGTTTTGATAGAAACGGTTTCTGACTTCCCCTTTGAAGCTGTCGCAGAGCTTTGCTGTTGGGATTTGGATCCAAAGCCAAGGCGGCCTAAATTCAATCAGAATAAACATTTAAATTAATGCGAAAAAAATACAATAAGTGCCTAAAGAAGATTTCATATTGTTATCAATTTTTAAATTATTCTTCCTTGTAAACACAAAAGATCTACATCAATCATCTTTAGCAGTAAACAATCATACAGAATTGGTTAATATCACAACCCAGATTTTTTAATTTCATACAAAGCTTTTAATAAAGGAATAGTGAAAATTACAGTTGCTATTTTTTTTTTTTTTTTTTTAGCATATGTATGAATGGTTGGGATTATTAACTCATTTTAAGTTTTGTAAATTGGACAATTTTTCTTAAGTGATATTAGTAATTCAGAACTCAGAATTTCATTAAAAAAAATATAAACAGCTGTCAAGAAGCCCAAGAATGACAAGATTATTCATCATCACATTTTACATCAACAATCTTTTCAACACTGTGGCCTTTAACTTTCAGTTACTCTACAAATTTTTACACAGCATATTTCTGTCAAAATTAAAACAAAATATAGTCTAATTTTTTAGCGTGGATTTGTGAACTTGAGATTAAGTTCATAAATATTAATTAAAGATATTTTTATGTACTCAGAATTTTATGTATTGCTGTCTACTTAGACTACTTAGTTTTCCCTTGCTTACCAAAAATGTTTAATCACTTGATATGGCTGTAGCTAATTCTTAAAGGCTACCAATAGACTGCCAGAAGTGTCATTTTAGGAAACATCTCCACTGGGATATACTTTGGAGTGAATATCAAGTATTACTGCATTACAAAAAGAGGTGGAAATTTGTAGATGAGAAAAACTACAGATTTATGCACTTTCAGGATGCAGTGTAAGTGACAAGAGATGAAAGCCTACATGCAAACCCACAAGAGGACTCTAAAAAGGAAATTTCTTCATGCAGAATCAATATTTGATTAATCTTCTATCACCTGATAGAACAG
The DNA here is from genome assembly GCA_023159025.1 of Thereuonema tuberculata. Classification (NCBI taxonomy): domain Eukaryota; kingdom Metazoa; phylum Arthropoda; class Chilopoda; order Scutigeromorpha; family Scutigeridae; genus Thereuonema; species Thereuonema tuberculata. The sequence continues at coordinate 24,773,241 of JAFIDM010000007.1, read as the reverse complement.
AAGCCAGTTAGTTATTCACTTTCTGATTGTAGTGGATGATGAGAATTGCATTTAGCATCTCTTCATTTTGTCTGTGTGCTTTTGAGAAAATGTAGTAATCACAAGAGATATAAAAAACAAGCATTTGTGCTCTCGCAATTACCTAATAAAAGTACATTCATTCAAAAGTAAACCAATATTAGATTACATTGTTTAAAAAAAAATCTTCAAAAGAAATATGAAAGAGCTGCAAAGAATATGTAATAAAATTTGACAAGGAAATGCATTGGAACATTAGTGGCATCTGCAAATCTTCAGCAACTGGAGACTTTTTTACAATTTGAACTTGATAATTTCAAAGTATCATTACACTCTTTGAAACAAGAGTTAATAAGAAAACATCACAGAGAGACTAAAGCATTTATAAGATTGGACAGAATTTCATTGCAGAAGTGCACAACAGTATTCAGTTTTTTATTTGTTTTTACGGGTTTTGAGAACCAATATCAGTCCTAAGATATCTGGAACATCAGCCAATTTTGCAATGTCTTTAAGTTCAAAGGAAAATTAAAAAAACAAAACAAGAACGCTCCAGTCAATCAACAGTTACACTACTGATGTTGCCATTTCCACAGACGGAATTCTTGGGGAAAAAACTATACAATCTGCTTTTAAGAATGTGGTGGAAATTTCGATTCCAGTATTGCAAGGTAAAGCAAAGTTATGTGTCCAAAGAATGTTTTTATTGATGCAAACAGAAAAATATTAAAGAAAAAAAAAATTGAACATTTTCTTGAAATCTGTTGAGGTTGAAAATCTTGGAGAGAAATAAATTCTTTGCAACTTGTAGAATTCACATACACAGATAAAATAATGGAAACACTTGCCACTTGTACAAATATCTTTATTAATGGAGTTAAGACTGTCATGAGCATTCTGAATAGTAGCAATTGGATATGGAATAAGATATACATAGAGCTGGAACAGAAAACAACAGTAATTTGTACCGTTCTACCTGAAAAATCGCTGCCAATTCTGTGAGTGGTGAAATTGGAGAATTGTGTTTTCGTACAGATTTGATAATATTAAGGTACAGTAACTAAGGACACAAGAATACTTGCTTTACTTCATCCTCTTGCTCTTCAAACCAACTCATGATGCAGTTTGCAGCATGAATGAGAGCATTATCCTCCTGAAACTAGGGACAAGCATTGTGGAAGGCTATCTGCATCTTCTCATGCACATGGTCCTGAATACCTTCAGATACATTGCTGCATGATTACAACCCTTCAGCATGATTAAAGATCCTAAAGAATGCCATGATTTGTTAGTGTCCATGCTTTGCAGTTGAAGTCAAGCAATCAGGATGGAAAGCTTTTGTCCAACATCTCCATACATAAACTCTCTCTTCGTGAGGAACAAATTGAAAGACGATGATTAGTCAGACAAATGACTTGTTGTGAGTCATCAAGGCTTTAGTTTTAATGTTTTCTGCACTATTGTATGCAATGTTTAGCACTGATATCAGTAATGAGAAGTTTAAGTATTACAATACAGCATTATATGTAATCTGTGAAGTTCCCGATGAATTGTGGTGGTTGAAATGGGATCTTCTTGACTGATCTATCTCTGCTGTTAATTGCCCTGTCATGGTTTTCTGTCTTCGACACAGAATTATTTGGCAGTCCCTGTTGGACATCTTTTTCCGTCCACAGTACCATGTTTAAAGGCAACAAACTTTTCCGTTCATAATCTTAGTTACTTTTCTTCGTGCAGAACTATGATTTTGGCCATTCTAGTCAAAGAACCTCTGCTAAACACAACGATATAACCTTTTTGTGCTTTTGGAAATCATTGAGGTTAAGTATTTTTCATTATTACTACACAAGATCTTATCTGTGATTGTAGTGCTGATAGTTGACTTCCTATCTTATTTGTATATTGATCATACAATGGAAGCTGCATAACTCCGATGATTGGCAAAAGTGTATGTCTTTTGTTGTTCTTTAACAGTGGTTGGAAAATCCATTATTCTGTCTAACCCCTATAGATTAGAATGCAATTGTAGAAGTCATCTTAAAGAAGGAAATTAATTTGTAGATCATCCCACAAAAGATGACAAGCTACATCCAACCTCTGGACATTTACTTCTAATGGCAATAAAGAAAAAAATCTCAAGTTTTTTGACTTAGGGCAATTCAATAACAGTCGATTAAATAAGAAATGAATGTTATTTCAGCATCAAAGTGCATTCGTTTACCTGAAACCAAACGTGCACTGCTTTTTTTATAAACCAATGCTTCAATATATATGTGATAAAAGCCTGATTGTAATATTGGTATGATTCATCACTTTGAAAATCTAACTGAAACTTTGGACCAGCACTAGATTGTCTAGGAATTTTGAATGAAGAGTGGGGATATAATGAATATTATTTGGATTATTCAAGCCCCAAAAACGGTGAAAAATGCCAGATTATTATGCACTGATAATCAGTTCTCAACCAACCATGTGAAGGAAAACCCGAGATTCCTCACATCAATACAGATTGGCAATAACATTCAATGTAGATGCATACCAATTACTGAATAATCATACATTCTCTGCATAGAACAACTTTCACTATCTTTCGTCTGTCTCATTCTGCAGTGACTATGAATTGAACGGTAGGTTTTTAGTCAAATCTATACAGTTTTTGCCACTGACATCCATATATATTGGCCTCTATACGTTATCAATCAATAAGAGTACCTTCTTCAAGTCTTTCTGATGCTTGCAGTCACACCGGCAATAAATCATTAACAGTAGGCGACATCTCGTTTCCATATTTCTGCCATTAGGTAAGTCTATTGAATTTGATAGGTGTTTCCAATATTTTGATAAAGTGATGAGTGACTGGCATTTCCAATAATTATTTTACAAATTGTTTCTTAATTTTTCAAGACATTGGTAAATGATTCTTTTTATTCTCTTTCCTGTAAATACAAATTGTAACATAATCAAGCTACATCCTTTTATCTCTCAAGTCACTTAAAGTAATTTGATTTAGTCAAGAAATTATTTTACAAATAGAATAAACCCTACTTTTTCCAGGCAAAAAAATAGTAAAAAAAAAAAAAAAAGAAAAAAAGTAAAAATTCAATATACATTACAAAATAAAAGTTATTTTTATTTACTTGGAAAAAAAAAAAAAAGCTTTGAACTTTCTATTTCATAAAAGCAAGACTATCTCACTTCCATTTACATATTTCACTGTCATAAAAATGATGTAACTAGTGATAACGTCACTAGTGGAATACTAAGAATCTGCTAACAGCTCTGTAATTTATGTGACCTCAATCATTCTGACAACTGACCTTATTTTTGAAGATGTGAATGGTAACACAGAAGCACTTCCCAATCCCTCACTTTCTAAGAATAAGAACAAAACTAAGTAGATAAAGACAGAAATAAATGCTTAGGAATCTGCTACAAGGTCCCCTGCATTAGTAGGAACCTCTGTTGAATAGTGCAACCAGTCTGAATGGTCTGCAATTTTTACACGACATCACACATTCAGGAAATGAAACCAGAAATTAAATTTTAGTAAATTTCTATTCTTTAAATCATCTTGATTTTTTTTTTATTGCCAAGCTTTTACAAACAATTATTTAGAAAGTAGAAAAATTTAATAAATGGCCAAGGTTTTTGTTAAAAAAAAATGATTACCAAACCAAGAAAGACACTACTCAATAAGAAACAACAATAAAAATTAATATAGTGCAAATGAAAATGCAGAATTTATTCAAAGCATCCAATTAGTAAGTATTAAGCAAATTAAATGGAATAATGAATATTATGTTTCAAAATAATAGGGTTTTGAAATGATCAATCGAATTTGTCATAACATATTACGTATACCTTTCAATCATGTTAGCTCTATTTCTCTTATTTTAGGTATTTTCATTAAATTTTACTGTTCAATATCATAAATGTATAAACAAGGATTTTTCTAAATTTAGTTAAGTACGAAAAATTGTTTTTCAACTACTTTAAAAAGAGAAAATTTCACTAGAATGGATAAAGTGAAAAAAAAAAAAATCAATAATGAAACAATCGTTACAATATAACTGACTAACTTTTATTCATCAAGTTTTAATTTACTTTCTTTATATGACAATTATAAATATCAATGGGTGAGACCAAGTGATCCTAGGATTAAGTGACATCCCAGAAAAATCCATTTAAGGCCAGTGAGATGCCAGCACATTAATTTTTTTTTTACTTTTGGTGAATTTATTGTTGCTTTAGTTTCAGAGGCTCCACATTGATTCTACAACAATTACTTCCAATTCAACTTCATCACCAAGCAGTAGGATCAATCAACTCCTTAAATGCTATTTGATGCTCATAAATTCACAGAATTTAATAAAGTTACGGCAAGTGTTAAAAAATAAGAAGATGGATTGACGATTTTGTAAATTCTGTTTAATTTAAATTTTAAAAAAAATTAGGAAAAAAGACTTTAATAGTAAAGATATTTGAATTTGATAAAGTTATTTGTAAGAATTTTCAAACAATGATATTGAACTTATGTAGTGAACATAGTTGTAGCACGTTCTTTGTTTGTTAGTGATATCGCATGTGAATTCTTGAGTTGTATTATTATTTATTTTGGAGTTTAGGAAAGAGGGACATGTTCCCTTTTCCTTAGAAATTTTTGTACTCAGTTTGAAAAAGTCTTGACAAGACGAAATATTGCTGGGATTTGATTATTAATATAAGATGTTGTTAAACAGTAGATTAATATTTAATTACACTAATTCAAAATTTAAAAAGTACTGTAATCCTCAAGAATACATGGATTCCAAAAAAAAAAAGTCTGCCACAGAACGATAAAAGAAAACTGAAGAAATGAAATTTTATCGACTGATCACGATGAATAAACTAATGTTCACTCTGTTTAAAACACTTTCATAATACTGTTAGTTCTCTAAAGTGAGGCTTTTACGTCACCCTCTCAGCTATCTGTTTGTTTTATTATTCACTTTTTTTAACTATTCAATAGAAGTTGTGCAGGGGAAGTCAAAAGACCTGTCAAGTGGCTGACATGCCTGGCTCTGGGTTCGAATCCCAGACATGGCTTGGATGTTTATCTTTTTCATTTGTGCTTCTCTGCCTATCCATGACTTGTTATCAATGAAATGAATTGTTTCTGGTTGCTCTCTTGCCTTTGCCAATCGACAAAGAGGACCACCGATCACACCGAAATATGTATGTAATCCAACACAAAAAAGTATTTTATGTATTTAATTGAGCAATTTAAAGAGCCTCATTACAGATACAACATTCATTTTTTTCATAATACATAGGATACCTAATATACTTGCATAGTATCACAGGGTATCATGAAGGTTGTCTAAATTTTGTATTGCCCATTAATATGCACTGAGAGAAAAATGATTAGAACAAGATGAAAGAACTTACAGCCTACTTTCCCTAAAATGTTATTTCTTATTTTTTCTTCTTCTATGTTTAGTCGTGAAAACAGCAAAACAAAAACCTACATTTATATTAAAGTTATAATACTGACTGAATATAAACAATATAAAATTTCCTTTTTCTGAAAACTGAATTTAATTACTGACTTGTCTAAATTGGATGAATTTAATAAAGTCAAACCACAAGCAATGGATTAGCTAAAAGAATTCTTTCCCATTTTTTAAAGACAATGAAATATTAATAGAAATCCATTATTTAGATCCAAAAAGTTTTTCTACAGAAATCTTTGTCACCTTCTTGCCTTAATTCTCAGCAAGGACCCATTTTATAAAATTGCGATCATCCTTAGTCCTCAAATAGGCTTATCAAGTTTAAAACGTTATCGGATGGGTGGAGGGTGGATGTCGAACACAGACTGTGACGAGCCTCACTATCAAATCAGAAAGTAAGCTAACAAAAAAAGTTTTAAAAAACAATTTCATGTCAAAACGTGCATTTCGCCCTTCTTTGAAAATGATAACTTTAAAACTAAATCTTAGGAAGCTAAAATTTTAGGTAGTTGTGAGTTTGTTACAAGGGAAGATCCCTGTTGATTTTGGTACTAATCTGACCAATAGATAAGGAGCTAGGAACCAAAATTTATACAATATTCATCTATTTGTAATCAAGATAACATTGTGTAGGCAAAAAAAATTCTTGTCCTGCAAAGGGACAATTTTATTGATTTTGCTGCAAATCGGACCAGTAGATAAGCAGGTCATAAACTGTCAAAATGAAAGAACTTTTCTGTTTTTTTTGCTATTTATGTGATTCCTTATGTGCAATTTGACAAGCCATCTCTATCTTGTTTATTTTTAGTTTTCAATACCCTTCTTCCTTTAGTTATCTTTTGATTTGTCATGTATTTACAATTTTATTTTGCTTATGTAATGACATTTTATAAACTTGGTATAAATTTATTATAAAATCTTGATAAAAACTGCTTTAAGTTGATTAAACATTAATTCCTCTTCAAGAAAAAGTTCATTATTTCTTCAACTCCACATTTCTTTCCCAAATTTACTTGTTTCTTATTAATCCTGCCTCTCAATGAAAGAGGGTTTTTAACTAAAAACTCGAGCTGAAACTGTCTCTCAGTTGTGTAGAAGTGCCAACCCATTCAAGTTTCAGTATGAACTCTCTCCACCTCATCACGACAAAACTAAAAATAGACTCGCTAATTTTTATACAATCTTTTAGGTTTCCCCACCTTTTCCTGTTATTACGACACTGCTTTAAAATAATAACTTACAACTTTTTTACTGAAATTTTATGGTCTTCAGAATAAATAAATGGAAGTGTGGGGAAATATATATATAAATAAAATGTATTTTTTGTTTTCGTTTTATTTTGTCTGTGGACAAGTATCATTAAAATCTCATTAAATTATCATTAAGCACAACAATCACAATCGCAACAATTGCGCTTTTTGCATTCACAACAATCACATTTATAATACAGCTCAGCAACAATTGCGCCTTTTTCATTCACAGTAATCACATTTATAATAATAAGGAAATTAAAGCAATGTCAATTATATTTTCTTAGACGTATCAAAAGACGTTGCGAAACATTGTGATTGGTTTACTAATCGCTATCCCTACCTTGTTTTATATTTAAATGTAAGCATTCAAATACGGAAAAAAATTAACTCAAATATTCTTTTTAATCCATCAGGGTTTTTATTATTATAATTCTTTTCTTATACAATTTACCAATTCCCTTTGCTGTTAGTATCCATTTTAAAATAAAAGTATTGCTTTTTCACACTCCCTCATAGGAAAAACAACTGGAAGTACATGAAATGTAAGAAATTGGCAAAAGATGAAACAACTCGGGCTTCATATTTAAGCCTATTAGACTGGCCTTCATAATGAACCTGAGCTAACTTCAATACAATCCAACAACAGAAAAATAAAATCAATAGTAGGCTCAAGCTAATAATAATAATAATAAGATAATTTTAGCATTAAACGTATAAAAAGAATGAAAAAGATAAAATTAATGACGATATTTTACCGTTGTATTTAAATTATCACATTATATCTTTATCTTGGGAAAAAAAAATAGGCAGAAGATGTAGGAAATTGGTAATATTCTATAATACAATGGTTACAATGAAATTAATAATTTATATGAAGTAAAATGACGCTATTTCTTATGAAACTGTATATCAAAGTAAACCATCTTTTTTTATTTTAACATTAACTATTTTTTAATTTTTAAGCTAAAAATATAAAATAAAAGTTTTATTTTGTAAATAAAAAACAATTTTAATAAAAAAAAATAAGCGACATTCTGCCTAAGCTTACAAAAGAATTCCGAAAAAAATAAAACTTTTTAAATAATAACTTTCTAATTATTATTATTCTCAATTTCATTGAAATAGAAAGGCTGTTCTTTTTTCTTCCCCCCGCCCTTCTTTTTTCGCCCTCAAACGTGACGCGTGATAAACGAAAGCAATACCACGCCGTTCTATTTTTATTCGGATGAATCTCGCGGAAGGCAGGCAAGGGACAGTGGCCCTCGCTAAATGGATTAAAGTTACCATAGGAACCAAGTTTATTTGCTATAATCGGCAGTTTTCGTTTCTGTGAGCCGTTCACGAAATACAGTAAATAATTAAAATATTTAACGATCTGTTTTTTAAATGTGGCTAAACAAAGGTAAATCTTGAGATCGGTTTTCAACGCTTCACTAAACAAATGGGTGAAAACTGTAAAGATAAAAAGACATCCTCCGATGAAGAAAGGCGAGAAAAGACACTCAAGATTAACTTTTGATTCCTGTTAGACAAGATCCTATCTGTGACGGGAACCATCAAGTAAAAATACACGGTCTCTTTAAATAGCCACACAGACGGAAATATTTAACTATGTACAGCCACTCTTTTCATGACGACATCGGAGAACTTTTTTTTTTTTTTTTTTTTTCCTTTTTTTTAAATTATTTAAAATGTAAAGAAAAATAAAAAGCTGTGTAGCTTGGGATGTGAATTGCTGAAAAACTTTTTTTGTGTATATATGTTTTGTGATTCTCGTTTCCGTTTAAAATATATGAATGAAAAATACGGGTTGAAAACTAGTTTAATCTCCAATTTCAGTCGAGCGACGAGTCGGTTCCTTACAATCAAGAGATGACAAAGAATATTTTCCCAACATCTTACGTTGTTCTTAATTCCGTGAAAGAAAAAAAAAAAAAAAAGATTTTTTTTTCTATCTGTCAAGATAATAAGACTTTTTGAAGTGAGAAACAAAATAAATCACTTGCACCCTTAAAATGATAATTTTAACGTATTTCCTTTCTTTTTTAATATAAATCATTAGCTGATGAATTAATGAAGTGGTAATATTTAACGATTCCATCTTCATTCAATCGCTGGAGAAAATTGTAGCCAGTTATTATTATTTGGACTACAAAAAGGCTAAATTTAAATGTCATGCCCTTTCCCATCTTTCACTGTCTTCTTTCTAAAATTCCTTGTCATCCGTTTTCACAATCGGTTAAATCACGCCACAAAAAAGTGTTAGTCTATTATTAGCTAATTTCAATTATAATCCATCAAACCGTTAATGGGGTTTGAGAGACGTTAGTCAGGGAAGAAAATTTAAAAATAAAGTAAAATAATAATAATAAAAAAATCAATATCAAAAATACCTATGCTAATCATTTTAGAATAAACTTTATTATTTATTAAAAAAAAAAAAAATAGAAAATAATTTTTCATTATAGAATGAACTGTACTGGATATTCGATAAGCTATGAAATCTACTCACTTTTGTTTTTCCAAAACTTGAGCATTTTTGCTATCTTTGATTTGTGTCTTATCCTATGAGTTTTTTCATACTAGGGGAGAAAGAGTTGGTGAGAAACGTTTACGTTCTGACATGAGCACCAGACGTAAAAGTCCCACTATAAATATCCGGCGAACAGAGGCACGGGGTCGAAGGAATATCAAAAACACCCCAAGGCGCGTTGGCCGCTCACATGCTTCACGGCAGATGACCAAGGGGATGTCGCATCCGCGGATCGGTCGCCAACAGACAGGTACACGCCGAGAGTATCCTTGAGAAGTTCTGAGACGGGAAAGTATAGAATGTCGATCCACTGGAACTCTGTGCCGAGAAAGTGTGCTGCCTCATCTGCCTTGCCACCTCCCTCCTCCTTCGGGAGGGACGATGGAATCTGTTGGCAAAGGGCCCAGAAGTACGAATGGTACACTTGGGGAGTTGGTCTCCGCGCCGTTTCCAAGTGCCTCTCCTCGGGCAAATCATAACACGATTCGGGAGAATGACGCGCCGGATACTGCGATCCCATATTGGCTGTATTTTTTCATTTAATTAAGTTGATAAAATGAATTTATTTCAAAACTTAATTTGTACTTCGAGAATTCGGAAGTTAAAAGGAATGATGACGTTTCGGATATTTTGAATCTCCAAAATAAAAAAAAGGTAAAAATCCTTTATTTTTATTATTTTATTTAATTTAAAAATTGATTTTTTTTAAACTATATTATTATGAACGTTACAGTATTTTCTGATTATCGAAAGGGAAAAAACAAAACGAAATGCGTAAAACTAGGTTTTACAACATTTCCGTCATCATTTGGGACACTGACAAAAAATATAGAAAGGATCTAGACTGATCTAATCTTTTATAGACATCCTGAACATAAACAGTTTAGAAAAACATTGTCTGTCCGTAAGTCAGCTCGCTAAAAATCTTGCGGAAGCACAAAAACAAAAAAAAAAACTTCGTAAGCTTTAATGAAGACAAACAATTTGGAGGACAGGATAAAACTTATCAGCCATTCGGCAAAATTTTCAAAACGTAATCGAATTAATAAACACTTATTTCAACAAATCACTGTTCAAAAGAGTTCGAGTGTTTTATTATAATTTTTTCTATAACTTATTTTGCAAATTTGTTAAAATTAGTTACTTAAGTGTAGGGAACCTTGAGTAAATTACGAAGAAAAGTTTTTAACTTTCTCATTGTAAACAATATCAGACAAAAGATGTGACCAAAAACCATTTTATTTTAGCCTACTTTGCTACTTAAGTCTTAAAACTTGGTATACTTATATTTGACCTTTTTTTTTTTTTTTCCGGTATTTAAAAATTTATTCAAGTGGATCTCTATGGGCAAATTTGCTTATGTAAAAGCGGAAAAAAGTCGAAACTATTAACTTTCAAAACTTAAAGGAAACAAGATTCTCAATCCATTCGGCAACCAATTTTACAATGCATTAAAACTAAGTTTGGCAATTTAATTTTTTTTTTTTTTTATTTCATCAATTTTTGCAGGAAAATTTAATAATGGATTGTTTATATCCCATTCGTATTAAATTTTACAAATTCAAGGACCATTACTTTTTTTCACAACTTTAAAAAAAAAAAACAGCATTTTAAGGGCTTTAACTTCTTTCAAGAACTTCTTCATTTATATGTTTACTTTCAATCTACAATTCAAAAGATACATGTTATTTACGCATTCCTCAACATAACGTGACCAAAAAAAAATAATAATAATAATAAATAAATAAATCTTCGTTTGATCAGAGACTTAGTAGAAACACTAATAAGAAACAAATCCCAAATTAGCTTCTGCTGCAATCATGCTGAACTGAGATTTAATAGGTCAATAACTTTGCTATCTTTCCATGATGCCAAACTGAAAACGGCAAGAAATTAATAAACTGCCAATAGGAAGAAATAAACACAACAAAAATTCCCAATCTAAAACAATCTTGAATTACTTCAAAGTCTAGTACAGTGTGGTCAGGAAGTTCCACTGCCCTTAATTGGTCTATCATATTTTAAGGAAATATTTACATATTAAGTGTCCAATGCATCTGTGTGTTTGCCATCATGCTGTACACACAAGTTCATACTCCGCCACGTCCTCCTTGACATTTTTTGGAGCATGTCTGGTATGATAATTCAAAATGCATCCTCAACTGCATTCCGCAATTCTTCATTTGTAGCATAATGACGTTCAGACACGTAGGCCTTAATGATTCCCCACAATGAGTTGTCAGGCATCGTGAAGTCAGGACTTTGTGGTGGCCATTTCAATGGAGCTGGGGATTCTGGAGTACCGCAACCATTCCAGCATCCTGCAAAAGGTTCATGAAGAGCGAAGTGAGAAGGTGCCTCGTCCTGCTGTAGCCGTACGCGTTTCATAATACCTGTATTTTCAAGGTTTGTAACATGTGTAAAAATGTTTTGCCATTTACATGACCATCAAAGAAAATATGGTCCAAACAAATGATTTGATGTCATCGCAGCTCATATCATTATGTGAGGTGGATTCTTCTCCAACTCCAGTGTGTAATGAGGGTTCTCTTTCACCCAAAAGACAACATTTCTGTTGTGTGAACTGCGATAAATCGCACATTCATCTGAGAACAGATTCTGTATTCTGTCCCACAGATATCGATCAGTTTTTACTTTATAGTTGTTGGGTAACTTTTTTTGTTTTTTTTGTTCACTTCAATAATCAGATTTCTTTATTAAATTTCACTTGACTGAATTTACTGAACTTTCTCTCAGAAAAATTAGTATCTTTTTTTTTTTTTTTGTAAGCAGTAGCTAGAAAACTGTTTGTTAGCTTTTTTTCCTCAAACAGTTTTTACAATGTTTGTGATTACAACTGCTACTGAGATGATATGTGTTCAATAAATTTTCCAATGGATATCTGTCATTACAACCAATGTAAAATTGCAACCAATGTAAAATTTTAAATTATTTTCAAACACATCAATTAATTGTGGAACAGTTCCCACAGGCTTCTGTCAATGAAGATGCAGCAAAAGTCATCATTGTTGCAAAGTAGAAAATAAATTACTTTCCTTAGTGAATCCTTTTTTCATCTTCAAACTACAAGTAGCTACAAAAATTATGTAGAGCAATCCAAAATAAAATGTCACTAACCTAAATATTCAAATTATTACACTTTGGAATATCATTCCATCATTAGAAGTTTGAAGACAACTGCCATCCTCAGAAGGAAACTGCAATATCAAAGTGCACATTCAAACTGGAAGAAGAGTTCTGTACTTGCTAGTATTCTTCACTTAATCCCAGAAATTCCATACAACTACAAACGTCCACCAAATGCAGCCATCACATCACATCTGTACTCATCCTCAAAAATTAAGGGTAATAGTGAAAGCACAGGAAAATTTTGCACTATGAAAAGTGAACCAACAGAAAACTATTCTGTACTTCTATCTGCTTTCTATCAAAAGCACATAAATGGATGGTGCTGTCAGTACTACAAAAGTCCCTCAGCACTAGATTGGTCGTAATCAGACTTGGTAGAGCTGCAGGACGTGTTATGTTGTTCTCTGATACAACAGTTTTTACCAGATGAATGTGGCTCAGGTAAACCATTTTGATGATGTTATGAGGGACACACTCAGGAGACATATTACAGGATATCGTCCACTGACTGGAACTCTTCAAGAGTTTGGAAAAGCATTTGGTGCAACAATGGGACTACATTCCACAACAGCAGCTTGATATTCTTTTACTGAGTATGCCAACACATTGTACCAAGTGCATCCCTGTACTGGACCATCATACAGCATATTGAACATTTTCTACAAATCAAGCATGTTTGATATAAAACGGGTGTACATTGCTACTTAGCCCCAGGGATTTTTTATTATTATTATTATTCTTATCACAGTGGCAGAGTCACTGGTGTTGGGTTTTTTTCCGAGTTGTCATTTTGTTTGATATGCCACATATCTAGCAAAATTTGGTTGTAACATTATCCTTAATTTTTTAGCACAAGTGTGTTTCAAGATATTTCATTTCTATCTAGGTTTTCTCAAAACTGCTATAATTCTTTCAAAGTTAATTTGCCACAAGTGTAATGCGGTCTTTCTGTTCAAGTCTACAACATGAACTCTATTCAGTATCTGCCATGTCAAATGAAAACCAGTCACCTCAAAGAATGGCAGATTGTCTAACATTTTCTTCTGATTGTACTCCTACAGCTTTATGATAAGACTTACAGTATGACAAATTCCTGCCTTTATGATGATATTAATTCAAAATACACCAAATTACCAGACGGAAGTATATCATAATTTAAGCGAATTTGAATGGGCATAAATAGCTGATGCCAGAAAGATGGTTCACTCTACCTCCAAAATTTTCATATGCTTACAATTTCAGAGGTGCACACAACTTCAGGGAAGACATCTAGCTTGCGACACTACTGCAGCCAATGAAAAACTCTGGACAATCATAGTTAAAATGCATTGTAACATCCAACCATTTATGCATTATTGCACATAATAGAACAATTCAGTGGTAAACCACACATAACATCAGCATTTAGACAGTAAAGTATTCTCTTTTTGTGTGTGCACAGGAGCCTTACGGCCCATTGCTGACAGACGAAGAACTTGTGTCTTGCCTGGGCTAGGGAACATTGCCATTGAACACATGATAACTGGAAACCTGTAGTCCAGTCCAATGAGTTATGGTTCCAATTGCTTCAGACAGATGGACGATTACAGGTATGGAGAACCCCCTGAGGCAATAGATCCTGCAGACCAACGAGTCTGTGGCGTAGGGGTATTTTCATTTAGCATGTATTAAGACCTCTGATACATCTGCAGACTTCACTGACCTGTGGACGCTACTTAACCATTCTTGCAGATCATATGCAGCCGCTCATGTCATACATTCACTAAAGATGGAAGTGGGCTCTTTCAACAAGACAACGTGCCACTGTACAGGTTCACAGAGGTTAATAAATTATTGCTGGAGGAGCATTCCTCTGGGTTTGGCATTATGAGTTAGCCCAGTCGTTCAATGGATTTGAACCCAAGACAACGCATATGGGATGCAGTTCAACTGCCAGGGTTCCACTTCTAGTGAATATTAGGTAATTGTGGATCGCTACTGAGGAGACATGATGTATACTATCAAGACTTCAGAGAGCTTGTGGAGTCCATGCTCCATCGTGTTCCTGCAGTAATTCAATTGAAAGGAGGACCTATGAGTTACTAGACACGTCTCAGTTTTTCTGGATAGCAGTGTATATTGTATGTGAATCAATCAGAAAAAAAATAACAAATCCTATTAATCAAGTAGCTGATTTGTTAAAAATCCCAATGTTGCTGATAAATTCAGCAGGGCTTTAGTGTCCCCTTGTGTAAATTATATATGCAGCAGGAGTTGGGCTGTTGAATGTAGTGTTCAAAAATTTGTCTCACTTGGAAGGAGTTGTATGCTTTATGTCAGCAAAAAGTCATTACTAGCAATGAGATATTGATACATCACTTCAATCCTATCAGCAATCAATCAAGCAGAAAAACTGCAATTCATGATTTGTGTATTCCTTCTATGAAGTTGCACAGACTTACTTAACTAGTACTTCGATCATAAAGGCAACTATGTTAATAAGCAAGATATCTTTCATACTACATTGTCAATTTCTTTGTAATAAAAATCTTGACTTCTATTAAAAATAAATTATATTTGATTTTTGAGTATTGTATTATACGAAAAACTTATTTATTCTGTCACTTTAAAATGATTCTTAAGAAGCCCATACTCTTAACTACCAACTGCTATTTTTTTTGTTTATGTTTTTCTTAAAAGAAGGCATCGACATATTAAGCAAACTGATTATACAGAGGACTGATAGCTATATATAATAATGAATTCAACATGACATACATCTAAGAGAATCCCCTTTTCTACCAGCTCTTATGTACAATACGTGCACTATTACATTAGACAATCGCTCTGCAAAGACTTTGTTGTAGGGATATCAAGGGAATATGGAACTACTCTTCCTTTGTAGCTTTCCCATGGTCGCCAAGTATACTGCAACGCTAATTTCTCAGGGTGTTTTAGTAGGTCAAATCCACATAAATTCATTGGACTTGTGTCTGAAGACTTGACAGGGATGTGCAGGAAAGGAATGGCCTTGATTCCAGTTTCTAGTCTCATGCGTTCATAAATTAATGGTGTTCTGGAAATATCGCCTGTAGCATTATCCTGGTGGATGATTTCATTAAGAGCTAGGAGTTCCCTGATATAGATCGGCCTCATTGTGTTTTCCCGATAATAGGCAGCATTAATTTTTTTTCTCATATTTTATGCCAACCTTCATATCTCCAGTTTGCCTCTATAGCAATATCCACGGCAACCATGCGGCTTTTTAGGAATCTCTCCTTCAATGGATGAAGTTGCACTGCACCTTCTCTGTTACCGGCCGATATATTATGACCCTAACCTTAGCACAGTCACTGAGATAACTCCATGCTTCATTCAAGTTACCATAAACTTCTGTTGGTTGTCAGCAAGGTACCAATCATAGAATTTGTGACAGTTCATTTTGAGCTCAACTCGATGGAGTTGCAGAAGAGCATTTCCTTCCATCTTGTGAATCATCTTTAGTCCCAAATTTTGGATCACCTTAGAAATGCGCAGCTGTTTCAAATCTGTGGTACCACTGATGGTATTATCTTAGGGCATTGTCTGTTCCAGGGAATACTAGTTGGTGATTTCTTGTCTGATAGTCCTTGACACTTCACCCAATATATGAACTTGGAAAAGTCACATTTACCAATCGATAAGCCATTTTTTCGGTACTGTTTTATAATCTCTGTGTAACTTTGTGAAAAAGGCCTGTAATGTAGCCCTCTCAAAAAGCATTTAATTTAGGAGCCATGTCAATGAAACTAATACATTAAGAAATCTGTCAGAATGTACAGAAATACCGACACCTACATAGCTGGCTCAATTACAAACAATTATCATGTTAACTGGTAGTATGCAGTTGAATTCGTTATTATATATAGTTATCTATATTTATACTATATATATAATTACCCTGATAATTACAAACATTTAAGTATCTCATTAAAATAAATTTATAAATACCTGGCATTTTACTTTCATTGTCACTGCTACCATTGTAAGGAGTATATCTTCTAATTTTGTTAAAAGGTACAAAAATATTACATTTCTGTCGGGATGTTTCAGTCACAAATTCTTCTTTCTTTGGAAAAAAAAATAAAAGGAATTTTATAATGACTTTGAAATAAATTGATCAACAGAATAGAACAAATATGATATTTTAAAGGATATATAATATTAAAAACTGAAAGCTTTTTAAAACGGATAAATTAAATTCTATTTATCAAAATGCAAATTTAAATTTGTAAAATTAATGTTTCTGCAATATTCCATCTATTTTAAAGTTCAGAAAAACAAAATAATAGCTTCTTAACAGTTTAATGGTGGCTTTCTCATAGTACATAATTATTTTGAATTATTCACATCTGTATATAAACTATTGTTGAAAATCAAAGAAAACATGAGAATAGATTAAGATGGAGAAGGATATGTTGTAGAAACACTAATTTTGCTGAACCTGAACCATAACAAAAAATTGGCTCATAGGCTGCTAAGTATTTTTTATTTTTTTTTAAAGGCAAGGGAACAGGTATACAGAAGCAATAGATAAACTTGTGATCACAATGAAAATGGTTCTAAATTAAATGCTTTACTGCTATAGTACTTTATAGGATGCCATGATCAATTCTGAAGTTAATAATATGAAAGACAAAGATCAAGAGGAAGCAGCTCATGGTCTGCAAATGACAGTTCGATTTGTTCTCTCATTGGTAAGTTAAGAAATTAGAATTAGCATAAGGATTTAACTTACAATAATGGATTTATATTTAAGATGGATGATTTAATACTAACAAGGGAAGGAGTTCAATACTGAAACACGGATTTTTTTTAAAAATGTCAGGGACATACTTTTTCATGTTTTTTGAATTCAGAATTCAGGATGAAAAATTACTAAAATTGTTAGCCCCAAATTTAACAGCAATGTCCGAAAACTCAATGATACCGTCAATAAATTCATTGAAAAAGTGAATAGTGTAATGGTAAATTACAGTGACGATTGCATTCTTAACACTGATCAATGTGGTTTTAATATTGCACTTGCACCAATGAGTAAATTGTCTAATGTAAGGGAAAGGGCTACTGTGGCCACTGTTGATTCTGTAAACACAAGAACACATTCATATACAATTCAACACTGTTCAACAAAAACTGGTGAAATTTTACCAACCATTTTTATATACCTTCGAGAAGCCTCTCGAACCCTCATAAAATTGAAACCCTCAAGCAATTGTGTCCTAATGCTTTAATTGAGTGCCCAAATCAGGAAAATGGACAATAATTTGGTCAAGAAATTCAACAAAATAGTCCTTAAGCCATTCGTGACAGAAGATTTCATATTGCTTTTAGATATCTGGAAGGGACAGAATGACTCGTGACTATTATTAGTATTTCCAGAAGGAAATTAAATACACAGTGTGAGAAATACCATCCCACTGTACATCTATTGTCCAGCCTTTACATGTTTACTATTTTAGACAACTGAAATATTTGGTTAAACATCTAGCATTCCTTGTAAAACTCCATCGACTCCCCTACGATCTTCGTTTCAGGAAAGGTATTATAAAACTTCAAGCATTTGCACATGTTCTGCTAATAGCAAAAGCATTCAATATCATGGTAAAATGTTCTTGGTTTAAATCAAGATATATTAATAACAGCTTTACCCAGCATACTGTATTTCAAAATGTGCAGGAAAGTGTTTTCTAATTATTATAGATAAAAATTGTAATCAAGCTGACTTTCATGAAATCTGTAATTCAGTGTAGACATTGTCACAAATTTTAAGGGAAATATGCTTTCAACATATTTTTGATGATAACTCTTTTCATTTGCATCTTTAATTGTTTCAAATCAAATTAAATCTTTTCAAAATGAACATCAGATCATTTTTATTCATTTAATGTTTAAAATCCATTACTCTGTCATGAAAAACATTCGCTTTAGTGAACTATTCCAATTGAACAGCACCACTTCTGTAAAATTGCACATCATTGTCCAAAAATTATTACAAATAAATTGTAATAATTAGCAAAGATTAAAAATGCATTAAAACCAAATTAAATTATATTTAAAAAAAAATACCTGTTGGGAATCGAACCTGAGCCAGTGGATTACGCTTTTCACACCTTAAACCACTCGATTTTTATATTGATGTTAATGTTATTTCTGCACATTAAATTTGCTGTTGTATGTTTTCTTTTTTACAATTTAATTCTTCATAAGCTAAGCAGTTGCTAGAGGGGATTGGATTTCTGCCCTTCTTTATTCTTAATTTATGTATTGTTGTGTTTTAATATGGAGGCCCATCATTTTGTTGACTTTTCTTTATCTTTATATAGCTTCTTGGGATCATTGAGCTGTAAGATACTGGGCGAATCCAGCTGATGATGGTTAGGAAACCTGAAATAGCTGTTCTGGATTCCCAGTATCTAAAATACTAAAAACAGATAACTGAATCCTTATTTATGTATGTGCCTGTTTTTTATTGTGATGTTAAAAAACTAATAGTTATCTTAATTGTGGAGGATCATTATTGTGTTAGATGGCTTGGAGCTGCACCACAACAAAAAGTGGTTCATGTGCTGCCAGGGAATAACCCGGCACACATTACTGCAGTGGCGTAGTTTCAATGAATGCCTGTATGCCCAGCGTTTTTCCGCTTTAAAGTTAATGAAATGAAACCAATATAATGAATTTTTTTATTGTATTGTATCTGTATGAGAGAAAATATTGAGACTCCAGCTCTATCATCTCTCACTCCTCTCATGTTAGCAATCTTCAAATGCTAGCCAGAGTTGGCGAAAGCCGACCTTGCAGCTGTACAGAGAGGACAGTATGAAGCACATGCACATAACCTGTTTCTCTTCTGAACCCATGCTGTAGCTTAGATTTCTCTGCATGCTGGCATCAGGCATTTAAATCTAGCCCTCTCTTGGTTATTTACAGCCCCAGGAGAGAGTGGTTATCAATACAAAATAAGTCTTTTTAAGGCAATATTTTACAGAAAGTCACTATTCTTGAAGTAAGCATAATATGAACTTGCTGTTTGTAACATTGATATTATAAAGTTTTTTTTTTCTTTGTGTGTTAGGTTTTTTTTCCTCCCCTTTAAGTTTTATTTACTTATTTTTTTTTTAATGTGCATCAGTAAGAATTTATTACCTTGGATTTGTATCTCGGAGCCTCCATATTTCGCACAAAGAGAAAAATTGAAAGTAATATATTAAAAATTGAATATAAAAATTAAAAAAAGAAATGAACCTATTAGAGATTTATTATGTAAGTTTAATATACAGATCAACAAATGTAAGAACACATTATTTTTAATTCTTCTATAAATACTATTATGGAGCAAAGTAATATTATATATAAAATACCTTGTAGTGTTTGTGATAAGTTCTGTATTGGATGTCCCACTCAGCGATTAGAATGTCGAGTGAAACAATATGAATATTATTATAAATGTAAGAGTTTAGATAAGTCTGCATTATTCAACCATGAAGATGTGACATGTGACATCATGTGACAAACATGTGACATCAACCAATTTTCCTAGGGGAGAGGGTAGTGTGGAGAAGTGGAAACAGAGTATCACTATTCATAAAAGAATCTTTCCTCATAGCACCAACACCCTCTGTTGACAATGGACTTCCCTACAAACATGCGACTTGTTACTTAGTGAACCAACGGAAATTTTAAATCACTGTGAACTGATGAAGGCTAATATCTGCAAAGTGTTCATGTTTTGTAATCCAATGCATTAAAATGATACTGTTTTAATAAGTTTTTTTTTCAACTGTGTTTCTATTCGTTATTTAAGTACTTCTTTGCTTTATGATCATCGAATTTTTTGGTTTTTCATATTAAAAAATGGATTACACTGACCATTTAAGAATTATTTGCTTACAAAACATGTTGGATTGTGAAGATGTTTTAAAATATGTATTTGAAACTGTAATTGTTACAATAGATATTATGTGGTAGCATAGTAAGTTACAGATTTAATTAACCATGGTTTTTTTTGTTTTGTTTTTTCCAGATACAGTAAACTCCCGATTATCCGCGAACCTCTCCTATTTGCATTTTTTTTTACTGCACAATAAATTACGGAATAACAAACATTTTTTAAATCTAGAATAAGGTAAACAATAAAAAAGGCACATTTAGCGACGTCCAAGTAGGTTGTTTTCGTGTTTTGACACAAAAAAACAAAAACAATTAACCGATTTTTTTTTTTTTTTTTGTTAAAAAGTAAGAAAATAAAGTAAAATAAAATAAAATAATTGGTTATAATGTATGTACTGCTATTTTAATGTAAATAAAACGTGTTTAAAGCATTTTTGTATTGATTTTCGTCCTTTTTCGGATTATCCGCGCAATTCGCTTATCCGTGGTTGCCGCACCACCCAACTCCGCAGATAATCGGGAGTTTACTGTATTAAAGTGAATGTCTGTGTTGAGGCAGCATGTCCCAACTGAAATGATCAGTTGCAGAGTTACAGATGGTAGCTTTTCCACAATATACCAAGGCATCAGAGGAAATAATTCCACCTTAATTTATTCACACACAAAAAAAAAAAAAAGCAGATGAAGAAGAAAGCAAGAAAAATCACATTTGCATATTATCAGTGATGAATGATGTAGTTTAGAATCATACAATATCTGTAATAATCCTCAAATGACTGGAATGATAAATAAAGGAAAAACAAAATTCTAGATAGGCATAAATGATGTGGATTTCAGATATGCCCTTCTTTATGGTTACGGAACTAAAAAAATTGAGAAATGTATTACACAGGAACAAAAACAAAGTTCAATGCTGAGGAAGCAGCAGTGTTGTGTAAAAAGTGAGATAATGTGATGCACATTAGAAATGGTAAGAGATCTAAGAGGAAGCAAAAATAAGCTCCAGGACAAACAAATGAAGGTTGTGTGTGCTGGAAGGATTCTTCACTGATAAAAGGATTTAAGGCATTTGAATCTGCATCATGTTCCTTTGCTTTCATGGAACTCTTAATGCCACACATTATTATTTCATAACACGCAAAACTTTTGAGACACAGGAAGAAGTAACACAACATTTTCCGAAGAAAAAGATAGGGCTGAAAGGACATCATCAAACATGTTTGATTTGGGCAGACCTTGTTTCTTCTTTCAACTGTTCAGCCGTGGCAGTTAAAAACAGTGCAGGGAAACTACAGTGTTTATTCTATAAGGGAAAAACCAATCAGTCTCACAAGAAATGAATGAAAATAATTAAACATTCCCTAAACTTAAAAACATCAAGTAATCATATTGTGCAAAAAAAAAAAAAAAAAATTATGTTCAAATCTTTACAAGATTATGAAGAATTTTGCAGATAGAAGATATGTGGTCAAGCAAGAAACTGCGGCATAGTACATTTGAAGTTTGCATCCAAGGTCAGCAATAGCTACTTCAGAAGTAAATATTTATAGATAACTTGACGATCGGAAGGAACCCCATGTGATTATGACATGCCTATTTTTCGGCCAATAAGAAACAAACATGCCTCAAAGCACAGGGCTCTCTTTTATTAACTTCCCTCAAAATGTCGCCACAGAGTGGTGACATAACAGTTAAATTTTATATTGAATGCAGTCAACCTATAACTGACAGCACAGCATTTCCTTTAAACATCATTAAAACCAATTTTTTTGGTTTGTTTTATAACTAAAACATAATATTCTTTGGAACCTCTGAGAGAGACTTAGTGCCAACATCACGGGGCTCTGGAACTTTTCGAATTGTCAAGTTATCGTTGTCCTACTACAGTAAGAATATCTGAACTAAGTTGTCTTCAGTTACTCACTATGCACTTCCTTGACCAAATTACTTTTAGCAAAGAATATTCACTTCTTAAGTTTTTTTAGATGTTCTAATTTTCTAATCTTTTTTACACCTCAATGTTATTTTAAGTCTTTAATCAGTTTGAAATGTTTTACAAGATTAAAACTCTCTCTTTTTAATGTCAATGTTATACAAACAATGAGAGAAAAGTGTTGGAAGCTTTAAAAGTTTCGAAACTTATCACACTTTATGAAAATAAGTATATATTGTCGCTGTTATATCAAAATGTCGTATGTCAAAATTACTAAAAAATTTTTAAGGAGGAAAAACACTTGTATTTGTTAGCTACAACTGATCAAGTGATAGAACTCAAGTTACAGATTAAAAACAAAACGCATATTAAGTTAAAAGAAAAAAATCTAAATGCAAAACATCATTATGTAAGTAACAAAAAGAAATTTGTTAAAACCATTTGTTATTAGCTATTGAAAAGTGTAGATTTTGACATACGATATTTTGATATAACAGCGACAATATATAAAAAAAAAGAAAAAAAAAATCCTTATTGATTGAAAGTAAAGAAATTGAAGCAAGTGATTAGTAACTAAATTTGATAATAAGTTTTAGATGACCATATATAATTTCAAAACGTTTTCTTATAATACAAAATATTCAGTAAAGTGACAAAGTGAATAAATTAAATATCTGATATCTACATTTTGATAAAGATAAAGCCAAAAGCATTAAAACAAATATACATGATGAAGTTTTGAATTTTGTTTTTAAAAAAGTAAAAATAATGAATCATAATAATAATTACTGAGTATTCATTAAAAATAAGTTTTCTGTGTCTTTGTGACTATTTACACACACAAAAAAAACTACATTATCTACATTTTCTTTTGAAATCCCAAAGAAAGTTACTTACAAGTTTAATCCCAAACCAAATTCCTACGGCTGGATTGTTGCGTGCAATGTACTTCACCACTCCTGGAATCTGAGAGTCTTCCCACTGCACTTGGACATGATCACCTTCACAAATGATTTTGGCATCCTGTAATTGTTCTTTTTCCTTATTATACACACGGAATCGTTCTGATGGTGGATTGATAGGTAAGAGATAGTCTGCATCATCTGAGTCAAGTTCTTCAATATGATTAGCTGAAGCAGAAAATATATAGGATGATTTGGGATCAATAATTTTCACTGGAATTAAAGAATGCAGTGGAACCGGGCAGATTTCTTCCAAGATACTTCCTAATTCAAGTTGTTTTCTTTGTTGAATTGGGATACAGTGCTCTGGATTTTGTGTGTACTTCACAATATCTTCGTCATTTACTGAACTGGAATGTTTCTTCTGCCATTTAAAGACATGGCACTGGTTATTGCTTACTATAAACCTTTTCTTCTTTGGATCACTGTTCATACTGGGCTGGAAAAAAAAAAAGAATTACTATTACTGTCATTAGCACATTTCAGATTTATTAAGCATATAAAAAATAGCAAATCAGTGTATTAAAAATTACCCTAAAACTAAAAATCAATGACAGATATCAATAAAACTTACACAATTTAGAAGCATTATTTTTAACAGGCATATCAAATTTTATTCTTACACATATTATAAAAATGTTAACACTTAAAATTACTGATATTATAAGAAATAAGGCAGAAAAGAAGCCAAAAATTTAACGTGCTGTGCAAAGTATTTGAGAAACAAAAGACAAGAAACAAAAGAGCAGCACTTAAATTAATTGGAAATTGCCTTTCCGATTCAATTATTAGGAGAGGAGTTGGATACGGCCGTTTCATCCTTCTACGGACTCGTCAGCCCAACCCTGCCTCTCCCGATAAAAAACTCGGAAAGGCAAGATCCTTAAGCTGAGAGCCACCGCCAAACTGGAAGTGACCCCCAACCAAAGAAAGACAAGAAAAATAAATAGTTGTGCTTGTCAGCAACAACCAAATCCTTTTCCTACAACTCGTAGGGATGAAATTAAGTGCTGCCCTTTTGTTTCTCAATTACTGATATTACTTTTATCAATTTGAAAGTTCAGTGCGGATGCTTGAAAAGTATTGTCAACAGGCACTTTAGCACATCTCAAATAGGTAATTCTGTGACAAGGATTGTTGGTAGATGAAATGATAGAAGACGACTTAAGTGTTAAAGGGGAGATCACAGGTTTTAAAAAAAATATCATCTTGGTCTGCTCATAATGCAAGATCTGCAATTTAACTGTATGTCATCCTTTATCTGTATTAATGATCTATTCTAGATAAATAATTTTTTTTCTATATAGTCTACCCTATTTGCTGGTCAAAAATTAATTTTATTATTTTAAATTAAGATGAATTTCAAATCTCATCTTAATTTAAAATAATAAAATAAAATAAGGCAGAAGAGAGTTTCCAAAGTGCAAGTATTATTATTATTATTATTTTTAAATTGAGGCTTTTTTTACTGTATTTTTTTTTTTTTTCAGGTTCTTTTGCCTTCGGAAGAGTTTCATTAAGACATTATAATGATGATGAATCGGTATTTCATGAAGGCAACTGCTTTTGCATAACTTACAATATCTGTTATTCCTATTTTTTCATGAGATGCCTTACAACCAAACAGCTCAGTTCTGTTGTACATAATTGTGATTTTTGTAATTTGAATCTCACCTTTTACTTTCATTGCAAACATGCAAATGAGAAATAATGTACGTACTTCCTTATTAACTTTCAAAGGTTAAAATGTATCACTGCACAATAAAATTTGAAGGGAAGATTAGATGAAAGAAACACAGTGAACTAATTTTCCTTCAAATTCTTCAATCTATAATAAAATTGTTTCAAGATTATATAAATTATTTTCTAGAAGCTAGAAGTACAGAATGGATGCATTCAAATTGACAACAAACATCACAGGTCTTGAATCATTAAGAAAGATGTAACTCCATTGGTTTCATACATTTGGAGATAATGCAAAGGAATAGTTAAAATACCAACTGCTTTTTAGCGGTCCCATATTACAGTTAACATAGGGAACCGCTATTGCTTTTGTTGTTGTCTATCACACTCTGTAGTGGCCAAACGGTTAGAGATATTAGAATGAAACCTTCACCATTGTGTTCAGCATCAAAAAATAGGTGATCAAGTAAAAAAAAATCAGACCTGTAGGACCACTCCCTGACCCCCCAAATTAACATTCTCCACAGCACTGTTAGTAATAATGATAACAATTAACACAGTAATAACACTGATGCTTCATACATAACAATACTAACAATTGCCACAAGGACGTCATTGTTAATATTTACATGTTTCATAAATTCTGTAACATATCCAAATGATGCACTAAGCATTGTATTAGCAGTCCCTAGGTTACAGCTTGCCTGTAAAACATAAAGGAACAGTCTTGCATTTATATGCTCTTGCTTTTAATTATTTTGTTTTTATAATTGTACATATTATGGAGCCGCTTTGCTTTTGACACTGTCTAAAAGCATTAATTACCTTGTTTATTTTTATTAAATCAGAGCAACGTAAATTCATGGTAAATAGTATGTCCTATCCTTATAAGTCTTCAAACTATGTACTTTGGCTAGTCACTACTATACAACAGATGTACTAGTATACTTTTCTACTTTACTTTTTATCGTTTAATACCTTTCTGTTAATTTTAAAGCTATCAAAAGGTGAATGTTCTAAATATTTTCTCGTTTTTAAGATCTTGGTCGGCTCTGAACCTGATGAGAGAACACCATCACATTTTTCAATTTATAAAAATTTATCTTTTGTTGCAAGCAGTTTGACATATATTTGCCTACATCAACCCTTTTCAAGTTCATAAACACTTCTGTATTTCTCTTACAAATTAAAGCTTGTATCATCAACAGTATTATTACACATAAATTCATTATATAGTTAGGGGAAAATTTCTAAAACCAATTTTATATTTAAAGCCTTATTTAATGAAAAAATAAATTCTCAAAATTAGATTTATCCTTAAAGAAAATTTTTTTAAAATTATTTATTCATAACAATTAATAAATATCAAATTTTGTGTAAATAGTTTAGAAATGATAAAAAAATATATAAAATAAGCATATGATTAAAGACCTTTAATTGAAATTAAAAGTCAGCCAATAAAGTAATTAAATGGTTAGTTTTCCTCAACTGTTAAAAGAGATAGTTTATAATTATTAAGTCTTTGTCTTCCCTCATTTAATAGTTACAGAATGTCAGAGGAAAGATTCTTTTTTTTTTTAATTTTAGCAACAGTTTTCCAGTAAAGCAGCCCAAAAGAAGGAATCTACTACAATAAGTTTACCAAAAAAACAGAACCCAAATATGAATTATTGAGTTTGATTATTCAGCAGTATAATAGGAAAAGCTTGTCTAGGAAGATAATCAAAATATAAGAGAACATGTTAGGACATAAAAATAAAGCAAAAAAAACACTGAAGACTCTCATTACTAACAATTATATAGGCCTATATCAGAAAAACCTGACAACAAATGAAATAACAATTCTAATTTATATAAAAATTAAATATTAATAAAAATAACGCTAAAATGTTGCAAAAAAAAAAAAGCCCGATTATACGTCTTAAAGTTAGACAGCCTAATGTTGTTCTAATGAATTTTAGATCACTTTTCATTGAATTACGGCCAGAAAAATATTTGTATTTTTTTTTTTCTTTTAAAGTTAATAAATCTGTTATTGCGAAGATCCATTATTAATTACGAACTTTATTTCAGTGCAGAAATAAATAATAAATATTAGTGTACATAAAATGTTATCTGGCAGGACTGCTTCTTAAATCTTTTTAATCAGGTGTTGAACTGGAATAGGCCACAAAAATTTATTAAAAATAAATGTTTATAATTGGCGACAGACCACGACAAAATAAGTGTCATTCCATTCATTCAGAAATTCATCACTGAAATAAACCCACTAAGAAGCTATTTTTAAAAAGGCCATTACAAAATTTACGTTGGACAAATCTTCATTTTGGATTAAAGTTCATTAATTTTCAAAACATGCTGACTGCCTCGACTGACGATGATCTGTCTGAACATTGTCACATTTTTATTTTAAATATTTACATTTGATCCTTATTATTCTCGTAATGTTGTATTTATATTCATTAAATTAGTTTAAAGACTAAATCTCAAAAAATTAAAAAAAAAAGGAGGCAGGATAATTCATTTTTAATTTAAATACTTTAATATGAAACAGTGGTCGTGATTCGGAACAACTTGATTTGAAAAAAATAGCTCAGATAATAATAAAAAAAACTGGTGGAAAAATTCTCAAGGGTTTGTTTATAACGATGTTTCCCTATACAGCAGTATAATATTTTTATCAGATACAAATATTTTCACACATTTTCTAAGTTTTAAAGGATTGTTTTCTAATTTAAAAAAAAAGTCTTTAATTTGGACTTTGAGTAAACTCTTCTTTCCAAGGCCTTTTTTTTTTCAAGTTTCTGTACAAGAATTTTGTAACTGATACAAACCAACATTTTTCTATCGAAATGAAACAAAAATCACTTAGCAGCAATTTTAACAAGCTTTAAAAGGTTGCGTTAGTAAGACGAATCTTTTTAGTTATCTTGTTTTCTAAATAATTAAATCAAAAATGAAACCAAAACCAAGGAATGAAAAACTAGGATTACGTTTTGAAACTATTCGAAAATAAATATATTATGTCTTCTCCTTTACAGTGTAAGAATCAATAACGGTTTAAATACTTGAGGGGGTTTTCATTATGTTTTTAAAAAACTTTCCATTACTACCTAAATTGTATAATTCTTCATATTTTTTTGTCAAATTGGTGCAAATCAGTCCAATGCAGGGTGTGGACTACTGCATCATTCAAATTTACCTGAAATACTCGAAACTCAAACAAAACAAGGTGGTATTGTCATCGAAAATTGCTTAAAAGGTCTTTACCAAAATATTTAATCGAAACCAAGTCAATGGAAAATTAATTTCAACCAATATCCCTCCAGCCGTGATACTCTGTCATCGTTACAACATGATTGTTTATTCTTTCCTTGTCCAAGAAAGACAAACCTAACCAATGATAGTTTAGTCTTTCCCGGTGATCGAATGACAAAACTAAGTGATAATTTGCAGTCTAGTCATGACATTCGTACGAGGGGTGGAAAATGGATTAAAAACTAGCAGCAATACTCACAATTGAAGAACCGACATATTTAGAAGAAAAGCTCCGATACTCGGAGAACAACGTGATCGAACGTTTCTTTCGAAAAGTTCTACGTTTGTGACATGTTGTAATAATTTCAGAATCAGTTACGTACTATGGTCAACTTGATTAAAATACAGTAATCATGTTTGACAGCATTCGTGATCGAATTCACACTGTTCGACAGGATATTTCTGCTAGGTATATCAAATTTCACAATATCTGATTCACAGTCCTGCATTTGAGATCGAAATTAAGTGAAAGAAAATGGGTTTATAATGTTGTCATTGCAATTCAAAAGAAGCAATTTGCCTGATCTAAAAAAATTAAATTTATAAAGAATGAATTATGCAAATTTTAAGTCTCGTAAACTTTTTTAGAATTTTTTAAAAAATAATTCTTTAAAAAAAAAAACAAACAAACAATTGAAGGCAGAGAGTACAGCGATCCGAAATATAAATATTTTCATGTTATCAATCATATATTTCTAGTGATAAAATTCATCATTTTAATCCCGTTTACGTGGAAAAAATATCCCTAATTCCTAAATGAGGAATATTATTACAATGTTTATACCCAAAACCTTTTACACATTTTTTTAGGATTCGATTACTCAAAGTTGTGTCCTGTTGTGCCCTTTAACTATTTAATATATATTCCCTGCAGTCACCTATTCGATTAATAGAAGTCACTCTTTCTCTTCTTTTTTTTTCCTTTGAAAATAAATTAAGGATTTGCTAAAGTCAGTGCTGATTTTGGAGTTTGTTCATTTAGTTCAATTTTGTTTCATTAGCGCATTAGATTAAAATCAAAATAGAAAGAAGGGCAGTACAATGATTAAATAAAATGCCTTTCTGGTTCAATTATGAGAGGGAATCAGGAACGGCCGTTTCGTCCTGCAAGGGACTCATCAGCCGTTCCCGATTCCCTCTCATAATTTAACCAGATAGGCATTTTATTTAATCATTGTACTGCCCCTGTTTCTGTTTTTGATTTTAATTAAACCTCCAGCAGGTTAATTTATTCTTTAGCTTTAACGCATTAGGTCTTTTGAAAATTTTAGTTCCGTCCCTCTGAGTTAGGCTAAACTTGCAGCACTTGACTTTTTATTTTTCTGTCAATTTCATATTAGGGAGATGGATAGCAAGTAGTTAAAGTTTTCCTTAAAGAACAAAATTTCTAAATTTATAAAAAAATTTAGAAGCTTGTGATTTATTACAGATCAAAAAATTTTGTATTTTTTTTTTTAATTGATCCAGAACCATATGCTTTCCATGTTTATTCCTACGCTCAGAATAGTTAGCGGGGAAGTAAATTATCTTTCAATAAAATTAGATGAATGAAATCGTCGGAATCGCAATGGAGTCTCCAAAACAAAAATAAACAATAAAAACTCACCAAAAAAAAAAAAATGTTTGAAGGAAATTGATGTGCCAGCATTCCGTGAGCTGTTTGCTGGTGATTATTCCTATCTGATGATCGCCAAAGAGTGTAAAATAGCTGTTCTAGGATGTCTAGTAAACATCTGGTTTCCCCCATTGTTGTTTAGATGAATGAAATAATTAAGTAATAAAGATGTGCTCAGAATATTTTTAATCAATATTCCTCAGAAAGATCTCCCATTTATTTGCCCTTTACTTATCAATTACTTATTTTGGTGTTAATATAATTGTAATAGGCTGTAATATACTTTATCATGCATCTGGAATTGAACATTTTCAATTTTAAACATAGTTTTTAAGCCTGCTAGAAACAATTTAACATTGGAGTAACACAGTTTTAATTGTGATATTATTGATACTACAGCAATTGATTACGTACCTTTGCGTAATTCAGTTTTATTTATTTATTTATTTTTTTCTGTAATAAGATGAAACAAGTTCTCATTTATTGATATTAATTTGCTAAAACATTAAAGCCAAATTAGGATTAACCATCAAAGATTCTCCATTAATAACGAATCCTTAATTTTACAAAAATTGAATTTTTTTATTTTTTTTAATTACACATAATTTTATAGTATTTGTTATTATCATTTTATTTTGTTTTTTCAACTTTAATTTATGCTTTAGATAATTTTATATTATTTCCTATTAATAGATTATTTATTTATTCATCTAATTAGTATTTGTAAATTTAATTTTAGGTTTTAATTATTATTTTCTAATTTTTTTTTTTTTAATTTTACAAAATAAGTTTCAGAAATTTGGCCATTGGAGAAAATGATGGAAGGTAACTATAATAACTTAATCATTTGAATAATTTAAATGTTGCAAAAAATCTCAATAAACATTAATTTTATGATATATATATCTGTTACTGTGGTTTTTTTGGTTTTACAAGTATAACAACTACATCTTCCATAAATTGTTATCCCATGAACTATTTGAATTTGACAGTGTTCACCTTTCAATAGAATCTTCTAGTGTTTCATGGCCTAGGTATTTATACTTTGCGGGATCCTATTAGCATATATTGCGATTCCTAATTTTCTTAAAACCCCAGAGATTTTTAATTTTTTTCATTTAACTTGTTTTTACTTTTGATATAAAAGCTGAGGCGTTTATGTATTTGTCTCAAATTGTTTTGTGTTTTTATTTTATTTTATTTATCTTTTATTTTGTGTAGCACATGGCCCTAAAAGATAAGGGCTCTACTTGCCAAGTTGTAAAGATGTATGCTTTCTAATGTATGGTTTGATTTTGTGAATCATACATCAAAATTGATTGCTCTTTGAGTTTATTGAACAAAATAATAACTTAGCTATTAAATATTTTAAGTTAACTAGGATCATTGTTCATCCACTGTTCTACCTTGTTACCAGGTATTCATTAAATTCATTAAACCATTGAAGTCAGTTGTGTGTCTTCAGTAGTATCATGAATCAGTAAAGTCAGGAAGTCTTCATTCATTTACACAATAATTAGTAGACTGAGATATCTTGCGCTCGCATTGGCAAGTAACTCTGAAGTTTAATAGATAATTAAGACAGATTTAAGTTTTGTCTCCGCCATGATCTTTTGATGGTACTAAAACATTCACAATGTCATACCAAACATATTCCTCAGTCAGAGTTGGCTTGTTTTCCTAATTAGCTCAAGAGAATCACGCTGCCATTTGTTTGTTTGTGCACGGGGATAATAGATTAGCCTTTGTCAGGGTGTGCTATGTGTAAGTTTTTGTTGTTTTTGAAAGTCTTTAAGATTTTTTATAGGATTGAGATTGGGGGGCGGGGACTGCATTTAATAATGTTGGGAAATCTATTTCTGAGGGTGTTAATGTTAGGGATAGTTTTGTCTAGGGTTTAATGATGTTTTTGGTAGCATCATTGCCCTCTTGCACAAACATGACTATGAACAAATGGCCAAGCCCACCTAAAAGCACCATACTACACAGCTGACAACACCACCCTAAAAAAATACACTGAACTCATAACCTTTGCCATTGATTAGGTCCACTCTAACTTAGGCCTGTCTGATCACTATGCTTAAAAACTCACTGTGAAAAATCCCACCTTCCTATCCATCACTTTTCTGCCCAAAATTCATAAACCCAAAGAAGATAACATCCTAACAATACATACATCCTAACCAATAGTCAATCCCAGAAACTCTCCCATTTCCGATATTTCAAGCACTACATCCACTATCCTTCAAATCTATAAAAAGAAAATTGATTACATTTACAAAAACACAACACAATTCCTCCACCAAATCAGATCCATCAAAATTGAAAACAAATATTTCTGCTCCCTTGATGCCACATCATTATAGACATCCTAGTCTACAAGTACTGTCAAACATGCACTTTATGATTTCTTTGATAATGACACACTATTCTGCTAATTCAACATCAGAACCAAAAAATTGACTTCCTCATCCACACCATATCGACAGTACTTCTCCCAGAACAATAAAGTATGTCTCCAAATAATTATTCTATTAATGAGCCTTGCCATCTCAGGACCCATTGCCTACCTAGCACTAGTATATAGAAAAACGAAACTTATCTATTCACCATCCACACATTACAGTATATGACAGATATGTTGACTACATCATCATAACACACCATTATATACCACACATACAAAATCATCTCAACTCCATCGATCCCCACCTACAATTTGAACTGAACAGCCATCCAATAAACCCATTGACTATCTGGATGTTTCCACTACTTATCAAAACAATTCCACAGTACACAGAAAACCTACATGCTCCAACAGATAAACAAGCTCACCCGACTCGATTTTTATAACTCCATTGATTTCCTAATAAGTATAGCATTGATCATATGCTCTGTACAACTATCCCTAAATATTGAGCTCAGCATTATTTACAACATACTCAACCTCCGTAACTAGCCCTCCCATCTCTTCCACAATCTCCTAAACCTCCTACGAAACAACTTGATAACCCACCCACCCCAAAAAAAAAACACACACACACACACAGCACCCAAACCCTTTATCAAATACATCCCTATCCCTTACTACCCACCCCTTAAGCTTTTCATTAAATAATTTCATGTGGGTTTACAAGCATGCCCCCACTTCAGATCCCCAAACATACACATCTCACAGAACACACAAGAAAATGACTCCACAAACACAGTATACTGGATCCCCTGGAAACAATGCCTTTTAGGTTATGTGGGATAAACATGCTGCCCACTTGCATCAAGGAACATAAAATTGCTTTTACTATCAAAGATCCCACATGATCATACATAGTAACACATTTTAATGACACCTGACACACACCAAGTTCACAGATGTCAAACCTCTCACCTACCAAAATAAACTATCCCACCACCTTCTTGCTGTATCATTCTACATAATGATACATGACTTAATGCCTGTAATCCAGTCATTGGCAGATAAAACACCCGTCACTACTTTGCTACCCGACACCATGTGTTTTTGTCTTGTGTTGTCCTAAATATTTGTGCCATCCCTGATATCCAAATACACAAAGTATTCCAAAACTTTAGGATAATTCTCCATTATCTTTTTTTACATTTGTTTTTATCACATAAGTGCATTTTATTATCCCTTTCTTATCTTTATTTCCTCTTAAGAGAGATTTGCCATTATTAATAGAACAGTTTAAGCTGTTTGCTGTAAGTTTGTCATTTCTCAGTTTCGAGGTTAACTTTTTAAAATCATTTCTATTTTTCCCCATTGGTTAAAAGTCTATACAATACATGTAAGCGAATCCTCAAAAAATTGTCTAACTGTTTTTCCTGTGACTTCTTTTTTATGTTCACAAAAATCACTTTTCTCTAGACTCCAGAGAGTACCATCTTAGTTATTTATTATCTTAGTTATTGAGAAAGTTAAGTCATATATCCCATAATCCATACATATTCTTTGTCTTAGATTGTAAATCAGGTCACATTCTATAGTGATATATGTTTTATGTTTTACATTCTGTTCTCACAAACACTCTAATGTTTTTGTACCAGATATATTACTGCTTCCATTTGTCATATCTTGTTTAAGGAATTTGCTTTTATTGTGGGTGATATAAGATAGTAGCTTCATTGAACAGTTGCTATGTAGTTATCCTTGCTGTGTTTGCAGATGCATTAATAAAAAGAAATCTTAAATATTCTTATCTTATCATTGCAGCCCACTCTGAAGTATATTGAATATTCTTAAGTGCAGCTTTATGACTATATTAAAATCACCTCAAAAACACTGTCATTAATAAATCCTACTTTTATATGTACCTTATGATTCATTTGTTAATTTTATCAGTTCAAACAACATTTTTTCCTATAGAACATTGATAACAGAAATTATTCGCTTATCTTTGATTTTGTTATTTTTTTCAGTGCTTCAATCTTATAATCTGTGGCTCCCATAGGCACAACAACAAAAGTTTCCATTATAAAGATATTCTAATTTAAATTTTCCTTTCTGTATTTTTTATTACTTTTGAGCATTACTTATCAAAAGTGACTAAAATATTAAAAAAGCTTTCATCAGCATTTTTTTCAACTTTTAAGGCAATTAAGTTTATCGACGATGAATTCTGGAAAGAAAAGTACAATAAACCTCAAATATCCATTACTCAGTTATCCAACTGACTTAGAATTACCTCATGGATTTGTTTTCCCATGGCTACCTTTGTTGAAATTACCAACAAAATATAGGCATGCAGAATGTACATCAAAATATACATCAATAATAAATTTTTCCTTTTCAGTAATTTGTTATTATAGAAATACATGAGAAAATGGTCATTTTGTTTTTTTATATAAAATGAATGGCTATCGAAACTTGAAAGGACGATAACCCATTTTTCTTATCCAGGGGTAGAAGTGGCAATTAGAAACTTGTGAGGTGTAATATTTTAAACTATAAAAGGAAATAATATGAGAGAGGAGATCACCTGATTAAGTAACACATTCAGACTGGAGCAGCACAGCAGGGACTTGAAGCAAATTTTCCCTCCAAAAGTGGTAGGTGTAGAGATATCCTTTATTAATAGAGATGTTTTTTCCTTTCTTATAGGTATCTTCAGAGTGGCCGACCAAACTGTAATGCTAATGCAGGAGGAAATTTGCTATCGAAGTAAGTAGCTTAAAATATAATCTATTTTACTAAGTCTACAATTTTTTTTTGTGAAAAGACGATGTATCTTATGTTAGGTTTTCCAAAGTTGAAGCTAATAAGACAATTTATAATTCTTATATACAAATTCCTTAAATGGTTTAGAATACATAGAAAAATGATATATATTTTGATGGAAGATAATGAGATATTCTACATTAGTTGACTATTATCTCTGAATCAATCAACCCATAAAGTCTGTCATCATCAGTTTTGTTTCATTGATCTTTTAATCAAAGCAATTAATCATGCAATCAAACCATTGCTAATTTTATTAATTTCTTCATATTGACTTAATTTCTTATAGTTAGTTATTTATAGTTATTTCATTGTAATCAAAATTGTCAAAGATATGCTTTCCCTGTATTTGCATTAGAATTTGCCACACTGGTTATGATCTAACTATGCTTTAAATGGGCTTCTTCATTTCATAACAATGTTTGGGTTAATTCCTCTCCAAAATATTATGCTGTTATTAAAAATAATTTAAGAAATTTTTGAATAATGTGGAATGAATTCGGGAACAACAAACAGCCTTTTGCAGTTTTAAGAGGATCGGTTGAGCCTAGCAATATTATTGTTATTAGTTTCATCCTCGTCTTAGAACTTTCACTGATAATCATTTCTCATTTTCCTGATAATAATCACTGTTATGCATGTAATCTATCCCTTAATCATTCACTTCATTCTTTGATTTATAATTATGGTTGCATCAACAGATTCATCATTTTCTTATCTGTTAACCAGCCTTTGTCAGTTTACAAGTGGCTATGTGCAACAGTCTCCTCTGAATCTCTATATGCCTCTTGATATTGGAGAAGGTTTTTCACTAGAACTGCTGCATGAATCTCACTGTGAGACGTAAACTCACGTAAGCTTATCAGATTCCCCCAACATCCTCTTGTTTGCCTGAAGAAGAATTCAATAGGCCCCTACATTAATGCTGATACCATCATGTTTCGTCCTGAACTCCTACTGCCAAGCATACGTCCTCAATTCAGGGTTCTTAA
Source organism: Thereuonema tuberculata (assembly GCA_023159025.1). Lineage (NCBI taxonomy): Eukaryota > Metazoa > Arthropoda > Chilopoda > Scutigeromorpha > Scutigeridae > Thereuonema > Thereuonema tuberculata. The sequence goes on along the minus strand of JAFIDM010000007.1, from coordinate 24,737,148 downwards.
CACTTCTCCATTATGATATGCAGTAGCACTAGATTATCTACTTGGATTCCCCCCATATCTCCTGCAGGAAATCTGTATCAAAGCCAATGTAGTGCTTGAAATTTATTTCCGTATACATCCTATTGTAGTGCATGGCTCTTTAAATGTTTACTCATACAAATCCAGTTACTCATTACAAAACCCATCTCGGCTTTCCTTGGTAAGCGTTCTTCCTCACATTCCGTTAGAGCTCTTGTGGACAGCTGGACATTTTTGTTAATATTTTTGAAGCAGCTTTTCTTTTAGATGAACAGCATTGTGTTCTTCAATCTTTTTTAATTTGGCTCTTATTGCAGTCATCAGCTTTCCAGGCTCTTCCAATATCTAATCTTCTTTAGATATCTATTAATTTCCTTGCAAGCATATTTTCTTTTCTTTGTTGTATAAAATTATCTTTAGAATGATCTCAAAGATGGAATACATAAACGAAAACATATATAATATATAAAACATAAATAAACTGGCTGAAGAAGTGTAGTCATATAAATCACTGAGAAGGATCCAGAAGACTAATATTTTTGTTTTCTCTGTCTGTGTACAAGTATAATTAAAATATCATTAGCAACAATCACAATAATCGCAACAATTGCGCCTTTTGCATTTGCAACAATCACATTTATAATAATAAAGAAATTAAAGCAATATCAATTATATTTTCTTATATTATCAAAAGACATTGCGAAGCATTGTGATTGGTTTATTAATCGCTATCCCTACCTTGTTTTGTTTTTTTGTGTGTTTCTTAATCTGGTTTCTTTCTATTCAATTTTCCATTCATATACTTCATTAACACTCCGTCGGGCGCAATACGACATGGCACAAGGTCGGGCGCAACGAGCCTCAGAGGAACTACTTTATTAAATTTTTTTTCGACAGATAAGAACATTTTTTCTTACTAAAAACAATTGTTAACTATTCTTTGGGAACCTCTAAACATTATAAAAATACAGAAGGAGTAATAAAATAGTTTTATATAGTCTTTAAAGGAAAAGGAAATTTAGCTACCAAAAATTACCGAAATTTGTACACCCCTTGATTTAATAATCTTTTTTACAGATATAAACGTTTTTTCTTTCAAAAAACAATTGTTAACACTTCGTAGTAAACACCCACACTGTATAAAAATACCGCAGGAGCAGTAAAATAGGTTTAATTAGTCTTTAAAGAAAACGTATATTTACGTATATTTAAGCCAATAGACTTCTGACTGCGTTGAGCAAGTTGACCAAACACAAGGGTTGTGAGAGAGTTGTTTTATAAATAATTACGAAATATTATATAATATGACATTATTAATGACACAATGTGATACAGTATTAAAAATAACTGGGAAATTTTAAAAAATTCTTATTTGTCAAACTGCAACGTAATCGGGCGCAATGAGCCTGTGCAATCATTTCGTCTGTCAACCGGAAATGAAGAACGAAAATCACGAACTGACCTTGCCATTGTTATTAGCACTGGAAAAGCGGAAGCTACTAGGATGGACACCTTGCGAAAAAATTTAGCGGGGGAGGGGAAAACAAAAGAGTTCGAGGTGTGCCTAAGAGATCGGTTGCGCCCGACGGAATGTTAAACTTCTTCTCTTGAGGTACTCCACCTACAAGCAGGTCTTGTCTTTCTATTCTGTACTCTCAAATACTTGCAAACTCCTTATAGTCAAAGAACTGAAGCCTGATGAAAAACCTGACCATGAATATACTAGTATTACACCCTCTGTAAATCTTACTTTTGAAAACAAGCAGAATGATTACTAATTTTGAAACATTTTAAGAGGAAAGCTCTTTTATTTAAATAAATTTGTAAGTCAAGAGAAAAGAAGTGTCTCCTCATAAAATAAAAGAAAGAAAAAAAATACATAAGAAATCGTACAGATCATTAGCCTTCCTGTCGATGACATAAGAGAGGAAATTCCCTTATCAAGAAAATTACACACACAAAAATCAAAAGTAAAATAATAGTCTATTGACTCCCTGATGGTTGAAATGGCTTTTTATTATGTCTCTTTATGTCTCAATAACTGAGGACTTCTTTTCCCTTACCATCTTGTTGTCTCCACGTAAAGTCCTAAGTCATTGAAATGGGAAGAGCCTGTCTTATGAACCTTAAGAAAAAACAAAACAATCAATCAAAGATTCTAACCATCAGCTACTCAGTAGGTACTCATGTGGGTTTCGTTGATGGTGGCAATCTGCGCTGGGCAGGTTTTCCTGGGGTTCTCCCGTTTCCCCTGCATTTCTCACACCATCCTTTCTCAGTCTTTCTCTCAGTCTGTCACATGTTTCCGTGGGTTGGCACAATAGATCTTTCAGGTCGCGGTGCTTGGCTGTCAAGCCACCCACGCTCACCACATTACATTACATTACTCAGTAGGTTATTATTTTCAACTTCTTATATGTCCATTGTTGCTGATTGTTTTGCAATAAATTTAATTTTAGATATCAAAATCAGTGGATGGAAATTCATCAAATAACGGAAGAAAATGCTCAGAAAGCGGAAGAAATTGATTCTCTCATTCACTCTTTACATGGAAATTGTGAAAAACAGTGGATAATGATAGGAGAGTTAAATTCACAGCTTGCTTTATTGCCCAAACTCAAACAGACTATTTTATCATTAATGGACAAAATAGGTAAATTGAATTTCAGGTTTATTTTTATAGATTTATAATAAAAGATGCACTAATAAGAAAAATGTACAAATTACCTCCATGCTGTCTTGTAATTATAAAAACATTTAATTGTAAAGTAATTGATAATTTTAATAAAGTTTAATCTATCCAACTAATAATGAATTAGCTCAATTAAAAATGAGCTAAGAATATTTTATATCAGGCTTTTGGTAAATGCAGTTGCACTATTAAATCAACTTTAAAATTTTCTTTAGCTTTTTTTCCTCTAATTTTGATGAAAAAAAAAAAGAAAGTGTGCATTTTCAGTAAATATGTATGCAATTATATCTTTCAATCATCTTGTTTTTATCTAAGTGGATATCTAACATAAAATGCTTTTAAAATTTTAGGTACCCTTGAAAATTGCTTTGAGGATGTAGAAAACGCTCTGCTTAATTTAGAGGATACAATCGAAATTCAAGAATTACAAGAAAAACAGTTGGATAAACGATTCCAGTGTGTGTTGTATGAAGAAAAAAAATTTGCTGATTTGGAGCAATTAAAAGGTATTAACAACAATGATTAGTGGAAAAAATATTAGTGTAACAAACTGCTCATTTGCTGCAGCAACAGCGTAACTCCAAAAAACAGCATTTTCCAGAAAATGACTGAAAGTTTTAAAAGTGAATGAAATGTGTTGATGCAATAGATACAATTCGCTATCGCACAGCTAGTTTTAGAAGCTCAGTTATATCATTCTACCAGTAAAAAGAACTCCAAAGAATCGTTCTTTTTTTGCAAATAACTCGAAACTGATCGTTTTTGAGTTATGTCATTATTGCAGCAAATGAGTAAAACTGGGAGTTAAGAATAGAAAGAACTAGGCAGGCCTAATTAGATTTGTTTGTTTTGTTAACCAACTTTCTTAGGGAAATGTGAAATAGTAAAAATAAAATAGAAAGTGAGGCTCACAGGAAAGTACAGTAGTACCTTGGTTAACGACAGTAATCCGCTCCAGGATTATCATCGTTAACCAAAACTGTCATTTTCACAGACGCGATTTTAAATGTCGTAAAAACATGGTACATATCATTTATCTTTTATATTTGCTACAAAAATTTATCATTAATAAAATGAATGCAGTTTTTAAATGTCAATCTGTGTGTAAAGAAAATATAAATGAGATAGGAATGAATATTTTGCAAAATTTAAATGAGATTTTCTCAAAAACTGTTGGCTACCACCAATCGATGAGGTGTCGTAAACCAAAGCCTGCAAATCGTTACCCGAGACATTTTTTGCTTACAGCAACTCGTCATTAACCAAGGTACCACTGTTTTGTATCCACCTATATATAACTCCTGAACTACTAAATAGATTTTCCTAAAACTTGGTATGCAAACTTATGGACAAGAGAGAATGTATTTGGATTTGAAAATTTTTCTGTGTCAAGAAATTTGCTCCTAAATTTGACAAATATTCCTGTAGAACAGCATTAGAAGGAAAACAATTTATTTTCTATCAGTATCTAATAAAACCTATTAGTTCCCTTTAGTAATCTATGTGAGCTGCTTTAAATATTATTAGAATTAATTGGATTTAGACAATTAAAGTAAGTGATGTGGATTTAAGTTTTTGTTTTTTCTTTCAGAAAAAGAAAAATTCCTATTATTTCTATTAGGCATTTCATTGTAATTTAAAAATAAATGGAGAGTTTTCATTTATTTGTTCATGAAAACTAAATGAAAGTAAAATAAAAAACAGCATTTTATGGAAAATACCTTTAAGTTCTTTAAGAAACTTCTGGTAGGGGGAGGGGGAGTTTTGCATGAAGTTGATTTTCCTAGGATATACTCTTGTGAATGGCCAGTGAAGTTCAAGGCCTCAAAGTATTCAGTGCCAGATTAACATTTTTAGAACCATTTATGAAAAAGACTGTTTCATTATAATTAGTTTGTACAGTTAATTGTATTAAATAACTGTAAATTCTACTTAAATGAAGAGAAATTGAAAATAAAACACACTTACTTGTAAACAGGATAAAAAGGAATAAAAAAGATAGCAATAAACCTATAGTTTCAGAATACTCGGTGTAGTCCATCATCAGGGACGGCACAAACATATAAGACATCACAAAAACATTTAAGACGACACGAGGTGCAAATACATAGATTGAGGGAAGTGAAGGGATTAGGGAGGTTTAGCAATAGTGGCGGGTGTTTTGCCCACAAGTGATAGGTTTTTATGCCTTAAGCTGGATTATGTTGAAAGATTCAGCTAGGAGTCGGTGGGAAAGTTTATTGTGGTGAGAGTCCTGTCTCACTGTAGTGTGTTACTGTATATGAAGGTGTAGGGTCTGTGGTTAGTGAAGGCTTGTTTAAGCTCTTCAATGCGTATTTACAACCCCTTAATCCCATACAATATGATATCCTCCAAAAATTAGGTAAATTCAGCACTACTCTCCCAAACCTCCCATTATCCTGGAAAAAAAAACTAGGAAAAACAAAGTCATAGTTGACCGCTAGAGCTGATAAGCAGAAATATCTTTAGGAGGTGGCATACACTTTTATATTTTAATAACGAAATCCTAATTACCTGTCTATTAGAAAAAAGAGAAGGAATATTGCATTCAGTGATGTAGTGAGACAACTGGTCTTATATTTTGAATGAATTATTAACAAATTTTAACTGGTCGCTATCTGCAAATGGGATTTCCCGTTTGGATTGACCAGAAAAGTGTTTTTGGCAAACCTTCTTGTTAATGATAACATGTCTTAGGGAGAAATCCTACATTATTTAATACTTATTTTAATGTATGTTGTACTGTTTATTTGTTTATTAAACATTCTATATTCACACAGTTGTTATCTCACTTTCAAAATTACAGCTCAATTAGCTTTAGAACATGTAAAGAAAGTGCAAGACTTTGAAGCTCATCAGCAAGTGGTGTTGAAAGAAAGACAAGAAGCTTTCCATGAGGCATTTGAAGAGGAAATGCAGCATTACAAAACTCATGGTCACTTAGAAAGTAAGTGTTGAAAATTTTATTCATTATCATCTTTGATCGGGTAATTTTTTAAATTCATCTTAAATTTACAATGATTACATGTGAACTTCATAAGCTTTTCTGAAGCGTTTGGTCTTTTGGTGATTTTTTCTTTCTCCCTGTCTTTCTTCAATCTTAAAAGTGATACTTAAGTTACCTTTTTATGAAAATTAATGAACACTTTTGCATGACTTGCCCCCCTCCCAAAAGAAAAAGAAACCTAAATTGATATACAGTGTCCTGCCACTTTATTAGGTACACTTACCTAGTAGCATGTTGGGCCTCCTTTAGCCCTCAAAATCTGAATTCATTCAATCTGAATTCATTGAGGCATGGATTCTACAAGATGCTGAAAATGTTGTTGAGGTATTGTGTACCATGCAGACATGAGTGTGTCACTCAGTTTCTGAAGATTTGATGGAGGTATAGGCCTGGAGCGAATAGTCTGTTCCAGCTCATCACGCAAATTTTCAATCGGGCTGAGATCCGGGGACTGAGTGGGCCACTGCAGCAAGGAAAAGTCATTGTCATGTTCCTCAAACCATCCCATAGTGATGCGGGCTTTGTGCACCGGTGCATTATCCTGCTGGAAGTACCCATCTGCATGAGGATAAACTGTTAACAATTACGGTTGCACTTGGTCATCTACAATGATTAGGTACCCTCAAGCATCCCGACATGCCTTCAGATGTATCAATGGACTTAAAGTGTGCCAGGAAAACATCCCCCACACCATGACACTGCCCCCACTGCCCGTACCATTTGTATGCACAGCAGAAGTATACCTAATAAAGTGGCTGGACAGTATATATAAGATGCATCATAATTGTTTTGTTTTTTTTTCAAAGTTCAAATTGAATAAAATAGACTTCAAAAATTTAAATACAGTACATTCATAATGTAAAAATAACAAGTCATTTAATAGAATAATTTAGAATAATGGTCTCTTTGGATTCATTTATAAATAATTTTATCAATGCACATATACTTTTAAAACACTAATAAATAACATAGTTGCAGATATTCAGAAATTATTTTTAAATAAGAGTGATTTTGCCATACTAAAAAAGGAAACAATAACTTTACGATTAAAAGCCTTCTGTTTATGAATCTTGATGACATTTATGGAACAGATGTGTGTAAAACAGTTTTTAAACAAAATTATAATAAAAAGGTAATAAGCTGAATAAGAATGAAATATGGATAAAAGGACTCTACAAAATGCACAGTAATTTGCTGTTATCAACGAGAATCTGGGTAGTAGTCTCGTTCTTATTAGGACTCTTCACCCAGATTTACTCTCCAGTGATAAGATCAGAAAGCACAAAAGGCTTATGGTTCTCTCTCCTTCCAAGAGTGGGATCCTACAAAAGCAGACAACAATAAGAAAATCACCGTAACCAGTTCAACCATCAAAGTACTTGCCTTAGCAGCTCAAGGGTTTGATGCTGTACTGGTTATAGTGATTTTCTTATTGTTGTCTGCTTTTTTTGGGTCCCACTCCTGGAAGCACGAGAGAGAGAACCATAGCCTTTTGTACTTTCTAGGCTTATTAACAGTGGGTAAACCTGGCTGATGAGTCCTAGTAAGGATGAAACAGCTGTCCTAGATTCCCAACAGTGATAGCTCAAAGCATGAAAGTAAATGACTACATCTTATAGATTCTTTTTTCCATGTTGCATTACATGTATGTTAAACATTCCTATTTAAGAATTAAATAGTTCTTTTAAAATGCCCACGATAATACTATCTGAAAAAATACACTCAATCTGTATTCTTAAAACTAGTGTAATTATGCAGCATTTTCTTTTTTCCTGAGTTAGAGAATGCTAAATGAACTAAAGATCTAATGCTTGTTGTAATAATCGTAGTTAAACGATAAGCAAAAATCCATGCTCATTTGCTGTTATTAATTCATAGCTTAAGTTTGCTTAGTAGCATTTAAACAAAGGAGAATGGGCAGATCTGCCCCACCCCTGTATAGCAATAAGATATTTATGTAAGGAAAGATCTCCATCAATAGAACATTTTTTATCATTACAACTTGTCTCAATTATTAGTCCGTTCAGTTATGTATGTCTAGATATGACGTTTGAGTCATTGATTGTGATGAATGTGGGTGGCAGAGAACCAAACCACCTATAGGTGGGGGGTGCTTGGCTGTAGGTGGTTGGCTTCCCTGTCACCCACACTCATCACAATCAATGACTCAAACGTCATATCTAGATGTATATAACTCCAAACGAACTAATAATTGCGATGAGTCGTAATAATAACGTTCTTTGTAAGGAGATCTTTCTATAGGTATATATCTTATCACTATTCAGGGTGGGGGCAAATTCCCATAGAGTTTGCCCATTCTCCTTTATCATTATGTGAATTTATACTTGCGATTCATCTCATGTAGACTTGAAAAATTTAGTATTTCTGACTCAAGGACATGAAAAGATGGATAAATTCTTAATCAAATTTTAAAGAATATGAAATCCAATAAAACGGTGCAATAATTTAATTCAGATTTTAGGCATCTACAAAGAAAGGCTTTTAGGGGTTAGCTTCGTAATAGAACACAGTTCTTAATATCTGGAAACCTCAAGGAACACGGTTGAGCTATCATTCAAGCATTTCCAGTCTGCCTTAAATGAAAAGATAATTCTTTGTCTACCTGAGAGAAAAGTGTTGACATACATGGTATTTTTCCTTTTTTTTATCCATATCCCTTATCTTTTGGACCATTATCTATATAAAAACCAACACATAATTCACACCTTCTGTCTAAATACACCTATTACTAAAATTTTGACTCTTTAAAAGTTTTTGATTTATTATGACTACAGATGGGAAGGGCGAAAGTGTTTTATTTTGACATAAAATTTCCTTCTGCAGCTTTTTATTGTAAGGTGGGAGGGAACAGGCTACAGACGTTAGTTCAATCCTGTAAACTCTTTTTCATAGATGTAATAGCACAAAACTAAAGCCAGTGTCTTCCCTTTAAGAAGGAAGGACTGTTTTGACTGCATATCTTTCAGAAAAGAGTTTGATTTTCAATTGATACTAGGAAGACCCGTGAAATATTCACGGAAGTAAAACAAATTCCATATTTTTGAAATATCATGAAATTTTTGAAAAACACAAGATTGAAAAAGATGTTATAAGCTCATTTTTTAAAAGCCATGACTTCCGTAATAGCCCACATATAGTTTGAATGACTAAGCCAAATTTTGTTAAAAAAAAAAATAAATAAATAAAAAATTGATTTACCAGTTTCAACAATAACGAGTGTCTAACAGCCAATACCAATCTTCCTTCCTGGGCAACAATGACAGCACATGTTCCCATACTGTTTAGTGAGCAAGCGGCTATCCCAGAGTTCAATAGGGTAACAGCTGAAGCTGTGGAATTATGTAAAAACTGAGGTTTTACGAACTCTCTGATAAATTTTGATGCATGAACTTCATGCTTTCAGTGTAAACTTCATGTATGTGTGGAAGAAAATCTCAATATGCTGATAATAATTGTGTAATCGCAGTCCGTCGTGCTGAAGTGGGGAAAATAGTAGAGTGCCATGTTTTCAAATGGGCGTGACGTCACGACTGACGTGTTCCGACACTGCACTGTGATTGGTTATTTCTCCAACCCTGCTTACAAATTTACAAATATCCGTACAATTTTTGCCTATTAATAGTATGATTCCATATATATGATAAATCATAAATTTTGATTCATATCTATTGTACAGCTGTTAGTTAATGATTATTCCTTGTGATTATATACATTGTTTACCATAAAGGAAACCAAAGTTTGGTTAATGTTAATTGAGGTTTTCTTGTGCCTTTAGTTTTTTAATTTAAAACTTTTAATATTCATAGCAGTTTGGTTGTCTTATAATATGAAATCAAGAAGTCGTAAGCATATCTTTCATCTCATTTAACTGAGAAATTTTCAAAAGATAATATAAACAGAAGCCAGAAATATTTATTTTCTGCATTAATATCAGTTGCTCTTTGGGATTTCTTTTTTTTTTTTTTAATTTACGATCATTTATTATTATTAACAGAAATTCCTAACGCAGGAGTAGAATCCAATATTCAATTAGAAGAAGTTCAGCTTGATGACGACATTTCTGTCTTAGATGAATTTTTAGCTGAAGAAGCAACAGAAGATACACTCAGACAATGTAATTATATTAAAATAATTTGTTCCATTTACAAAGTTATTGTTTGCAATCTACAATTAACATTTGAAAAGGTTTTCCCAATTAAAATTAAGATATTTCCGTTGCATGAAACTTTTTACTGTTTCTTTCTTAATATTTCCTTGGTATTTCGGTGATACTTCATGCATTACATTAGTTGCTTCTCTTTTTTTCTAATTATTAACATTTTAGATACCTGAAAGTGATATTTGAAATAATTAATGTTTTAATTGTTATTCTATTAATAATTTAACTCTCAAATGAACTGAAATTCTTCAGCCATTAATTCTATTATAATTTTTTATATATTATTTAATACTTACATTGTACTAAATAATTATTTTATGATTTTTGTTTTTCCTTCATAAGATGCTCTTGCCGAAGCCATGGCAGAAGAAAATACTGAAGACGAAGAACTTAAATAATTAACTAGAAATTAAAAGAAAAAATCTTAAAGGTAAAGCATACATTGTGTTGACAAATATATTTTTATGACAGAAAATTGTAAGATGACACGAATTCTGTAAAATAAATAAATAATGTTTTTTTTTTTTAATTAATACATTTTATAGTTAACTAATGTTAAATATGTATAAATTTTTGAGATTTTAAATGAAATAAACGATTGAACAATTATTCAAAGACGCAAATGCTGGTATCATTTCAAATAAGAATGCCTTTTGAGTCGAGCTGAGACTGGGACGGCCGTTTCAAGCTTATTGGGCTCCTCAGTCAGTTCAAGACTCAAAAGGTACGAGGGGAAGAATTGGGAATTCACGATGTTTTTAGTCATTGAGGCGTCACTGTTTACAAGAAAATAAAAAACAAGAACAAAATGTAGAATACAAATCCTTTGGCAGCACTCCGACTGCCATAAAAGGTATTTGATCACAAAAAAAAGGAAAAAAAATATAACAAACCCTCTAAAGGGTAGAAGGAAAGCAATCAATTCAAATAAAAATGCCTTTTGGGTCAAGCTGAGACACTGGGAGGCCGCTTTGAGCTTGTTGGGCTCGTGAATGCTGGTATCATTGTTTTAATACTATCATCATCTACTTTCAGATTTACTTATATTTAGAATAAAGAAGAAAAAAATTCCAAGTTTAACAGTAGTTAATATTTTAGCTGGAAAGATGGAGGCTAAAACAAAGGAAAGGACATTAAGAAGATCACAATCAACAATGAGGAGCACTTTATAAATGAGGGATGGAAGGCATTTTTTGTTGTGCTAAGTTAAAGAATCTCGCCAAGGCCTGGGAGGTAAGGCTCCCAGTGTTTTGTGATTACCATGACTTAAATTGAGGTTGGGTGGTCAGCCCGATGCCATCTGCCTTTAACCCACAAGAAAGAAACCCAGTAATATTCTCCAGAGGGCTAGAACCTGTCTAGAGGAGAATTTAATGTTGATAAAACGAGGGTCGGGGACTGAATGTGGCTCCTCCAGGCCACAGTTTAGCACTTTTATTATATTATTGCAATATCTGATTCTCAATCAATCATGGTAGATCAATCCGTAGATTGGTTCGCAACATAATGTCTCCAGCCATTATGGTCTTGTGCAGCCCGGCTCAACTCCATGCAGCACCGCAGATTCCTACCTTTAAGGATGTTTTGTATGTAAGTGGTCCTGGGGCGACCTCTTGATCTTCTTCCATGGATATGGCCCTCCATGAGGCTTGGCAAGTATTCCCTTGTGTCAAAGCTGGTGGCCAATCATTCCGTCTCTTTTCCTTCGGATCATGGTCCTCTTTTCTCCAACTCTTTCCAGGACTTCCTCATTTGTCATCAAATCAGTCCATTTGATTTTCTCCATTCCCACATCTCGAGTGCCTCCAATCTCCTAACATCATTCCTCGTCATCGACCATGTCTCACATCCATATACAGCAGTACTCCACACAAACACCTTCAGCAATCTTTTTCTGGTATCCAAGCTAATATTTGATGATGTCAAAAAGTTCTTTCTCCGGTAGAATGTACGTTTTGCGTTTCATCTCCATCTCAGAGGTGCCATTCTGGGTCACCAGACTTCCTAAATATTGAAAAGACATCACCTGTTCGAGGTTGTTGCCTCCAACCCGTACTCTCATCTCTTTGTAGGGCCCCCTTACCCATCATCATGACTTTTGTCTTGTAGTTTATCATTAGACCCCAGTGTCGGGAATAACTGTCCATTCTCTCTAGTACTATCTCCAGTTTCTTCACGCTATCCGCAAGTACAGCAACGTCATCTGCGTATCTAATCCAGTTTATCATCCTTCCATTAATCTTGATGCCAGTTGTTATTTTGTTGTTATCTGTTGTTGTTATTTGATTCTACAAAGTGTTTTTATTTTGATCTGTTAGTACATTAAGGAAATGTCATTCTGTCAACTATTAACCACTGCATTGGTTGCAAATATTTAATAATATAATATTATTATAATTAAATAATAAATATTTATTTACATTGCAAGTATTTAATTAAAAAAAAAAAAAGAAACATTAAAAATACAGAAGGTCCAATTGTTTATTATACACTACAGCAGTATATTACATGATCAGTTGTTTAACAATTTAAAGATTTAACAATAGAAAAATATATTATAAAAGTGCTAAGTTTAAAGGAGAATGAGTATTAAGATGTTCTTTCGATTACACTGTAAAAAGTTAAATAATCACACTTACAACTTTAAGTAGTCAGAAACATTCTATAGTGAGTGTACTGATCAATAATGCTGAGTAATAGAATATACCAGATTATTTAATATACTTGGATCAAAACTCCAGTCATCTACTTTTTAAGATAATACCTGTTTCTTTTAGGTAGACTTATTAAATAATGCAACCTATTGTTGGTTTCAATCTTATCAAAATATTATATTTCAAATATCATCAAAGAACAAAAAAGCAATAATATCAAGAAATTACCTATTTACCAAAGTTGTGAGATTGGCATAGAATAAAGTGCTTAGAAATAACTGTCATGTAAGGATAAAAAGTTAGAGAAAAGGGCAAAGAGCTGGCTTTGAAAGGGAATACAGAAAAAACAAGTAACCTTTGAACAAACAAAAATCTCAATTAAAACTATATTAACTAAATACAACTTAGTTTCTAATGTACTGATGGTGAATGTCTAGTGAAACAATGCAATAGTCCGATAGAAATATCGCAAATGGAGTGTAAAGTATAGTAATTTATAGTAATAAAGATATTAGAAAATTATGGGTGTGATTTATAATGTTAATTAGTAAATTTCCCAGGCACTGCTTTGGGATAGGACTATTTTTGCTGACAAAATGTGAATATTAGGGAACAAATGAGGACCTCTATGGAAAAAGGGCGTAAGTGCACTTAAGCCTTTCTTTGTAAGAATGCATTTTTGACAAAGAAAATCGAATAAATGTTGGGTTATCACCAAAAGAATTACTATTACTATTTGTTATTATCAGCAATTCTTTTGGTGATAACCCAACATTTATTCGATTTTCTTTGTCTAAAATGCATTCTCACAAAGAAAGGCTTAAGTGCCCTTAAGCCCTTTTTCCATAGAGGTCCTCAATTGTGTTATACTTAAGCATATTCAACAAGAGGATTGTTGGATAAATCAAAACTCAAGTGTCGAGAAGAGAGAAATTTTGTCCCAGAACCAGACTCTCTTCTTATGTTGAAATCTAGCAGCAATCAAAGTTTGCTATCTATTTGAGGAAGAACGTGTATTACACTGAAGATATAAATCAAATAATACTGACTTTTGCTAAGGAAAAAAAAAATCCATCATCCATCTATTGATTAAATATTTGATGTAAAAACCTCATCATTAAACTAATACAAATTGTTGTATCAGTTAGCAACATTTTAAGAGAAACAACAGCTTGGAAAAAAAAAAAAGATTTATAAAGATTATTCCTTTTATGCAATATCTGAAAGAACTTTCCTTATATATGTCATAATGTTTCTTTATCATAAATCAATATCTCAAAAATAAAAACATTTAGTTTTTACAGTTATGGTAAATAAGTAGAATTTGTATATTACAACGACATTAAAATAATGAAATGTCATGAGAACACGTTTTTAAAAAAAATCTCTAATGGAAATTCGTTCTTTTAGTATAATTTGCTTACTTAATGCATGATAAAGTTTGTTTTTTTATTGTAATCTTTTTAACAATCCTACAGCTTTATTTGTTAATGCCACATTTTTATTAAGCATTACTAATTTAAAATGAAGAGAAGTTTAACGTGCCCGATGATTCAAAGAAACGAGTAAACATACGAAGGCACAACTTTACAAGCTAGGATTCGCACCCCGAGTTGTCACCGGGAAGAGACTGGGACGGACCGTTTTGTCTTTAGAAGGGGAGGTCCCGTTCTTGGGAGCGAGACCCAGGATACCAACCTCTCGCACCTTCTGAGTCTGTCATCGGTGGAGTTTGGCTGGCTGATGAGTCCTAAAGAGGACGAAACAGTCCGTCCCAGTCTCTTCCCAGCAACAACTCAGGGTGCGAATCCTTTCTTGTAGCGTTGTGCCTTTGTTTGCTTACTTATTTCCATTACTAATTTACATCATCAATAATTGAAAATTCTGTTTCCAAGTTTTAAATGCTCCCAACCACTTGCACTAATAATTTACAAGTAGTATAAATACACATACACACACATGAAATTCTGAATAAAATAGGTTATATAAGTTAGTTTTCAGTTCACAGTTTGGGATTTTCCTTTTGTTTACATAAGAATTAGTAGAGGGACAGCACATGTAAATTTGCCTTAATGGTAATGCAGTTTTGATTTACAAATGCATAATGTCTGTCACATCAATTTAACCAATCTCAATATTGTAAAGAAGATTGAATATACAAGGTACTAGTAGCAAAAGATAAAACAAAAACTAACCTGAAATACACATTTAGTGTTTTGAATAGGTTTCAGCTCTGTTCATTCATTCAGTTTTATTATATTAATGCCACTTACAAAAATCAAAAGCTTTTGTTATTTTTTTTTTAATGTTGAATAATTATAATTCTGTGGGTTTGAAGTTAATTTTCAGATTTGGATTACTTTTTTTTTTCTTTTTTAAGGAAATGTTCACAAAACAATATTGTCATTTTCATTCTAGGAGAAGCTGCTATATTTCTTTCCTACATAAAACAGAAAGAACCATAGAGATAAATTAAGAAAATAGCTACTCCCTCCGTCCGAAAATATGGTATACATTTTAAAACACGTTGAAAATTATTGAAGCAGTCAAACAAGTTGGTAACCTAGCAACGCAGTTGTGACAAAGAGAAAAGCTTTTATTGCAATAAATATAATATCGTACTTCGTGTAAAATAAAGTAAAACCTGCTATTTAAAAATAATTTTAAAATGTATACCATATTTTCGGACGGAGGGAGTATTAAACTTTTTCTTTTAAATAATCTCTTGTCTCTTAAAAATGTTCATAAATAATATTTGATAAACAAAATATACCTTAACATCATCACTCATGAATTTAAAAACATGTCCTTTGGCTTTTAAATGACTTACTAAGTAACATTAAATTTAGTCAAATAATGTTTGATACTCCATTGTTTCCCAACACAATTAATCACTATAATAACAGGGTCATCTTGCAATTGGATACTTCAGCCCTTAATGCTATATATAAAAAAAAAAAAACCTAAAAGCATTGAGTAAGGCAAGATCAAAGTCCTTAAATCTAACTAGGCTTTGAACTTCTGTCAACAGTTCTTGTATAATCATCTTGTCTGTGATTATTTTTCATTTTAATGGAGAGCTTTAACATATTTGAAAACACTGTTCGTTGATTTTACAGAGGACAATTCACATTCATTACTATAGAATACCAATCTTTCAAGTGCAACATACAGATAACAGTTATCTTCCATCAGCTGAAATTCATACATTCACTTAAATCTAAATAGAAAATATCATGCAACAATAAAAAAAAAAACTATTAAATTTAACTCAATGTTTAATTTATTCGTTTAGATAAATAGATGATAAAAAATGGCATGAAATGGTAGCATTTCTGCATTGACAAGGCTCTTTTGCAGTAACCCAACATCTATCTAATTGAAATTCTCAACCTTTTAAATGCAATAACCCCTTTGAGTTAACAGAATTATCAGATTCCTCCCTTTGCAATATGGTGCACTAATTTGATTTGTAATTAAACAAAAAAAAATATAATTTAGTATGTATTTGTGAAACGACATCAATGAAAATAGTTTTATTTGCTTCAAACGTTTTTGTTATTGATGTTGTTATAGACCAAAAGACAGCTTTCGAGACAGATGGCCACTTGCTTACAAATTTCTGAAAAGGGTAGAATTCAACCAATCTACTCATAGGATGTAGCTAATTAATTATGTAGTTGTTCAAAGTTGTCGTAATATAACTTTGAACAACTACATAATTAGCATATTTTGATGAGATGAGGCTGTTGAACACTCCATACTAGAATATCTTTCTCTGTTAACATTAGAAGTTACTAAATTGTAAAACTCAAAACTTAACAGTAAGATCTCAAATTCGTGGACACTTATTTATTTAGGGTTATTTCAGCAAAGTCTCTTTGAACCTTGCAATCTAAGACCAAAGGTGGGCAGTCTCTTTAGTAATACATAAATTGGTCTAGATATCTCAAGGAAAGTTATTCAGAAAGAGCATAGACCGTGCTTCACCATCTCATAGCTGACAATTAAAGAAAGGGCCTTTTTTTTGGACTTGGCAATGTGTTTTTGCCATTAGCCTGTCCAGCATCTTGCAGTATCAGGTTTATTTCAGAGCAATGAGAAACAAGAAGATTAGATGGGTAGCTCAGGGATGCCAAGTGAGACCACCCTGACACGATACCATTTTCCATGTAAACAGTTAAGGAGTGAAAATATCACCTGAGACTTCTTAGCCTGAGACACCCTTTAATTATCTTTTCATACCTTCCTGCGAGGAAGCATGCTCTATCAATTGCGAACTGGTGCTCTAGGCTTTTTGCAATATTCATCATGATTGCAAATTTAAGAAATAATAAGAAAATAAATAAATGCTAAACAATTAAATTATACAATTTATCATTTTTAAGTTTGACTTTTTATTTGTGACATTACACATCTTAAGTCAAGACAACTCAATGTCTTGTTTTGAAAACTTATTTGCAATGCATTTCCAGGTCCTAAGATATTAAAACGAAAATCAGCATAATGTTCATGAGTTAGAGGCAGGTATATCTGTAAGAATTAAAAATTAGGTAATTTCCGAGAAGCCTAGAAGACAAATAGGATTTCCAAAAGCTTTTTTTTGTGTGCAAGAATGAAGTTAAATAGGAAATCTTTTATCATCCATAGGAATTTCTGAGGCAATGTTGGGTATATCTGCTAGTAAAAGTAAAAAAAGCAGACATGTGTTAAGCAACAGAAAGTCATATAACAAAGGGGAAAAAATCTATATATGTGACAGCAATTTAATTATTCATATTACACAATGATTATCCATCTGTGCTTCTCTGCGTAGTGTCTTTTAACTGCATAACCAGAATTGTAAATACCATTATCTGATGGAATAAGGCAGTGGTTTAATTAAATCGTATGTAATATCCACTACAGCAACAATATATATGTAGCATATAAATATAGTGGTTTGCATCTGTTAGATAAGAAAGTGTAGGAATCATCTTAAATATTGATGGTTAATCAGATCATTCCTCTGACGATTTACATTGTAACTCTTTATTGCAAAAGATCAGAATATATTCTAATTCTCATTCATTACAATTTGCAAACGACAGTATCTACTTTTTCAAGATTTTGCTGCTAATGTAACTGATTAACAATCCAGCACAGTATGACGTTATTGCATTTATGATCTACACAAAGTAATCAATGTACATATATAACATTCATTATTGCAATTAATTAATCACTTACTGAAAACAGTATGGGAAGCGGCTGATTTGTCATTCACTATTTCAACAGGATCATTAGCTAAAACTGCAAATAAAAATAACTTATAAAATGGAGTAAGTATTAAAACAAATACCTTTTAGCTATTTTAGCAACTACTGTAAACTAATATATTGTTTATACAAGGTTTAAACAATGGAAAAACCACTGGGTTAAACCGAAGAATAGGGTACAAGCCAATCGCAGTGTTCGGAAGGATAAATCGGTGACTGGTGGTTTACCGCTTCGGCGAACACTAGTTGCAATAGCCTCAGTGGATTCCTGAGTTGTGTTAATGCTTGGAATTAATGTAACAGGTTTTTTCTTTGTTTATTTTTCCAGTTTAATGGTTTGTATATGCCTAATTCACCGTGGATGTGCCTTTTAGCAAGAGGCAGAAGCGGCCATCAAAAAAAGTTCGTCGAAGGCTGGTACCCTCATCTCCGGTTTTATCAAATGCTGTTCCTCCCTACTTTAAAGATTCGGTGCCATCTAAGCTTCATCCAATTAATGCAGACATCCTCATAATTAGTAAATGAAAAGTTATTTGACTTACATCTAAAAACAAAAAATGAAGTTAACATTTTTTACCAAATTCATTTTGTTCAACTTTTACAGATATCAACTATCATTATTGGATGAGCTTTATTATAGAACATAACTTAAAATTTGTATTTTTATTGAATAATTTAAAAAAAAAAAGGCTAATTTTCCATCTGATATTTTGCAAAGTAACGAAAGAATCTAAAAAGAATTGTTCTTTCTTTTTTTTTAATGCTGTATTTTTTAATTTATAAGGAGAAATTAAGAACAATGACAACTGTTAAATATGCATTGATTATTCTTAAATTAATTGTTAATAAACAAATATTTTAGAAAGCATCGAAATTCATAGAAGAATGAATTGTTCAAACCTTCCTAAAGTTGTTGTTTTTTTGGCACACAAACTTTACTTTGTGATATTATACCATCAAATCAAAAAACTTATAGCAGTTAATCTGAGCATATTGTCTCTAATGAGTCTGAATACTAAAATTACAATATACAAATTCAGTTATGTATGAGCTTAGTATTTAGATAAGAAAAGAAGTCTATCAAAAATTACAAACTAAATCTTCAGGAAACATAGTACAGTAGATAAATGATACTAGTGATATTTCAAAATAAAGATACAAGAAAAAGAGAAATCGTCATTTAAGTTTCTGAGAAAGACAATAACAAAATCTGATTTACAATAATATTGAATGAGAGAAAAAGTAAAAAACTAGTAACAGAATTAAAGATAAATATAATAACTAGATGGGGATGAGTGAATATGTCTTTTGAAGTCACATGGAATTAAAATGTTGAAAAGAACCAAATATGTAGTTGGTAATAAAAAAATATTTAATATCAAAGATAAAATATTCAGATGCAAACCAAACAATGTAAAAGGTTTACGAAGTCTTTTTCGCTGTATTGCACAGAAAGAGTTTCGATGTACTCCAAATTTGTACTAGGAGAAAATTCAAGTTTAAATTTACTTCTATGGAGATAAAAAAAAAATAGCAACTAAAAATCTTCTTCCTTTTCTACTTAATTTTATTCGGCCTCGTGACCTGTTATGACCACTCCATCTCTCATGGAAGGTCTACCAATTGGTCTTTTTCCTTTAGGCCTGTAATTTATTAATTGTTTGGTGTATCTATTATTGTTAATTCTTGCTTTTGTTAGCAACCAAAAAAGAGTTTTCTTTGGAAACCTTTTGGAGCTTTCTGACTAACCTGCACAAGATGTTCAAAGAGCTGATTTTAAGGATTTTATTTTTTTTTACTATTTCTAAAAACTAGCATTTCTCAGTTCTGCAATTTTATACTCCGCTTTCAATACATTACTATACTTCAATCACTAAAGAAATGTTATTAAGAGGTCTTTACCCAAGATAGTGTTTCAAGTTTCAAAAGATATGCCTATCATCAACATTCCATCACTGCTCAACTGATATAGTGCAAACACTATTGTATAAATACAAAAATACCTAACCAAAACTATAGGTTCAAAGAAACCTTATGACAAATGCCTCCAATAGTATTTTTGTTAAATAACGACTAGGACAGAATTTATTACAATAAAGCAGTCCGAATTTTATGAATTTCCCTCAGCAATCCATGATAGCTTTATTCATTTGAAAGCACTACAGAAATCTGCTAATCACAATTAATAATAAATTGGCATTAAAACTGATATTAATCTATATTACTAAAATCTTTTATTTCTCTGTCTGTCTGGCGCGATTGTTAATTATTAGTTTCCCTTGCTGAGAAAACCAGATTATAAAATTTTCTTTTTTGTAAATTTTTTTTCCGCCTTGCATGGGATTCGAATGCTAGGACCTTCATCCTTGCAAGTCAGGAACACTAACCATTGGACTACTGCTGGTCCCCCAATATCCAATCCTACTTTTATTGCATTTGTTCACGCGCTATCAAATAATAAGTTCATTCAAAAAGGAATAAAATATTACTTTTTGCCATAAACGCTTGGATTATCTCATACTTACCAGGGGGAGACAGGGGGATGGCCTAGTTATTATAAAAATATTAATCAAATTTACAAATCTTGCAATCTAGAGCAAATGATGGTGTCAGATAATGATATTCTAACATTGTGAGGTTATAATATTATTAGCTACAAATTCTTTAATTATGGGAATTTTATATGAACAAAAATAAAATTTCTTAAATTTTTGGGTTTGTTGTAATGTTCAGACCACAGAAAAAAGTAAATCCAAAGTGACTGTTATCAAAGTAACTCATTAATGAAACAACTGAACTTTGCAGCAAGCACAGAAAGTTGTGCACAGTCAAGACGACCTATTTCTCCATGACTCATATAAATTCAATATACTGCTAATAAAAATTAAACAGCACAAATCCAATGTGGAAAGTAAAAATCATGCTCCATTTTAGGTATTCATAGCAAAGTAGGCTTTGTTGAGTAATGTAAATATGTCAAAAATTGAGTTCCCCGCCAAAACCTACATCAGATTTTTATTCCTTATGACCTATTTTTTTTCCTTTTCATGCTCCCAGAATCCTGGTATAAAAAGAGGAGGAAGGGAAGAGGATAACGATATTACAAACAACACATGTTTATGATCTTAAGTTAACTAAAATCTTCAATGAGGAAACGGAAGTCATAATTTTGTATTGACATTTGACCAGCTTTAGTTCAGGTCATTTTGTCTTCACTTCCAATTTGTTATGATTCACTGATCTATTCTAAAAAGACCAAAAGAATGACAGATTCGACCACTATCAGAACTAGTACATGTTGTTTTGGAATACACTAAAAACTAGTTTATCTGAATTTGATGGGACTGCGTCTGTTTCGGATAATCCAGAATATATTGTATTAAACATGTACTGTATGTGTCATTAATATTAATTATATTAATGTTATTAATAAGAGTTACAGTTACATAATCACTTGTGTACGCTATTAAATATTGATTATAGTGACAGAAAAATCTTTTTGTTTACTTTTAAAAATATTCTAAAATCGTTTGGGATAAAACAGATTTTCGGATAAATGTCATTTGGATAAGCGAGTTTTTTTTGTGTACTTAACAACCTCTGATGTGGATCTTCTTACCTTAATAACATTAGATAACCTAAGTTTGGCTTAGGTTTGTTGTTAACAAGTATTTGAAAATCTACAAATAAACACTGCTACTGTGTTTAAAAAGAAAGATAATGGTGACTGTATTTAGTAATTCTTGCTTATGGGAATTGGAGATGAAAGTATTTGTGAAATTACAGAATAAAGAAAGATTTTTTTTGAGAAATCCGTGCAATTAGAATAATTAACTCATTTGGCCAGAGGTTAAGGGAATGGTAGATGATTATAATTGCCAAAACTAAAAGAAATTAATCAGGATAAAAACAAGAAACCATTATATAGACAGGCACAAAAATTCTAAACTAGATCTTGAGAAATAACACAAAGTAGAAGAGAATGTTTGCATGGTGGACAGGTATCTTTGTTTAAGAAACATTTTATAACATTCTCTCGTTACATTTTTAAACTTTTCAGCTCGAAAATATGAAGCACTTTTTCATGTACACTCCACAATTAATTTAAAATGAATAACTATATAATAAAATTTAAAAAAATAATAAATACAAAATTTGAAAATTTGAGAACATAAATAGTTAATTGATAACATAATTGTTTAAAATAATCCCAATTGAAGATAGTTATCTGGCGTCAAGATTTTTCTTTACATGATTACTAATAAAGATGTTTCCAAAGATCATTTTTTTTTACAACCTGTTTTCATCTTGCGGTCTAACCAAACTAATTGTTGATACATTAAAGGCTTTTAAATCTGATTCTGCTTTTTCTTTTTGCTATCATCTGGGATCGAAGGACTTGTTTGGAAAAGCTGACAAAACAAACAAACAAAAAAAGAACTTCACAATGGCAAAAGTTCCATTAATGCCAGCAGACTATTTGAACAGTCGACCAGTAAATCTAACATCACCATAGTTATTAGTTACATTCTTATAATACAGACTTACTTGATTCAAGATGCTGCCAAATGAATTTACTCACAGCTTTATTACACTTAATTACCATTTTTCTGTAATAATCAACAACAACAATCAATCAATAAATGTAAAACAATGCTAACACCTGCAAAAAATGTGTAACAGATCAAAGATAGGATAACAGTTGACATGGACACTTTTCTCACTGAGTACAAGACATCTATAGAATAAATGTCTGATAATATAAATTTACTTTGTCCCTAAAAACTTACTGTTTTGCTTATTAGCTCACAAATCTCAATTACTGTTATTAGTAACACAGATTTTTAATTTGAATTTTTAAAATGCTTACTTGACCAGACTATCATTATTTATGGTAGAGGTCTGATTTCTTCCATTCTAATTCTTCTGCTATTTGCTACTATTAAGATTATTAAAAGAGCAGATACAATTATTTTTGGAGGTCAAAGTTATACTAATTTACTTTGCAATTCTCTTTTAAATAGTGGGAAATTAATGGAAGATTTTGAAAGAGTTGTGGTACAAAGCAGGATAAAACCCATTTTGTATGTGCTTGTCCACTACATCAGCCATCCAGGTATCAATGGGAAGTGATTCCTGGTCTTAAGTGTCATAGCCAATAAGTATATATCAAGACATATGAACAACCATGCCTAAAAAGAAAAAACTCTTTACTTCAATAGCAAGTAGTTTCTATCAATAACTATTCAAGTGTGTTAGCCATTAAGCAGCTATATGAAAAACAACAAATCGCTTTAGTTTCTCTTTAATTACCTGATTACGTAAAGTAATGCAAAATCATGACCTTGATTTCCAAAATTACTAGCAAAAATATACGAATGTGAATTGATAGGGTCTGCACTACAGTGATGACAAACATTTTCTATTCTATCCATAATAAAACTTAAATATAAGACTTATATTAATTAACTTCAAAGAAATAAAATGAATTCATGATCAAAGTTGATGAAAAAAGAATCTTTAAATAGATAAAATTCAGGAGATTCAATGACATCCGAACACTGAACTGAAATAAGGAGCAATTTCATATAATAACAGCTCTTCAAATATATATATATATATATATATATTTGTAAATACAGAATAGCTTCCTCTAGAATATATTAAGGAGAAATCCAAGAAATACTAATTTAATTTCAAAGAGGATTGGAAGACCACTTATTCATTATTCACTACCATTAAAAACTTATTGTCTAACTTGAAAGTTAATATATCTCTTGATTATGAATACTTTTTTTGAGAAAGTAGTTAACAGATACTGATATATTCTTTATGTGTCTTTGTATAAGATCAGGAAATGGTTAAAACAAATTGCTCCAAGTTTAAAATTTTCAGTAATAGAGAATAATACATGATTCTGAGTAGTAATAATGTGGAAAAGTAAATTAAGAAACAGCAGCAACTCACTTCATCTCTTACTTTCACAACCTTTTAAGTAAAAGCGATACTACTACCACTACTGTGTTAAACTCCAGTTATGAAATTTCTTTATATGTTACATGATTGAGCAAACTTACTTAAACTACCGCGTAATCACTGTCATGCAAATTTCAAAAATGTGGAAATATAATCAACAATTCCCTTATCACTTAAGATGCTCATGTGATCAACATTAGGGAATGTTTTGTAATAAACTTTTTGTTTTTGCTTTCCTTGCCACTGCAAGCAACCAGCAAGACTTCTGAGGTTTACAGTCCCATCACCATTTCCACCTACGATAACTGGTGGTCCATCAGGAAAGTTATTTTTTGGATAAGTGGCTCTGAAAATAAATCAAAGCAAAAGAAAAAGAATTAAAGTGTTTAAAGAAGGACATATATTGCCTTTTATTAATATAAATATCAAAAGCTGTATGAACAAATAAAAAATATTGCACACATTTAAACAAAAACAAAAAACATATTACCACCAAACAGGATGTTTCGATAAGTGGAAAACTACAAGCTCATCTTTAGCGGAAAAACTGCCAAACAAAAGGTCTTTGTTTAGCGGTTTTTCGGCTGAAGATGACCTTGCAGTTTTCCGCTGGTCACGACGTCCTGTTTGATGGTAATATTTTTTTTTATTTTTAAATATGTACAGTATTTTTTATTTGTTTATATAGTTTTTGATAAATATCTATTCCACACGTTAAATTGAGTTTACAGTTAATATAATTGTAATTCCATCCTTCAATCCTGAGGAAATTTGATCCTGTCTGCACCATTTGATGACCAAGTATTTCAACTGATGAAAGTATTTGCTTTACTATGATCTAGTGCTTACAAGGTTTCTAATAGAGTAATTTCAATTCAATATCAATTAATAATAAAAAAGTAGAATTTTAGTTGTATTAAAAATTATAAGTTAAAACTCATCAAAAAAATGATACTTCCTTATTAGATTTCTTAATGTAAATTAAGATGCCCCAAAGTAATTTGTTATTTAATCTAAACGGAATTTAAGAAATAGTAACTTCAAAAATAGTTTTTGCAAACGATTAACAGAAACTATCAAAGCTGTGGAATCCACCAAACATCTTTCAAAGATTTGTTTAATTCTAAGTATTGTTAAATTAAGATCAAAAGACAATTTTCCATAGTACTTACATTTCATCTGTAGAAACATTTACCCCATGAAGGCAATGTACTTCAACTCCCGGTGGTTCCAAATCGTAAATTAAATCTTTGGTGTCTTTCCACATCTCGTATCCATCCATAAAGTCTATATCTTTAAAGAACTGCCAGTAATCATTTATTGTATAATTTCTTTGAGGAGTTGAGATCATCACTTCCTCTGGTGACCAAAATTTATCACTTGGCATAAGAAAGGCGAGACTGCTACTAGTTCTCTGCTCTGCTCTTAAGGTGTGGGCACTCAGAACATAAATACCTAAATTATCACCTGAAAAAGCAGTAAACACAGGTAAGATAGGCCAACACACAGGATTAAGTTTAAAAAAGTTTTATGTGCATTTAAAAATGGTACAACCGGTTTCACCTTGGTACAAGGCTTCTTCAAGTGACAATCTAAAACACAGTTCAGCAATTTTAACTTAGGCACATTATATTCCTTTTAAAAAATAGCCGACACACTAAAAAAAGATGATTAAAATTTTATAAAAATTAAAAATAACTCTACATCCTGTGGCGTCTTTTGAGTTCCTATGCGGAAACTCCTTTACAAAGTTTCTTGTTGAAGAGGAGTTTCCGCATAGGAACTCGAAAGGTGCCACAGGATGTAAAGTTATTTTAATTTTTTTTTTTAAATTTTAATAATCTTTTTTAGTGTGTTGATTATTTTTTAAAATGAAAACTTTTTTTACACACATAAAAGGAATTATCAACATTATATTCAACCAATTTAGTAAATATTACTTCTTAAACTTTAAATGGATGAGGACTATCCGTATAGTAATATGTGTATTATGTCCCTGACAAATTACCATTATAAAAAATAAATACATTTAAATACATATGGCTTGGCTTGTTTTAATTTATTTATTTATTTATTTTGTTTGTTAAAACTTTTGGATCTAGACTGCAGCATTAAGTTGTACTCAAGGCATCATTTACTCTTATAAAAATTTAAAAAAAAAATGCATATTTAATAAATCATAAACGGAAAATTCAAGAACTGGAGCTTTATGGGGGAAATAGTGACCAAACTCTAAAATGTTATCTTTTTTCTTGACACAAAAAACTTTCATGTCAGCTGAAGCCTTTTTTAAATTCACAATAATTGAAATTTGATTACACAGAAATCTAAGTATTTACTAAAATCCCCTATTTTGCATTTCTTCTCCTCACACGAACAAAAAGATGTGAGATCAATAAATCTTCTGACTGTCTCTAATGAAGCATTGAATGAAAGACATATTCCAAACTAAAAGACAGCAATTGAGTACGTAACTAATCATATAGTAAGAAAAATCTCTCAATATGGTGGAAAAAAAAGTGAATTGAAATAAATACTATTACCCAGGAACAGTAGCTAGGAGAAGCAAAATAATGTAAATACTTCCATTTCTGTAGCATGTTATTTTTGATAACATGCACACTTTGAAGAACTTATGTAGGGTAATAGAATACATATCTCAATTCATCCCTATGGAATTCTTGTGAAATCTTAATGAAAATATTGAAATAAATTATTATGTATAGAAAGGTAGGTAAGTATTTCTCTGTTGGCTTATAGGGAGCTGAAGGTATAGGTTCTGACATTTCACTGACTGTTGGGACCAGTTGAGATTGGGTTGTCAGCCTAATGCTCACCTACCTTTACAATTATTGTATATAGCAAATAAAATAATATAGGATGAGTATAAGTCAAATAAACATATTTAACAAATTTAATCAAAAAGATTATCAAAAAATTATAATTAAAAAAAAAATATCATGTTTCTATCAATTCTTTATCATCAATACACAGGGCTATATTGTTCGTTTGTTTTTTACAAGAACACCGTTCAACATAGTTTAATCAACAGTCTCAATAATTTTACTATGCCTTCTACCATGAGGTCACATGATAGTTTGGGAATAAAGTTTATACAAGTGATGTGTTGAAATGAACTTAACTAATCTATAGGTATTGTCATTTAAAACTTGCAGACTCTTCTAAATCTTTTGAGTTGAACCAAACTAATTTGTATGTATTGTCACTAAAGATAATTAAATAAGAGTATTTAATTATTTTACCTGATGCAAAAACTCTCATGGCTTTCACTGCACCACCCCAACATCCGGCTAACGTTACAAGTGCTCTTATATGTTGATCTTTCCATGACTGAGACATACGATTGAGAAAGTAGAGCATAAATGGGCTGCCCATGCTATGTGCAATCAACACCACAGGAACTTTGCTATTCTTTAAGTAGGTTTCTTCAACAAGTTTTTGAAATTTAATGAAAAATTCTTCATGCTCATCTGAAATTAGAGAAAAAAGAGATAGGTTGTAACAACTTAGATAATTAACAAAAAAAAAAAGTGATAAGTTAAACCTTAGAGTTGATAAACATCATTGTCTTTCAAAAAAGCACGAAACAAAAGGAACTCTCTGTGGAACTGCTTTTCTTTTGTGATTTGGCACCACCATGATTGATGTTACTTACAATTTTTGTTTCCCATGTCTTCAAGACACCATGATAAGGACAAAAACTGATTGAAGACATATGCAGGTTGCAAAATGTATGAATATATCTGGAAATGTCATATTGAGACTATGGTAATGGTTCAAAAATGTAGGAATATGTAGTGGACATCTTAAGGTAGACATCCACAACATTTGAGGATGATCAGTATAATCTTAATGGTAAAGTACAATAAATACACGATGCTCATCAGCATATTTTGACAACAAAAATCTCAGTATCAAAATGGACCTATCCAAAAGGCTTCATAAAACAGAACTTTATGTGAAGAAACAGAATCACTTAATCTGTGGTCACAGAAGAGGTAAAAAGAAAATTGTTAAAGATGATTAATGGAATAAACAAAAAAAGATAATAAGAATGAATTAGAAAATAAAATACAGTAGAGCCCCGATTATCCGTGAGTGCCGCGAAAATTTTTTTTAATTATGAACCTCAAAAAAATAACAATTTTAATCCAAGCCAACAACAGGGAAAATGAAAAGGCCCTACAGTGTGAAGGTCGAAAATTACTGACAGGTTTATTGTGCATTATAATCCTATAGGACTTCTCAGAATTTGTGGATGAGTGGCAGGCTCTTGCTCTTCAGAAAGTTTTCTGCTGTACTGATTATATTTTAAAAGTTTTGCATATTATGTTTTTTGTACAATAAAAAATAGCTTTTATGCTGAAATATTTTTTTTTCGTGTTTACACCTCATTTTTAGTCTTTTTTCGGGTTACCCGCGGTTTTTATTATCCGCGATACCCTTGCCACCCAATTCCATGGATAATCGGGGCTCTACTGTATAAGCCATCATTCCATGTATATAATAGATTAATGAGTCTATTAGAAATGTATTATAATCTAAAAATATTCAAGTTTGAATAACTGTGTGAATAAAATTAAATATAATGTATATGAAAATAATATGGAACAGAGCAATGTTGTTTAGAAAATTCCCTGTTTGAGTTGTGAAAACTTTTATGTAGGTTGAACAACACAAAGACTGGAGTCATGTTTAAAACAACTTGTATTTGTATAAAGGTAAAAAATTGGAAAAATCAGCCATACTTCAGCATCAAGTGGAAAGCGGACACAGGCCTTTTTTCGAGAAGATAGGCATCGCAGCCAGAGAAAAAAGTCAGAAAGAGCTCTTCATTAAAGAATCTTACATCATAGCCACAACCCCTACTATCAATGATGGACTATCCTACTATGACATCACCAAGTATCTAGGAAGACAGCGCAGCCGCAACAATTTGAACTACTGAAGGCTAACAAATCACAATGTTTTCTGTCACTGTAGTAACATTGTTGATGCATTAAAAAATATTAAGTATTTTTTAATTAGTTTACTTATCTGTGTTTAATAATCTGATGTTTAACGTGTCTGTTCCATCGAATAAAAACAGGTAATAAGGGAAACTACACACATATATGCGTGTGTGTTTATTTTTATTATACCTGAAATGAAATGGGCAATATTGACATATCTGATGTTATAGTATTCACCGATAATTCAAATTTTTACAATGAGATATTCCCAACACACATACATCTGAAGAGATGGGCACCCAATATCATGATTTATAATTGTCTTTACGTCTTTAACGGTGAACTGTGGCTATCACACATTAAAAAAGAAGAGATCCTAGAACCTCAGATACAACGTTTTTGAGATTGGTAGTTTCAGAGTTTGTATGGATAATAATGTTCATCCTCATAGCATGAGAATTACGAATGTAATGCTCGGGAAATGACAAGCTAAATGGCATTAACCCCTTTCTAGAAGAATCTGACCTGAAGACTGACCTGAGGGAGAAATGAGGGCAGCACTCTACTGAGTTTCTACTGAGTTAGGAAATGAATCCTAACTCTAAAACTATGGCCTGTACAACAAAATGTCATAGAACATTTTCGACTCAAAATGATATTTGGAACCCGTATCTCTTCGCTTTGTCTACAGTTTTCAAAAAACCCTGATATTCATACAATGTTATTAAATTTTAGTTAAGCTTCTATTCAAGTATTAAATAAAATGTCTGCATTTATGTCTGCTCTCTTAATTGACTCTGGAACAGCTATTTTATGTTTAACAGCAGTCATCAATCAAGAGTTCCTCAATTAATGAACAGCCTCATGTACTGTTGTTGTGGGTACTGTTCATTTGCAATTGTATTACTGATATCCTAAAAAATAAGTATCCACTGCATCCAGTAGAGTATCCAAACTTTAGTCTGCTTGGCACAAAAGGTATTTAAGTACTGGATAAAAAAACAGTAATTTAGCTGGAAATAAAAACAGCTTAAAATTCAAGTTAATATTTCATGCTTCACCAAAGTCTGTTATACCTTTTTATTAAAGAATTTAGTTGAGGATAAGGAAAGGTAACTAACCTTTCCCAGAAACAAAACACAGAATTAAAAAAATTAAATAAAAATGATCATGTCTTGAATACAATCACTTACTTGGTGCTTTTCGAAAATCATAAGGAGCAGCCCTAATAGAATATCCTCTCTCAAAACCAAGTGTTACTAGTGCCTCTACAATTGTAGTAAAATAAGCTCCTGGAAATGTAACAGATAAAAAACACAAATATTTGTTAACATCTTATAACAAATAACAACTTAATCTATTATGTTTCATTAACAGTAAAAAATTACAATTATTTTCTGTATTTAAAACAAGGCCAATTTACTTCTTAATAAACAATCTTATTTAAAGTGAATTTGTTAACATCCTCTATGTAGTCAATAACACATAATTTCACAATCTTATATCTTCAGTCTTCTAATATCTTTAGTTGAAGATGTTACAGCAAATTTTTAATGTAAATTCAAATCTTGAGAGAGGAATAAGAGAGTTAATTCTCTCTTATTCTGAAATTTTGTCAAATTAATGGATATTAGAAGAATGAAGGATAAAAGAATTATTCATTTATCAAAGAGAATCTACAAAAATAACAAGTTCTGCCTCTTTCCCAATATAAATTCAATTAATAATTAGAAATAGGAGAACTGACTTGCAGCTCATACTTTTAAATTAAAACTAAAAATTAAATTCAGATTTCTAGAATATTTTCAAGGATTATTTTTGCTTGGCAAAATACAAAAATTCAATTAATAACACTGTTGTATTTACAATGTTCTGGAACATGTTTATTCATATGCAGAAGTTCAAAAGTGTCCCAAATTAAGATTTACTTCTCCTGCGAGCAATATAAAGCTTTTATATTTATTTATTTTATGTAGCCCAATACAGTGGATTACGGTTATTTGGGCCACCAGTTAATCTGGACAGCCTTTTATTTGGGACAAAGCTCAAAGAACAGAATCTAATCGAAAATAGCCTCCCTGATTTCGCTGAATTGGGACAGGTGACTAGGACAGTTATATGCAAGTGTAAAATCATTTGTACTGAGCAAATGTTGAATGAGCAAGTGTCGAGTACTTTTACCGTATTTTTAGTGTTGTGAGTTTTGAAAATTGTTTTTCTTTTAAATTTTTCAAATTTTGGAGCCTCAACAAAATGCCACATAAAGACCTATCAGTAGGTGAAAAAATTGCCGTATTGGACAAAATAAAAGACCATCTGCCCCATATTAGTCCTCGTCATTTGTCAGAGACGATATGAGTGTCGAAATCTACAATTGCAAGTCTGATACACCAACAGGATAAACTGCAAGAAGAATGGAAACACAATGGAAAACTGGGAATACCCCAAAAATATAAACATCAAGGTAAAGATCATGATATTAAGGATCCTCTGAATAATGAAGCCCTGATTAAGTGGACAAGGAGTGTCAGTCAGTAGTTCAATGTTGAAAAACAAGAAAATATTTAAATAAATACTTCATTGCTCATTTAAACTGTAGTTTATCTTTTTTTATATCATTTTAACTACATACGTATTTACCTATGTGACACTTTGCTTAGTCGGGCCAAAGTGCATTAGTTACGATGTGTATCAAATAACCGGAATCAACTGTATATCATAAGCATTAACTGATACAATGTAGCATATGTCAATCTTGAATCTTGTGATCTGTTAACATTATCTATGGAGGCAAAAAATTATTCTTCACAAAATTGTTATATGAATTGTTGCCAACAAGATGCTATACAGAATTAACAAAAAGTCTGAAAATGAAAGCATATCATAGAAAGTATGGTAGTACTGGCTTTGTAGTCTTATATAGAAATCATAGTAAGAATGGAATTTCCAGTGAATGAATCAACTCTGAAAGGATAAGTGTTTGATTGCCAGAATAGATTGTGGTTTTAATTTGAAAGGATGAGATCAGCTGTCACTGACAAAGGATTAATCTGATGAAGCAGTTGATGTATCAATTTCTGTTTATACACTTACTCAATCCAAGGAAGACCTCCTGACGGTTCAGAATTCTATGGAAATCCCATCTCAGCTATTAAAAGGATATAGAATACCGAAACCGTTGGGACTTCACCATTCTTTCTTGCATTGATCATTCATCTTTATTTTATTTATCAGTTGAACATTAAGCTTATCACTAAGAACAAATGATACATGGAGTGTTGTTTTAATTATAAACACTTTTACCAACAGGATTTCTATAACATCAATGAAAAGAATAGTTATATTGCCATTTATCTCATTCCAAAATGGAATCATACGTAGAAGAATTACAGCTAGTTCTGCTGCTTGCAAAAAAGACACTTAATTTTAAGGTGCAGAACTTACTATTTCCTCAAAGATAATGTAGACGAATTAGCCAACATCATGGCATAAAAAGAAGAAAAAGAGAGACTTAATAATATGACAGCAAAGTCTCCAGCATTCTTTAATTAAAGGGCTGCATGAAAAACAGGCATATCTCACAAATTTTAAGAAATTGAGTTAAATGTAAAAAAAATTAATATTAGCAGAATCATTATATCAATATAACTGAATATAACTTATCTGCTTGATAATTGGATTTTTCGAAAAGCAAAAAAATGCAAACTGTTTCTAATTTCTTTGTAGAAAAAAGGCCGATTCCAAATTCTTTAAACCCTAGATCTTTATTGATTGTTTAGTATAAACTATAAAAACTGGTCAAGTTTTTTTTTTTTCAGTAAAAAGTAGAAAGTGATCAATGGGGCAGGTAAAAAGAATGAGGCAGACTGAAATAGGTTTGAAGTTAATCCAATAAATGAAAATCTATCTATCTATCTAATCAGTAGTTCGTGTCCGAACGTTGTGACTCAGGACCTGTCAGACTTTATTAACGATGCCTCTCCATTCATCACGATCTTGTGACGCATTGGTTGATTGGTAAATGTAACTGTAAAGGATAAATGAAAATGTAACTTGATAAAACTGCAAAGATGATTAAAAAAAGAAATGTGAAAACTGGAGTTCTGGAAAGACATCCTAGGAAGAAAGGATGACAGGGATGTCTGAATAGAAGATAATAGTATAAATTCAACTTTAAATTATGGGAATTAATCTTATCAAAAGCCGTAATAACATTTACAAAATATCCACACATTTAAAATGTGTTCTATTTATAAACTACTAAAACTGCAAAAAAGAACAAAAAAATTATAAAAACATATTACCATAAAGCAGGACGGTTTCAACCTGTGGAATACTGTAAGGTGAATAAATGCCAAGAAAGGAATATAAAGGAAAATCAAATATTTGTGGAACGGAGGCATAACTGATCAAAGATTGGCCAAAGGATAAAAAGAAGTTCTCCATCAGACAAAGAAATGCAAATGGTTATACTGTGCTGTCTAATAGTGATCAAGAAAACTAAAAAATAAAACAAAAATTTAAAGCCAAAATGTGAAGATGGTCTTGTCATTTTCTTTCCTTTTGTCTGTCAATTTTAGAGATTCCAATAAAATTTCATATTTAAGTTGGATATTTGGTTATTAAAGAGCTGTAAAAGTAGATCCAAAAACTCGCAATGCACTTATGTTTAGTCATTATTACAAATCTTTAAACTTTTTGTATCATTAAAGATGTACCAAATTGACGGAATGGACAGAAATTAGAGAAGAGTCAGTATTGAAACTTTTACAAGCGTATTCGTGCTGATAAATTCGTTTCTCTAAAGCAGTGTTTCTTAATCTTTTTGGCTTCACAGCACATTTTATGTTTTTGAAAAACCCGATAGCACACTAAACATTGTTCCTAAAATTCGATCCATATTTAACAACTGTGTAAAAGTTAATGAGCCCATATTTCTCACTGAATTATAAAGATGATGTAATTATTGACCCATTAATTTTAACCATTCCAGTTTATATTACTTAAAATTTACTTATTCCTCTTGTGTTAAGAAATAACTTTGAAAATTTTATATACCCGTTTTATATTTCCTCTTATTTTCCCGTTTTAATAAAAATATTTTTTGTTGTTTATTTTCTCATGGAATACCTTTTGAGAGTTGCTGACTTAAAGATTGGCCACTTTCACCTATATAGAAAAATTATTGTTTTCACTTGACTACATACGAGATAGCACCTTTAAACGTCGACTATTATCGTCGCGGCGAAAGTTGGACCTGCAAAGACATTATCATTGACTGATTTCTCCAGGATCAATGCCATTAGCTCAGCAGAAAATATCAATCTCAATTATCAAAAATAGGAAATATCAAAAATCTCACATACATCTTCTTGAAATCGACGAGCAACGTTAAGAATAATTTCCCTACTTTATTTTTGAGACTTTTTCCTCATCGAAATGTTGAATGTGAATCAACGACCGCCATTTTCTCTTACATTTGAATGTGACCGACAGGCCAGGAAAGGAAAATCTATAATATGCATTGCATTCTGGGAGGTTCATCTTTGGGCGAGAGGATAATAAGTGAATAACAATATTTTTAAATGGGTTTTATTATGGGTTTTGAAAAGGTAATATTGTTTGCACTAATGAATGAATTAAGATTTAACAGTTGTAAATCAGATTGGTGATTTTACAAAAGATTAATATTTTTACACTAATTTTTATTTTCTGTGTAAATCATTCTATACAAAAGTATAGCTGAAAAGATATTCATTTGAACAAAGATATGTTTCAGAAGCTGTGAAAAAGAAATCACATTTTATTGTGTTAATAAAATTTAAAATAATAACAATAATAATATTAATAATATAAAAATAACAATACATATTAAAAAGGAAAAAAAAAATTTAAATTTAAAATACCGCATTTATCGGCATATACACACATTGGCGTATAACACTCACCCTAATTTTAAGAAGGAATTTTCAGTAAAAAAATATATTTATATTTAGTAGTATACGCATATAACATGAAGGGAGAATTGCAGCCCTAAATTTTAGGGGAAAAAAGCGTATGTGTTATACGCCGATAAATACAATAATTTAATAAAAATCGTTTTTTTGGATCATTTTTATTAACTTTAGCCTAAATTTATTAATATTATAAATTTGCATTTTTCAAAAATTTAATAATTAATGATATAAGAATTTGTTATTTGTACATTAATCTCCCTATTTTTCTATGTTATATATTTATTTAAAAAACGATTCTTCAATTATACTTCATTGCTGAGAACAACATTACAGTGTTTTGTTTTATTTTTAAGGTTTTCAGAAAAAAGAATATTACTTCAAGTATGAGGTGTAATGGGTATTTGCAGAGTTTTCCCTGTTTTCCCTGTGGCCCTTTAATTATCTTGATCAATATTGATATTTATCACAAAGATGTAAGTAATTAGTCAGAGAAGAAACCACATTTGGGATGAACACTGACTATCCAATAGTATGCTAAACCTCATCAGTTTTTTTTTTTAATTTTTACGAAAGGAATAATACAACTGGAAATTGATAACAGAATGTATGAAAATTAAATGAATTACAGATCCAACTGAAATTATTAATTGAATATAACTATAATGATATTTAATTATATATTGATTCAGAGGGGGAATAAAATTTTAATTTGGATTTTACGAAGCAATTTGATGTCTTTTTAATAGAAATGCACAGATGTAAATAAAATTTAGGTAAAACAATATAAAATTAAACCATAAAGAATAAAAATTATGTATTATTTTTTTGGTCATCAGTGTCTCGATAAGCTTCCTACTTTTGTGTTTTTAATGTCAAAACAAGTCAGGTTAATTTTTTGATTCCTGAAAGTCAGAATTATCCCTTAGGATAATCTTTTTGTAAATCCTCTGTTTAACTTTCTCTTAAATTTCTCTACCTGGTGAAGCTTTACTGGGATCAAGCCATTCCACAGTAGTTGTGTTGCCAAATCCTGGGACACGAATATCCACGCCTGGGGCATTTGACGTTGTTCGAGTAATATTATTATACTGCAACCTAAAAAAAAAAATAATGTGAGCATGAATAAAAATAAAAATACAACAATGTAAATATCTCAGTATTCCATACATTGCAAAGTTAAAACTAGTCAAAAAATAAAATTAAGTTTTTTACATAATTCATCTGTATACACTAAAAGTCAAATGTCTTCAAAAACAAAAAAATACTAAATCAATATAAATTAATATTTCATGAAGTAAATTTTGTAAACAATAAATTTCATAAAATAACTGATGATATATCTCAATAACCTTGCTATAGTAAGAAATTTCTTAAATTCACTTCAAGAAAATAATCCCCATATAAAAAATTTACTTTATAACAAAACTCAGAGCATTTGAAAGCTGTAAATTAGGTGATATAAAAAAAAGGTCACATATTTTTACTGCAGTGAGTATTGACAAAAAACAAGAAAAAAAAAGGCGTAGTGAACATAGGTCCTAAAACAAATACCTGTTGAGATATGGCCAGTCTTCATCGTCACTATAGGAGGTGTTCTATTCTCATTCATTGCCACACATCCTTCAGCCGTACATCTCAGAGAATCATACATTACTGAACAGAACTAGTTGCTTTCAGATTTGCTGACAAACATTGAAAACATGCTTCTGCAGTGTTTGACTTCAATGGTGGGTACTGAGTATACCAAGGTCTGTAAGTGTCCCCTTACCTAAAAATCTAAAAGATGAAGGTCAGAGGATCAGGCAGGCCAAAATACTGGACCTCTCTGACCAATCCAGTGCCCATAAAATGTCTGCATTAGGTATTGTCGGACGAAGAGTAGAAAATGAACCACATCCCATTGTCTTTCATAAAGAAGCACGTCCTCCAGTAGGGCAGGTAATTGTGTGACAAGAAATGGTGATAAAAAGCCCCTGATAGTTTGTTCAATAGAATGTAAGGTTCTATGAATCTGTCATCCACAATTCTTGCC
Source organism: Thereuonema tuberculata (assembly GCA_023159025.1). Classification (NCBI taxonomy): domain Eukaryota; kingdom Metazoa; phylum Arthropoda; class Chilopoda; order Scutigeromorpha; family Scutigeridae; genus Thereuonema; species Thereuonema tuberculata. The sequence continues at coordinate 24,700,380 of JAFIDM010000007.1, read as the reverse complement.
CAGATACTGATGGAAAATGATGTTGATGTCACAATTCTACAATCGCTCGAGGATTTTAATTTGATGACATGTATGTATTATAGTAATTGAGTCTGCAATTACTTGTGAAGCCTGTCTCATCAGTAAATAAAATGCTGGCTGTGAACTGCAGCTCTTCAACACACTTTCTTACAAGTCATTGACAGCATTCTAATCTGTTATTATCATTTGGTAGCCTAAGAGCTTACACTCGAACATGATAAAGGTACAACAGTAATTGTTCGTTAAGAACTGACCAGACAAAGAGTCTGCCATTAAGCACTCAATATATTTTAAAAGAAAAGTTTTTAATCAATGTATATTACTAGTTCTAACATACAGAACGAAGACATGGAAATTGACCAGGAAAGCAATTCAGAGACTACAGACAACTCAAAGAAGCAAGGAAAGATGCAAGTTAGGAATCACATGACGAGATCACAAAAAAATATTTAGACAAGACAGCAAACCAGAGTGTCTGATATTATTATCATTATAAAGAAGCTCAAATGGAATTAGGCTGGCCATGTAGCAAGGCATAATGATAAAAGATGGTCAACAGAAATTCTAAACTGGATTCTGAGGAATGAAAGAAGGCCCAGAAAGCGTCCACAAGGTAGATGGGAGAATGAAATTAAAAGTTTTGTTTGAATCGATTGGAAGAGAAAAGTTTTCGACAGAAAGAACTGGAAAAAACTTGGAAAGACCTTCATCCTTTCCGAGAGAATGTATCCTTTGCTACATTATAAGAAATGTTTTGTAGGCGGGGGTGCTATTTTTGTTTTGAAACAAAAATAGCACCCCCAGATCAATGTGTGGACTCACCTGCAAAACATTTCTTATGGTGTAGCAAAGGATATGTTCTCTCAGAAAGGCTCACTTTAGGACCACCTAGGGCCTTAATGGGGCGTTTCCGGACTTGGGTTCATTAGGAATATATTGACCCTTAGCCATGTCCCTACATGTGGTTTGAATATTACACACGAATTTTGCAACACCCTATATAATATATATATACATACAGGGTATACCAAAATTCTTGTACAAATTTTAATGGGCAATAGAGAGCACAAGTCAATCTTTTTCGTCTATGGATTTAAATCTGCTGATGGCAATCTTTGGTGTTAAAGGACGCTATTGCCCAGTCACCAAGATTGCCTGATTTAATATGTATCGATGTCGTCCTCTGGGAACACATAAAAATCCTTGTAAAAGACTCCCATTGATTTACATGAAGACCTTGTCACAAGAACAGCTATTCTACTGCAATTGATCATGAAATGCCAGGAACCTTTCAAAATGTACAGCAAACAATGCTTTGACACTGTAAGGCATGCACTGCTGTTATCAGCCGCAACTTTGATAACCTTCTTTGAAGAAACATGTTGTTCACATTTGTTTCCATTCATTTAGGTCAGGCTTGGTGTTACATATCTCCTCTCTAACCCATTGCAGCGCTGCTAAATACCTCACTGGAGGTTGCCACCAGAGGACATACATTCACAGATGAAGATTTATTGCGGTGCTACTTATCTCCCATTAAAATTTGTAGTGTGTGTTTTGATACACCCTCTATGTATATAAATATATTGATACAAAGTTGAGAAATCCTCGCGATTGGTCAGTTAATGTCCTGTGATTGGCCGAATCGGGGACCAATCAGCGACGCTTTCTGTTCGGTCCGCCACTTGGTGAGAGGACTCTCGATTGGTCAGTTAATGTCCTGTGATTGGCCGAATCGGGGAACCAATCACAGGACATTAACCGACCAATCGAGAGGACTTCTCAACTTTGTATCAATATACATACATATATATGCATGTTAATAGAAATACTTAATTTTGAACATTAAAAATAAATAAAGCAAAACCCATTATCATGTTATAATTAAAACATACTGCATTATGAAATTAATCATACGAAATTTAATCATAGAAGTCATTCTAATACCTATAAATACATTTCTAATTAGCTACAGCTGCCTTAGTAAGTTTCCTAATTCTTTGATTATTTTTAAAAATGGAGGTATTCAACTATAATAATTTAAGGTGAAAAAAAATAAACTGAAACATATAAGCAAATTTCTTTAATTTTATATCCACTTAAAGCTTTGACAAACTTTGCTAAGCCTTACAAATCTTTTAGGGGATACTGGTCCGTTAATCATTATTGTTAGGTTAAAGTGCACAAATAATATCTTTCTTTTTTTTTTTTTTTCTTTTGTCATTTTTGCAATTTAGCTTATTTTTGAAACTTTAGCCCCTCAAGGTTAGGATAAAGCACACTTTGGTGAAATTCCATTACTTCTAAAAATAAAAATGCTGCCAACGCATTTGCTTAGGCAATGAAAGATACTCCTCAGTATTCTGCTGAGTGCAAACAAAATTTATCTAATCACT
>JAFIDM010000007.1:24631575-24692963 GCA_023159025.1 Thereuonema tuberculata | reverse complement strand
TTCCCTAATTTCAAAATAAAAGAAATCATAATAAAATTATTAAAAGACTAGGGAGAGAAAGTACTATCTGAATTTAGTCATGGTTGATAATCACAGTCAGACAAGATAGAACCACTTAAATTCATAATTTCTAATTCATGTAAGACATTTTTCTTAGGCTTCATTTTATATGTATAAAATATCCCCTTTATTTTCCAATGGTTGTGTGGATATACAGTCAATGCATTATATAATTGCCTTTTATTTCCATTTTGAAATTTATTTTATCATTAATCAAAACTTATGATTTAATCCCTGTTGATGATTGCCAAACAGTGTGAAACATTTTTCTGTAGGTTAATATCTAATTAGTTCAGTTATTGTAATAACTTCGTTAAGGAAATGCGGGAAATTTACGCTGAAACACGAAAATTTTCTTTAATTATTTTTTATTGTTAAATAATTAAGAAAGCTTATCGAATTTTACTATTTAAATTTATAAATAATTAAATAACATTATCACAATTAAATTCCAAAACGCAATAATGAAGTCGATTAACATATTTTCCAATAAATCAAGGGTATAAATATAACTTACAGAGGCTGTACCCATGAAATAATGGGGGAGGGGAACAAGAAAAAGTTGGGAAAAATATTCACAATCAAATATTAAAACAGCTAATTTATTCCTTCAAAATAATGCTCTATTAAAACAATACAAAGGAAAGGTTGACATTGTACGAAGTACGGATAGGGTGACATATCAGAGGTGAAGAACCACTGTATTAGATCAAAGTCCTTTGATCTTAATCGCAATGTTAATTGATTAATTGATACTTAATCCTTCATTAAATCTGACCACTGATACTTGTTTAAGAAACTTAAATTATAAAATTTAATGTTATTAATTACCTAACTAACAAAACAGAAAGTTGGAAGGAAATAATATTAAAAATTTCCAGGAATTAAGTCACTGTCAGATGTAAATATTGGATTAAATACTATCTATTTCAAGGACAACTTACTCAAAATCACTGGATACGTTTTTCCGGAGATATTTTTAACTTTTGAATGAGCAAAATAAAACTGAAGGAGAATCAATAATAAAATGACAAGAAAATATTTTCGTCGATGTTTGGAGAAATATTTCATTATTGTCATCATTGTGTCAACGGAAACCTGGTCAAAAAGTAAACCGAAACCTCACATGCTCTCATAAATCCATGATCACGTGAGTCGTGACGTCATGACGCTGTTCGTTAACCTCAGCTTTCTTCTTTTCACATCAGAAGCTGGTTCGTAAACTCTTGAAATGCGACACTAAATTTACTCTCTTCTTGCAAGCATTACATAAAACTTTTACAACAATGTTATAACTCAGTGCGTGTCCCATGTGCATATGTTATATATAAGATTTTTTCTTGAACAACTTTGATGATTTTTCAGAAATCATTTTTAACTAATTCTAAGAACGAGTTACCGTAAACTGATAAGATAGCAAATCTATATACTTTAGGCGAATACGAAAACTTTTCAATGACTAATAAAAAAAAATACTTATCAAAACTGTCAAGAAACAAATTTTCCAGTCTTACTTTAGTTTTGTCCCAACTCTTGTCCCGTCTTGCTAATTTAATCCAAAAGGTCCACAGTTCTATGAATCATCCATTACTATCTGTACGATTTTAGCGAACAGATAGGGTCATCGTAGTCAAACTTTTATCTTATTTACTTTTTTATTTTGATATATTACATAAGCATAAATTAAATTAATTGTAAATAATAGATATTCACACACACCAACATCCACAAAGCCTGATTCATAGACATCATAAAAAGTTAAAGTTATCTCACTCAAGCCACTCCGGGTCGCGGAAGGTAAGGCTTCCGACATTCATGATCAACGGGATTAATTGTGGTCAGATTGTGAGCCCGACGTCGCCCGCCTAATTCTTGATAAAGAATTTTTTTGCTATTTTTTTTTTATCTTTTGCTGTTTTCTAGTAAATGCCCTGTTGAAATAAGCTGGTAATTAATTCATTTTAAACCTTAAAATTTATAAGTATTCTAAGAAACGAAAACAACAAAAATTTTCATGAAACTGGCAATTATGTAATTACTAGCCGGGTACCGTCGCTCCGCTCCGGAACCCTTGCGTATATAGCATTAAAAAAAAAAGCTTTATTTATTTAGCAAATTAATATTGAGATCGGAGAATATACGACATTCCAGCCCGTTGTGCCCTTCTCCACTTAACTCAGGTGTATTGCGGGTTGGCGCCACACACGTGGGGTTGCCGCCATACACTTCATCGTCAGTTTGCCAGATTATTCCCTATCCCGAATTTCGAAAAATCCGGCCTTATTCCTTGTCTACATCATAAAGGAAACCTCTGTGCAAAATTTCAGCTTTCTAGATCCAAGGGATTGGGGTGGGTGTTGATGAGTCAGTGAGTGAGTGAGTCAGGACTTTTCTTTTTATATATGTAGATTTTCATGAATTTTGGTTTGTTAACATCATTGATTAGTTCTTTATAGATTATATTTGGATGTGTTATTTTCTCATTTTCAACTGTTATCCGATTCGTTCTTTACGTATTATTCCTGGTGTTTTGATATCATGTTTATTTATGAAAATATGATCTATATTTATTTTCGTATTTCTATGAATTGTACAGTTTCTTGTTGTTCCTTAAAGACGATTTTTGAAATCATTATTGCACATAAGTTTTACGTATTTCTGTACTACATTGTTTTTATTCATTTTGAAAATATCTATATTTATGTCGCCAATCAGTATAGTTGGACAGTTGTTTAATATATTTTCATTTTTTATGAATAGATTCTCTATTTCAGTAACATTTTAGTAATTTGTAATTTAGCATTTTGCTTACAGAATGACAGACAGAATAATGTTTTATAATATACGTTTTTATAATATATAATAATAATAGCCGGGTACCGTCGCTTCGCTCCGGAACCCTTGCATATATAGCATTAAAAAAAAAACTTTATTTATTTAGCAAATTAATGCGATCGTCGGGGAATATATAACTTCCCAGCCCGTTGTGACTTCTCCGAATAACTCGGATGTATTGCGGGTCGGCGTCACACATCGAAAATTCACATTTTTGCATTTATCTTGCAAACGCTGAAGCGTTTGTGAATAAGTGATATATCGTTCGATAGAACTTTCAAATACCAATATTTTCTCAATATAATGTTCTCTTCCATCTTTTATACTTTTCGTTTAAATTGAGAAAAAGTCAAAATTGGACCCTTTAAAAGGCGCCATCTTGGAAACCAAAAACTTTTTTCGAAAGATTTTTGTAGCATTTTGTTTGTCTTAAAAAGATCTACATTTTATCCATTTACATGACCACTCTATCTCTTATAGTTTGGTCACAAAATTGGAAAAACGTAAAGTCTTATGACAGACAAAATAACGCTTTTATAATATATAATTACAGATAAATGTTTAAAAAATAATCTTATAAGTTAATAATAATTATTATGAAACAAATGCTGAAATAAGTGAATGTTTCTTATTTTATTTTGGTATTTGTTGTGTTGTCTTGAGATCAAAGGCACTTCACCAAAAAGGAAGAATCTGATGCTCAAGGGGTGAGCAGAGTTGTTAAGAGATTACAACAGGATTATTGCTGTAATCTAATTAAGGGAGGGTACTCTTAAAAAACGAGGGGAGAGATACAAGGGTGTGATGTCATTGCTTGTAGCGCCATCTATTATCATCTAGTATTACGAAATTGCTTAATGGGAACCTTAACTCCTGGGAAAGAAAGTCCTATTTTACTGAGGGCTCGTCTGTAATTCAATTGAAGCCGGCTTCTCCAACCTGCAGCTCAGTGCGATACCACCGGGTCCACTCACAAACAATATACTAAAATCAATTTAACAGTATAATGATCGTAAAATGGAATTTCTGCTAAAATTGGGACACACGTGTTTTGCATGATTTTTTATTTTAGCTTATAAGTTTACAGTACAGTAGCTTATTTTTAAGAAAATAGAATGAGAAATAATTAAAACATTTACAACTCCAGAAGGCTGTGGTACTCAACACAACACGCATAGTTCGGAAATTTATGGACACAAGCACATATCCCTAACTATTCTTCCAAACCTTTTTTTTTTTTTGTTTTGTTTTTTACTCTTGGCAATATGTGTTTTGGTCCTGACCCGCCATATTGTCTTAGCTGGGGAAACCCTTGGTTTGAAACTTTTTTCGCTATAATAATAATAATAATTTATATATTTCTCTGTGTCATTACTACACTTTCTCAACATCTAAATCTACCACTTTTTTAACAGAATCTTTCCATTCTGCTATAGCATGAATTATGAATTTTCTTCAGCTGCTTACCTAAGAGTTTAATTTGCATCAAAGCAGGCACGTAGCCGGGGGGGGGGGGGGGGGGGGGGGGGGGCTAAAGCCCCTCCCGAAATCTAAACAAAGAAAAATCTCTCTGAGAGTTGAAATCCAAGGAAGTAGTCATATCAATGTAAATTTTTCGCCTATTACGACATTCACGGGAAGATTCGCCTCAGGGATTAATAGGTTATATGACATTCTAAAAAGTAGAATCTAAAAATCTCTATCATTTTCATTAATATTTTTATAATTTCTTGTCAAGTCTACCAATGCTGTAAAGCTGCACAGTTGCAAAAAGACTGAAGTCATTCAGTTCTTTATATTTTTTTTAATGTTTCGAGTAACCTCAGGTACTTCTATCATTGAATACTGTATATACATACATATATACAAAAATGAAAGATTTTTCTTATTTATGTCCACCGTAAGGTCAAAGAAAATATTACAATATAGTTCCCTACAAAAAAATGTTTTATAACTGATTGTTCTAACCTTTTTTAGCCTTTCCTTGGGCTTAAGGCGGTAGAAAGTTGCACTGGTCTTGCAAACTCCATTTCATCTCAAAAGGCTGGTCAAAAGTTGCATAAATTAGAAACATGGGATGATTCGTCAGTTACACAATGAGACAACTGATTTGCAAAAAAAAAAATGTATCATATTAAATTAAATTCTACTGAATTTTTTTTTATTTGGAAGTACAGTAAAATCTTTCCAATCCGGCCCTTGGTAATCATGCCTGATCCTGAGTAATCTTTTTTTTTTTTAATAACTAAAAAACATTGAAAGAGACATTATAAAACTAGATTTTTTTATATTTTACAGTACGTACATTGTTAAAATGTAGTTTAACGCATTTGCGTCATTGTATAGTAGTAAATAAGACTACTGTAATTATAAAATGCACTTTTTATTTGTATTGTTTTTAATAAACATTTGAGTGCAAAATTATGAAAATGGGGTTAAATTAATTAAACCTGGCATTATGTCTTCACAAAAATTGAGCTATTGATTTATTTTAAGAACACTTTTCTGTAATCCGGCCTACTGGGCGCCACATTAGGCCGGATTGGAGAGGGTTTACTGCACTGTCGTATTATTGTGGAGAAAATTAGTTATATATAAAGCCCTTAATCAATATTCACAATTGTTGGAGTTTATTCGCCAAAAACCTCTGAAAGATTTTCAAATAAAAATTAAAGAAACATTGTATTTATTTGGTGAATTACGGTTGTGTAATTAAATAGGGCCGTTTCGATATAGCTTAGTGGTCTAGGCTGCGGTTTGCCACTAGGCAGATGTGTCGGAACCTGAGTTCGAACCCAGCACCGGCATGGATGTTTCAATTTCATTTCCTATGTTGGTCAGCCTCTTCTTCACTTTCTCTGCGATGGAAGGTAACGGAAATCACCTCACTATCTTTCTCATGCAAATTCTATGGGTTTACCCATAAAACGTCAAGAGGCAAATAGGACGAAAGTTTATATCTGACTCCCAGTGCATTTTTTTTGAGGATAATCAAACATATGAGGCATATAGATGCAAAAGGGACATTATCCACTTTTTATAAAACTACAGAAACAAGAAAAACTTATAATTTCTCATATAGTTGTACAATTCCTGATTTCTGTTCACTAACTCATGAACATTTGACGATAAAGATGAAGTCTACAATTTCCAGTTAGAAAAATCATAAGAAGTTATTGAAAAAAAAATCTTAAATTGGATTAATAAAATTAGCGAAAAAAGGATAATGTCCCTTTTGCATCAACACGCCTCATATTTCATTCACGAAGAACTTGCAGTACGTCACTACGTTGAGTGATGTCCCAAGCAAAATAGTCCCGATTTAAAGCATAAGAGCTGAAAACCATAAATTTATAGCGTCTCAAATATCTATTTGTCAATCAATGAATGTCAAACTATTTTTCTTTGTTTTGAATTATTACAGAAAAAAGTTCAATGTATTCTCCACAACAAGACAGGAAATTTTAGAACAGTTAAAAACCAGTTTTAGGAGGCAAAGGATACGAGATGTCATTTAAGTAACTCGTCTGCAGGAAGAAAACGAAATAAATAGAAATTCTATTTAAACAATAAATGTAATCGTCTAACTTCTCATTGCTCGTGATGGATTAATTACAAATTTTCCAAAATATGACACACAGCTTTCGTCTTTATAGTTTCCCATTTTCTCAAACTATATCATATCTGCGCATGATATTCGAGAGAGACTCAAACTTCAAGAAGTTCTGGAAGCTCATATGGGTCCGTATGTTTGACATCCCTTCAATAACAATCAGAAGTCCGCAAAGGAAATGTTAGCGATCAAAGCGAAGGTGGACGTGGAAATACGTATTTTCATTCGCGCCGAAAAATGTTTCCAAGAGCCCTTGAGGCTATAGGATTAATTATCATTAGCTGCCTGTCAGTCATGTCGTATCATACAAACATTCAATGATTGTTGGACTATTAATGCTAATCACTGTTGACTTTTTGTTTGACTGGGAGAACGACTTTTCTTATGTTTATTGTCTGAGCTGCGAAATACTATTCAACTTGATTGGGCATTTTTCTCCTGTTAGTTTGTTGGTTATTACGCTAAAACGGATAGACGAATTTCTTTAAAATTTACTACGGTGCTTATGTGGGGTTTAACTTAAAACAAAGGCACATTTCTTTTGTCGTGTGTTCCGTAGCCAAGTAGTAATGGGTGTGACTGCGACCTGGAGGAGTCGGGAGTTTTTCCGAGCTGAATTCTTCTCCAGATGCGTCCTAGGATTCAACCAGCCCTATGACGAAAGGGTACCGGATTTCTTTCCGGAGCAGTCGGGCTGACCACCGACGTCAACTCAATCCCGTTGGTCACGATACGCCGGGAGCCTTATCTTCCGCGACCCCAAGGACCTACATAGGCCTATAATGAACACCTAACTTTTAACACTTATTTTGTACACATCCATCAAAAACCACTCCCGAAATCCCTGCTAAAATGGCTGGAACAGTTGCTTTAATGTGATGCTTATTTACGATTTGACTTAAAATATGCGCATGATTATTTTGGTCCCCTTCCCCTTAGTGCTTAAAATTGACCCCCCAGTGCTGAATATGCAGTCTCCACTATGTGATGGCTACCTGAGAGTAAACCTAGTGTACTTGTAAAGCTGAGCATTTGTTTGATTATACATTTAGACCCGGTTTGACCCATCAAAACGAAACTTGGCAGGGTCAATAATTAGGTCCGGCGGTAAATTTTGGTCAAATTAGGTCCCGATCCGTTCATAGTCATCGCATCTACATTGGGAAACTGATTACCATTGATTGTAGAAATAATGAAGACAAAGATATTGTGACATAATAATTGAAAATATGATCGTCATGATTGAGATATGAATAACGATTCAACAGCTGGATCTCGGTAAGGTTGAGTTTTTCCTTTTCATTATTTAACAACTGATACTTTGGAACCTGTAAATAACTGCCAAACAATTGGAAATGTTTCTTTCTGAGGCTTTCGTTGGTTACCAGGAGAGTCCGTACTACTGGAATTGAAAAGCTCAAATTTCAAGTCAGGTTAGCGTTTATAATAGCAATAACAAAACAGAGATGATGATTCGGAAAAAATGTTATTCAACTCCGACTTTCCCCAAACACTACGAATTTCACAAATAGCTATTAATCAGATGTTTCTCACGGACAGTGTGCTATGGTGCATGGTGGGAACTCACGAGTGGATACAAGAAAAATGCCTTTACGTATTAGCTCAGCATTACTTTTATCAAAAAGCTTTAATGTAATAAAAATAACATTGCACTCCAGTTAAATACTTTGTTATTTTTAGACCCCATGCAGCACCCAACGGCGGTTATTTCAGATATTGTAATATAAAATGTAAGTTATCAAGCTATTTAATATATGGGAGTCAAGTTAAAACAAGTATTTAAATGAGACAGCAAAATACATAATTATGACTATTTAAAACTTTTGCAAGGGTTAGTAATCGGACAAGCACTGTCTTAATGTATTTCAAATGACATAAAAATAGAATACATAAATTCTTGATGATAACATTATGAATTCCGATGTCGCCATCGGGTGGCCTCTTGGATTATTATAAAAATAGCAGTTGATCCAGTCAGAAAGCGGGCGTTGAGTGCGCATGCGCCAAAACGCTCCGATTTCGTCGATTTCGTTTTGAATCAGTTTTTAGCAAACCTTCGTAGAAACATGGCTGATGCAAAGCAAGAGATGAAGCAAGCGGAGCCTTCCAAAGAAATAGCACTTAACTCCGCTTCTGATCCCAAAAATGTACAGGATTTAACACAATACGTAAGTACAGTTATCAGAAGGAAAATAGAATAAATTCTTTTTTTTTTGTTAATGTTTCATGATCTAAATGACGCGTGGTCTTCCTTCATTGCATTAATAACTATTCAATTCATTTACTCTAACCTCAGTTGAACTGATAATTCACGTTATTTTACTCGTTTTAGTTTTGCATTTAGATGTTGAAGATTTAGAATATGACTTTTCCCTAAAATATCATTAAGTAAATAGATTTGAACATAAATAACATGCTTTCGAGTAACACGTTATTTACTGTCTTGCTTGTTAACGTAAATTCTGTTTAACTGTAAAATGTGTTTCAGTTTCTTTATCATTTAAGTTTCAAATCACGTAGAATCCGATTCTTTTCCTGTTTGGAAATAAAAATAAGTAAAGAGATTGACCTTAACAAAGTTTTGAATAGGAGGATAGTATCTTTCAACCCCTTCCTTTACAATGATAATTCTAGCATTACTGGATCAACTGTAAGATTGTCGTAAGATAGTGATTTCATGTTTTGTTTTTTTCTTTCCATTTTCTCAATATCAGTTCTCACAAATTTAGTGTATTTGAAAAGGACTTGTGCTGTTTAACGTTTTTTCGCATAGATCGAATGGCAGTAAGAGTGTTAGGTGAAATAAAAGTGCTTCATAGAAATACATTCTTAATGTTATTTTATTCTCCACGTATTAATTTATTTTGAGCGCGAAAACATTAATTCGTTACTCTTGATACAGTAAATGTTTTAAACTCGTGTTAACTCAATTAATTGAATACACATCTTATAAAAACATTAATGTAGTTAAGAAAAATGGTAATGGCTGTAGCAGACATTAGATTACTCTATACAGCGTTAATTTAAAATTAACGTTCTTATCATTGCATGTGATATTGTCAAAATGTAGTTTCAGTGTAACTCTGATTTTGGGCAGTTCGAGCCTCTCGATACAATTTAAAATAACAGAAATTGTGTGTTCTGTAAAGACTGGCCTGTTGCCTAGTTTTGAAAGTCTTATATTGCGTTTTGTGGTTCAATTAAGGAGCAAGGACAGAAGACTGAAGCTAATCACAGGAAATAGTTAACGAGTTTCGTGTAGAATGGTAATGCAAATAATAACGAATAACGATGCAGTAGTTTGTCAGCCTATCAAATAAAGTATTCAGTCCAAAGGGCGTAGGCGAACTTGATCTAAATACAAAAAAAAAAAACAAGCATATAACATATTTACCTAGAAAAAAAAAAAATGCTAATTTTTACATCTCCTAATTATAAAACAAAACACACACATACAAAATCAAACAATTATTAAACCCTGTTTTCAGTTCTTTAGAATCCCTAAGTGCTCATGGAGTTCTGTTAGCTGAACATTTTTTTCTCTAAAAAAAAGTAAGTTTTCAATGTGATTCATCATTATTTCATAACACATTATCCCTTGCTGTGTCTCTGATCACAGTAGAAGCCCCTACTTCGTTGCATTGTAACCTACTATGAATCATAACAGCCTACATTATAGAAGAATACACACTCATTACAATCTGAGGCTAAGGATTTTAAAACATTATTTTCGTTAATATTTACTTTGATAAATAGTGTTTAATTTATTTGCATCTCTGAACTATTTCTTTTGCTTAAAATTAAAACTAAAAAGACATATTAAAAGCTTGGGTTTTTATGGAAAACTGAATGAGAAATCAAAAATGATTTATTAAAAATTTGAGCCAAAAATTTACACTTCAAACACCTTTCTGTGTCTTCTTTTCTGTTAGCATAACAGCAGGTCCAATATGTTAATGGAAAAAAGAAAAAGCTGTAAAATTTTCCTCCTGTTCCCATTCCTATATTTCTTTCATTCCACAAGAATAGCTTTCTGAGATTTGAGATCAGTGCCAGAAGAGGGGAAAGTTACAGTAAATAAAACAAAATAATAATTCTTAGCAAAAATTATTAATGTAGTTTCATCAAAAATTTAGCTTTTAAATAGTGATGTAGCTGGTCTTCAAAAGTGCCTGGTAATTGAAAGCACATTTATTTGTGCAAGGGGAAAAATAAGCAACAGCTTGCACTGTCTGATCCAAAAAAAAAGGAGAGAGAGAAGACGTGGGCCAACTACCTGGTGTTTGTTCTGAATACTATTTAGAAGTGAGAATATGGGTAAAAATATACAATAGCATTGGCAAAATATACAGTCTGGGCTTTTTGAGAAGAATCGACTGTTGTCCATCAATACAAAGGATGTAATTAAGATAGGATTTCCTCTCCAGGCACAAGATCTAATATTCTGAAGCTTTTATAATATCTCTTTTGATTAAATACAAAATAAGTTAATTTTCGCACGTGAAAGTGTAAGAAAAGTTAAATTGATAAAGATGAAATCCAACTTATGTTATATGAAACCATTTAGAAATTATATGTATTATAATGACAGATTGAGGGCAGGGATTTTTCTACGCTCCATTCTCTTCCAAACGGGTCCTAAGGCCTACCCAACCCTCTGTCGAATGGGTACCGGGTTTCTTTTCCGGAAGTTAAAGGTGAGCGGGCGTCGGGCTGACCTCCCGACCTCAATGTCATGAAACGTCGGAACCTTCCTCCCGTGCCCCAAGACCCTGTATAGGCCTGTCCCGGATCATGTTAATGACAGATTAACATGCAAGTAAAAATTAAAAGCAAAATTAGTTAATGAAAATGATACTCTGTTGTGTACTGACACTGTACATTCAATTTCTTTGTTTTCCTTTTTCTTTAACAAAATTCATGTGCAGTCCTAATCTAATCTTGCTTTTTATTTAGAAATCTCATAAAAAAAAGTAAACTATTCTAAAATTACTACGTGTAAACGTAATACACACATAGTATATTGATTTAACAGACTGATTTATTGATTTCTCCACACCCCCAGTTCTAGTTTCTAGTTATGAAATAACATTTACTTTAAAAAAAACCTTATAATCTTAATTTACAAACTAAAATTTGCATATTTATTTCTGAAAATTCAAAAATAATAACTTATTTTCATGGATTTGAATAATTAACGTTTTTTGTTGCATCTGCTTGAATTGACAATCCAGCATTAAAAATGCAGGACAAAAGCAGGTGAAATACATTGAAACTCCTAATTTGTAATCACGACAGCTATGATTGCATCTAAAAACACTGATAGACATTTGTTTGAAAAATAACTAAAAAAAAAGAGAATGAGCGATGACACATTATCACAATTTCTGTCTGTAATAATTATTTTAGTATTTACGAGAAAGAAATGAAAAAAAAAAAACCCAAAACCAAATGCTTCCTCTGAGAATACATTTTATCAGACATATTGTTACAGATACATTCCATGATCAATTAAATTCTTGATTTGTTTAATAAAAGAAAGTTATGTAAGTTTATTTTATTTTTAATTTCTCGGATTTTTTTTCCTTTTATTTTCTTCGAGATGATTTTAACGTAGAATTGAATAATAAATCATTAATTTTCATATTTTGGTTTTCATATATTGAATAACAATTATAAATAATGGAAAGAAAAAACATTTTTTAAGAATTATTAATGTTGATGTTCAAATATCAATTTTTGTGTTCTTAATTTTTTTTTTAGGTGCAGACTTTATTACAGCAAATGCAAGAGAAGTTCCAAACAATGTCAGATCAGATCATCTCAAGGAATATCCTTTTCTAAAAATTATTTGAAACATTTTTTTGTCAAACATGTGTTACGTTGAGTGAAAAAGAATAAAAGCACTTGCTGGAATGCTGAGAATAGTGTTAGAGTGATGTCATGGGCAGGGACAGCATAAACACGAAGGAGATAAAAAAACAAAAGCTATAGGAAGGAAAGATCATCTGTTATTGTTTATAGGCTATTATGTGGTGATTCTCTTATGGTGGGAAGGGTTTAGCAGTTAAGTACGTAGCATATTTTCCAATGTGTTATTTGGTATGTAATGCATGGTTTTTAGAAAAAAATTTTCATAACACAAAAGCACTTTGTTTATTCATTTTTTATATTGCTAAAGCCTAAAGCTTAAAGTTTCTAAATTTACACATTGGATTGTTTGTCCGTTCAGATACAAAGAAAGCAAAGGAAAAAATAAATAAATAATTTCAAATTATATTTTGCTGAAATTAACAGAATAGGAAATTCACCTGCCTATGTAGTTCTCAATTGAGAGATTTGTATAAATGATTGTTGCTTTAAAAATTAGATAAAAAAATTTTTGAGTCGTTATTTAGACTTTTTCTCCAAATTTCAAACAATACTGATCATTAGGCAGATAAAGGAAGACAAGTTAAGCTTTAGGAATTCCATTTTTGTGTTTCCTTTGTGAAAAATCTGTGAAGACATTGGTTTCTACTACATTTACAGAAGAAAATAATAGCATCCAGAAACAATAACCAGCTGTAATTATTTATTTGTCGATACTTTAACCACTGACGAAGTTATTTTGTATCGTTGTTGGTTTTTTTTATTAACTGTTGCAACGCTCTAAATGAAATATGTTTTTGTTGCTGCATTTCATTTCGGTTATAGGCGTTTTGAACACTTTTTTTTTTTTTTTTAACTTTCTCATTTTTAAAATAAGATTTTATTATTAGAATTTAGGCTTCATGTGTGTTGGTAAATAATGAAATAAGAGGGTGCAGTGGAAATGCAGATACTGGATAGTGATCAACGTTCTGATGGCTTCAGAATACTTTGCTCTTAGCTCAGTGTGAGGGTGCTGAAGATATACTTAAAACTAATAACTGATTTTCTGAAAATTTGAACATTTTCATTTGGAAGGTAGGCACACGTGGATTTTGGGGAATCACGTTCAAGCATTGATTCCTTTTTGTTTGTCATTAGTTGACCAATATCATTATATTACTTTTCTGTCTATTACAGCTTCGTTACTCTATGGGCATTTGTCTTGACTATTCTTCCATTATCCCATATTTTACAATTTCAAATGCACATTATATCATACAACATAATTTGTTGTAATTCTAGCACTTAAAAATTAAAAGCAATTATTTTAATTTTTGATGATCTGATAAGGCACAATCAGTATCGCAGTACTTTTACAGGGTGGTTCATGAAATAGGCCTATAAAGAATGAACATTGAAATATTTTTCTGTCAAATTCAGTATAAAAAAAGGTAAAATAGGGTAAGGATTTCCATATTGAACGTGCAATTCTGAGTCGGATGATGGGGTCCCCTTTTTAACCTTTTTTCTGCTCCGATGAAAAAAAAATGGTCTAGTTAGCACCCTTCACAACCGGGAAGAGCAAGGATAGGGAAGCGAGATTAGAATAGGCTAAGTTAAATGTATTATTGACTCCATTGGGTTTATTTCAAACACAAGCAGCTGGGGGGGGGGGGGATAAATAAAAGAAATTGTAATGAGCCCATTGGGTTTATTTCAAACACAAAGGAGCCCCTGGAGGGGGGAATAAATAAAAACAAAGTGTAGCAAGTCCGTTGGGTTTATTTCCAGTGCTTTATGAATCACCCTGTATAAAAAAGAATAATAATATACTTGATTAATTATAATTCATTACCTTAATAAAGCTTTTTGTTTATTTCAACAGTCTCTACTTTGAGCTGTGTAGTAAATGAATATAAACATGTACAAGTATAATGCTTTTGCTTTGTTATTTCGCAAAATATGATGTTGATAGTCTTGTCTTGAAAAATTATTAGCTTTACTCATCTTCTCCCTTTTTCTTTGCAAAAATTTGGTCTGCATAAATATACAGTCGAACCTGTCTATCTTGAATCTCACGGGAAAGGAAAAGAATTTGAGATAAAGACGTTTTAAATGCGGTCAATTAAAAAACGTTTTAATTGTTTTTGTTGTAGAAAAATACAGTGGTATGATCGCAGATTAATTATACATATATCCATAACATTTTTTTAACATACATACGTACGTTTAACAATAAAAATAGTCTTTCAATGACTTTTGACGTCTAACTTACGCCATACCAAACGTCTTCAAAATCGAATCGCACAATGTTTAAGAAAAGACTCGCCATCACAAAATAGCCACCACCTAAGAAGGTCAACAAAACAAAATGAATTCCTCCTCCCAGAGTTCTGATCTAAGTGTGGAAGCTGACCCCTGGTGGTCACACCCTGCTCATCAATCAACCCCTCACTTATTGTCCGAGTCATTGTGCACTCCTCTCTCGATTGGGGAGCATATTGCGACACGGTGATAGTGGACAGTGACATTTCTGAATTCCAAGAAACATCACCCCCCAACCTGTTGTTAAAGAAGGGTAGTCTTTGAGCATCAATTTTTGTAATTTACACTATCCGAAATTCGAGATAGAGAGATTTTGAAGAAAATGGAAAATACATTGAATTTAGATTGTAAATGTAGGGAATTTCAGAAATTTTAAGATATAGAGGTTTTCGAGATAGACAGGTTTGACTGTACTAAATTTATTCAGTATAATTCATTATTAGTGATATAATAAATTCATATTGTTGATTATTTGATGCATGCATCAGTGTAAAAAATGTATGGTTTATTTCTTTTGCTTCTGTGCTTCACAAAAATAGTCTGACTTTCTCAGTTTGAATATAAGGTAATTTTTTTAAATGAAAATTTTGTTAATTTTTGATATTTAACTTCCGCACATTGGAAAAACCACTATCATGCTTAATGAAATTCTAAAATTAAAAATTTTGTTGTTTGACCTTAATTTCCTTACTTGATGATATGGGCAATCGAATTGATGAACTAGAAAAGAATATTGCTGATTTAATGACTCAAGCAGGGATCGATGAAGTTGAGAAATGATAAGCAAAGACGTTTTGGACAAGATGTGAATCAAGAACTTGTCATCCCCCATAAATCACATTTGAGATGGTCTAAAAACACATTTTTATACAGCTTATTCAGCAGGGCCAACGTACTGATTTTACTGCTATCTGTCTTATTGTAAAAGACGTTGAACTTTATATTAAAATAAGTGGTTAAATACTCGTTATTTGTTAATTTCCTCACAATGTGTAATTACTTCAGTACTTCTGAAAGTTTCTTAAACATTTATTTTGTAACATTTGAATGATATGTTTTCAAATACTTTCAGTCCAGATTATAATGATTAACAAAAACATGGAATACTTAAAATTAGAAATTCGGTGAAATAATATCTCAAAATATATATCTGTTTTGTCTGAACTGAACTGAAATTATTCATAAGTTGAATATCTAGAGTTTTTAGACCTCTCTGTTGCATGAATACTGTCCTTAATCAAGAACTTCTAGTTACAAAGAATTTCAAATTATGATTATATTCGATTCGTATGAAGCTGCAACCGTACAACTTTTCTGTGTGAATTTAGTTTTCTCTTTCCTTACTGTTATACCTTACAACACAATAGTAAATTTTTATTGTGAAGAGAGACAAATTCCATGTCACTGAGTTTTGATAATCATCTAGAAGTTTCTTTGCTTACCGAATGCTTTTCTAAACAGAGGTTGTGAAGATTGAGTGTTTGTAAAATAGATAGAAATCAAATAAATTAAAGTTTGTCTACTTCAAGATAATTTTAATTTTCTCATTAATAAACCAAACAGAAGTCGTCCAGTCTAGGAGTTGAAGTGAACTTTTTTGCAGCGTTCCAGAAAATTCCTTTCAGTTTTCTTTACAAAATTGATTTTTTTGTTTTAAGTGTTTTCATTAATTAGTAACTTTATCTCACAAAAGCATAATTTTTAATAAGGGGATGAAAAGTAATTTCTAACTTTTGTCACTTATTTTAACAAAAAAGATAAAAATATTGCAAAATGCCAAGATTTGTAGTGCGAGAAGAACAAAAATCAAGTTACAAGGAATGCGATTTTAATTATTCTTAACTTCTGATATTTTTATAACTGCTACTAATGCAATTAAATACTTTCAAAAAGTTGAAAATATACGTTAGTCCTTATTTAAGTTCTGTATTATCTCCATTACGCTTTTGTCCTTATTTAAGTTCTGTATTATCTCCATTACGCTTTTCTCAGTCCTGAAGAGTATATACGTACTCAGCAAAATTAGGATACTTATTTTTTTTGAAACATACCAAATTGTAAAATCTATTTAAAGAAAATTGAAGAAGTTACAAAATCTTTTTTTTTTTAATTATTGTTTTAAATTGTGTGGCTTTTAATATTTCGTATTATCTAATGTAGGTAGATGAATCTTATTTATTTCATATAATAAACATTGTGAAAATTTGGGTTCATTTCGATGCAATAAACGATGAGTTTACCTTTAATATTGTATTCTTATGTAAAACAAGACTTTTTGTATTGAATACCTTGGTTACTTCTTAAATGCAACATTTACTTTAGTACTGTTACAATATGGAATACTATTATAAGATTGTCTAATCTCATATTTAGTAGTAATTGTTAGCAGAATATTTAGAAAAGTTACCGTTAAATTTCTTTACAGTTTTGGTCTGAATTAATTATCATTTTCAGCAATTCATGTTTCAATCTTACACATTATTTTCGTACTCATTAAAGTTGAAGAGGGAAATTTAATATTAGCATCTTTAAAGTAAAATTTAAAGAAAAGCAATTTAGTTTATCTGAATTTGTATATGCAAAATAAAATTTCTCTATTTCTGTTATTTAAATTGAAGCTTTCTCTTTATTAGAATTCTGTACAAAATAAAAAAATAATCACAATGCAGTTTTGTTTTAAATGTCAATTCATATATAAAATATCAACAGTAGGATTTTCAACTTTTGTATGAATAAATAGTATTTGAAAATTAGTTGCCCTAGACAATGTGTTTGTTTAGTATTTAAATCATTGCTTTGGCAATGAACATTAATTGTATTATACTCCCCTTGTCCGAAAATATGGTATAAGTTTTAAAATATATACCATATTTTCGTCGGACAGAGGGAGTACTTATTATTAATGTTTTATAAGTTTGGTTAAATTAACGTGATGCTGGTTCATTATTTACTTAAGAGGCGAATAGGCCAAAGCTGGTCCATCAAAAGCTAGACCAATTTAAAGAATTAATTATTATCAATGTCTATATTGCTGTTAATGAATCTTTGTTTTACGTTTCATTGATACAATGTTTTTAATTTTCTCTTATGTGCAACAGCCAAATAAATAAGTTCAGCTCAGCAACCAAAATAATGACCCAACAGTGATTTATATGCCAAAACTGTTTCGGCTTCATTTGCAGTATTTAAATTGAAATTTGGCTTAATTTCAGTCTAAAGATAAAATAAATTAAATATATTTAATTACTTATCACTTGACAATTCATATTAAATTTATTATGAAACAACTATGAAATACATTGTTCATTTCATCTTAATTAAGGCATTAGCGTATTTGCCTAAAGCTTAAAAAAGTAACCGTGTCTTAAAGAAAACAAACTGTTTAGTCTCCTACATCATACTTGTAAAACTTCTTTCTTCTAAACAAACCTTGCATTGATAAATGAACACACGAGCACAGGAATTCCTTTAGAGTGAATCATCAGAAGGATCTCTCCACAAATGAAAAGTCATCTTAGTAATTGGATACCAATAACAGAAACATATTTAATTTCAAATTAAAGAAGTTCAACATATCAGGAGAAGATTGAAACTAATATTTTGACAGTTATTTAAGAAACTGCTTAATGTACTATCAAATCTATTTTTAATCTTCCATTTTGCCTTCGATTTGTGTGCTGCTTTTGTTATATTTGAATCCAAGTCCCTTTCTCCTCCAGAGTAAAGGTTTTTTTTTTTTAATTATACAATATCAAGAAGGGATTGTTGGAAGGAGAGGCAAAATAGATTTTTTTTATTTATTTATTTGTGAAAACCAAAATCCTTAAATGATGGGTTTTGATCATCTTGATCTGACACTAGCCAATCAAAATAATAAAAAAAATTACACACACACACAAGAATTCCTGCTTTGTATATCTCACTCCATACATAAATATTGTCAAGTTTGTCACATACTGAATCTATAGGTAGGGAAAAACTGCCCAATAATAACTACAGTTTCTTACCTTTAAAAGTGACCAATTACAGCTGCAAAATTCCCATAAAAATAAATTGAACCAGTCAAGATTTTTTGAAAAAAAACTACCCTACACGACTGCAGTTAAATTGTAACTTCCACAATGAATCAACAAGTAATAGTAATTGACTAGAGTTTACCATACCATGGTTGGTCAATCCGTAGATTGGTTCAAGTCTAAGGAACCCTAGTGACCCTCTAAGGGCGACCCCTAGGAGAAGCCGTAGCTATACAAGGGAACAGATACTGGAGTGGTTTCCTGTTGCCTTCTCCAGGATGCCATTACGGAATGACGTCGGACCGAAGAGAAAGTGAAGAGGAGGCTGACAACACAGGAAAGGAAATTAAAACATCCATGCTCTCGACTGGGATTTGAACCTGGGTACCGGCACACTGGCCTCACGGCAGAACGACGCACGACCATGCGGCATGGTGACTTTAAAAGTTTAGTGGTATATTTTCACATCCGCTGTCCACTCCCAATTCATTTTCTCACAAATTTGAACCTCCAGACAAGGAGCCTGAATTTGAAGAAAAATGATTATTTACATGTATTGTTTCGAAAGTTGACCCACACAGTATAATTTCTTGTAAACAAGAAAAATCTATGGCCATAATCAAAAGAGACCATTATTTCCACGATGGATGAACATTAATTAATTTTCTAGATATGATAGAATTAAATGGTATTTACGAAGTAGCATAATTCTTTTGGCGGTTTTTTTGTTTAAGTGCACTACCCTACTTAAATAACATTCTGCTTTAATTTAATTATAATCAAGTTAAAAAACGTGCAGGAATTACGAATACTTGATATGCTTGAAATAAAACCTTCATTTCTGTCCATAGAAACCTATCCTGAAAACAGCAATTTCTCACTCCAATTTTACCTTTCTTTTTCAATCAGTAAATAAATTCTACAGATCTATTATTTATTTTAACGATTTTTTTTCTTTTCAACAAAGCAATAGTTTATCAGAAGAATTTATTTTTAGATGGAAAAAACAATTCATTGAAAACAGAAAAATCGAAATATTTTTTTTGTAATTTTATTTTTTTTATTATTATAATAAAAGTTGTATTAGCTCATTATATTTTTAATTCTATTTTTTATTAGTACTTAACAGCTCTGCAAACGTATTCTAAAACTTGTATATTCAGAAATAAAGGAAATAAATTATTATTAATTTCTTAATTACAAAATAATTTTATCAAAAAGCTAGCTGAAATTACACAGAACTTCGTAATAAATAAATAAAACTTAAAAAGTTTTGTTCATTAATAACTTAATAAGTTACCCGATCTCTATAAATGAGGATTAACAGTGGCGTAGTGAGCATAACTGGCGTCCGGGGCATGCCCCCCCCCCTCGCTACGCCCCTGAGGATTAAATAGGAATTAAAAAAAAAAAAAAAGCAAGCCATATTTCGCTTGTATTTCTGTGTATATTTTTGTACGAATTTCAAAAGGCGACATTTGAATAACAAAAATAAATAAAAAAGGTTTGAAAATAAGAGTAATGTACAGAAAAATAGCATATTTTCTGATTTGAATTCTTCCATAAATCAGATGAATTTGTTTTCAGGAAAATAGATAGTTTCTTTTTCTTTTCACTTTTTTTTTCCCACCAAAGTAATTTTAATTGAAAAATATTGTTATATCATTTGCTTTATTTATATTCACATCTTTGTGTGCTTATTATAAGCAGAGAAACGAATATTTTTTATTCTTTGTCTATATACATATATAGGCTATAATTTTTAGCGACCCATTTGGTAGCTATTGTGTTTGTCCTCCCCTAACAACTCTCGAACGGAAGGCCCGATCGGCAAACGAACTTCCCATCGTGTTCAGAGCCCAAACACGGCAAGAATAGGGTATTTTCAGGACAACGCCCCCCCCCCCCGCCCATCTTCAAGATATTTGGCCTTGTTTTCGTTGGATTTCCACTATTAGCTTAAATATGAGAAATGCAACCATCGAATTTCAATTGTCAGCTATAACTTGATAGTTAAGGTCTAGGACTCATCTGCTGGAGGATGTCGGTTCAAAATTAGAAATAATTTAAAAATTATCTAATGTAACAGTAATAATAATAATAATAATACTTTTCCATTATTTCTGAATAAAAAAGAAAATAAAAGAAGCTGGCAAAATTACTGAAAATATAGAATTAAGAATATTGATAAGCTACAGACAAATAAGATTTATAGTATTAAAAGAAATATAATTACAGAAATTATTATTTAGATTTTTCTGTTTCAATAAATTGTTTACATCTAATCAGCGCTGTAAAGCAAGAATCACATCTAAAAATGAATTAAAACTTCTTTAATGAATTATTTCTTCTGATAAATTATTGCTTTGTTGAAAAGAAAGAAATCATTAAAATAGACAGCTTGTCTATAGAATAAACGTATATTACTTATTGATGTATTTGAGAAAATGAAGGTAAATTGGAGCGAGAAATTATTTTCAGCTTATATTTCTATAGGTAGAAATTACATACGACTACTACATCATTTGGCATTTACCTATTTCTTTTATCTCCGCAGTGTGGCGCTGCGTAAAGCAGACGAACTGAAGTTTTGATTGCATTGTGCAGTAGTTATGCAACAAAACTAAACTAAACATAATGTGGTCAAGGAAAAAATGATCCAACTCCATTTTTCGAAATTTTTGAGTTTGTGCTTTCATCTGTTTGCACTGTAAACTACATCCCCACTTACTTAATTTCTCAAATACTTTCAATAACATTTAATAACTAATACTCATAACGAACTACAAAACTTAAAGTTTAGAACAAAATGGCTCGTTAAAGTCCTGTAAAAAGGACGAAATATTGCCTTTAAGTTTTGTAGTTCGTTATGAGTATTAGTTATTACATCCCCACTTTATCATAAAAGTAATAAATGATCCGTGTGCATTGTACGTAACAAGAAACATCAGTATCCTACGGAAAAACGATCCAGCTCCAACCAAGCAAAGGAAAAACGATCCAGGTCCACACTATTATATTCATTATGTGCATCTAGAATTACTTAAAATAGTCTGATTTGTACCAAACAAATCGACAGCTGTAATTCAGATGAACATCCTGAGGTAACAAAGAAACCCCGAAACCAAAGGAAAGTGCAAGGAATGAGAATTATAATAATTGTTATATTATAAATAAATAATATTATTTTATTACAAATAATTGGTGAAGTGCCACTTCACCTACTTCCCATGAATAGCCGCCACTGCCCTAAGGACGTAGGAAGATAGACTCCACCTTCACTCGTTTCTCGATTTCTTTATCACCTCTGAGGATAGTCGACCGTTCCAGAGATGATGTCGAGGCCGTCATCGGGGATATAAGGTGGAGATCTGCCTGAGAGAAGCAGAACGTGTCAGCAGCAAGAAGCCGCTGCTGACACGTTCTGCTTCTCTCAGGCAGGAAGCCGCTAGGAAACTCCAGTCCGGGAGTTAAGAAGGCGTTACGAGGGCAGGAGCCCGAGGAGGAGGTAGTTGACCGTGTTTTGGGCAGGAGTCCAAAGAGAGACAACGAAGCTATCCGACAGCGTGGTTTGCCAGTCCGCTCTCCCGCTGCCGAGTTATCGAAGTCCGCCAGACGTTATAGGCACTGCCGGTAAAAGAAGAGAAGACAACGAAGCTACCCAACAGCGTGGATTGCTAGTCCGCTCTCCCGCTGCCGAGATAACGAAGTCCGCCAGCTTCCACGACTATTGCCGGTGAGGAAGACGACCCCGAACAGCGAGGACAGCCAGCCCGCTCTTCCCGCTGCCGAGCCATCGAGGTCCGCTAGCCAATCCAGACACCGACGGTGAAGTCGACAACCACCGATCGCAAGAATTCCCACTCAACTGCTCTGTACATTTTATTGAACAATAAAATTAACGGGCAACAGTTAAATTTGTATCGCCTAGTGATATCCTCACTGTCACATAATCGCGATTTCTATGCAGAGACCGATACCCAAATTCACTCAATTTTAATGTTCTATACAATGTATGCGGGAAACATTAATTTGGTAACTCAGGATAGTCAATAATCTATTATATTACTAAAATCTTATTTCTGTCTGTTCGGCTCAGTGCAACAATGGAAAACGGTTGTCCTATTGCGTTGTTGCGAGGAAGTCGACAAATGCAAAAGGCGCAATTGTTGTGATTTCCAATATTCACAAATGTTAGTGCAACACTGGAAAACGGTTTTTCATTGTTGCGAGGAAGTCGACAGATTCAAAATGAGCATTTTTGAACTTCAAAATTTTCTGTGAAAAAATTTCTACAATGAAACGTTCGCGACGGGAATCGAACCTGCAACCTTTTGATCCGAAGTCAGACGTCTTATTAGGCCAAGGGGACTACATTCAAATTGTTTCTTATCACTCCCTTTGTGTGTGTAGCGAAATGAGAGAGCCCGAGAAAAAAGAAAATTAACTCATTAATTTTAGGCTACTAGATTAAAATTTAAATTCCAATATTCATTTTTTTAGCTTCTCTCCATCAACAATGCGCGCACTATCAAATAATGAGTTCATTCAAAAAGGATTAAATATCACTCTTTTCCTTAACCGCTTGGAATCGATTCTTCTTGGATTATCTCATACTTATTAAGGGGATGGCCTAAGTTTCTTAGTAAGTTTTTTAGTTTCTTAGTAATGTCTGTCTGATATTTCATTTTTAAAAACATTTGTTTGTTTTATATCTAACTGCCGTGCAGAGAAACACGAATCTCAAAATTTTATCCGAACGTGATTTACTTAACTTTCCGAGGCCTCTTCTTGCCTAGTATAAATATCTTCTTTTCCTCCTTATGAAATTCATTCTTAACGGCATAAAAAGGCATCAGATATTCTTGTCAAAAAAGTAGTTTTCTGAATGACTAATGTGCTGTTCCAATTCTCGACTGACTTTTTACAATTACTTTTTAAATATTTATAAGGAGACCGCACTGCAGGCGGCCATGTTGAAACGAGGCCCTCAACATTAACAATCGCATGTTTTCTTGCTGCGTGATCGAAAAATAAATCTAATAATTTGAAGTTACATTTTCTCTCTCTTATAAACGTTAAATATTTTAAATTAACAATAATCTTCTAAATTCAGAATGAAATAACTAAAACGCCGAACTAAATTCTTCGCTGCAGAATATTTTACGCGGTTCTGACGTCACTTCAATCCTTCTTTCTACAAGAAACTGATAGTAATTTATTTCTTTTGAATACACCTCTTAAGCCACTGAATCAGTTCATTTATATGTAATGAACAAGGGTCATTGCTTTTTTTTTTTTTCAAGATATATATTTTCGTATTAATTTGTGAGCATAAAGTAAAATGAATATTTTCTATTTCCCAGTACAAAAGAATCTGAATTAGCATTTGTTGACTTTTTTGGAATTTTAATCAAAATTCGAAAATCTTTCTTTCGAAATTTTCATTTCTATTGCATTTTAGCTCTAAAATGTTTGTTTTTGTGGAATGAAAGATAGGAAACGATGAAATAAATAAAAACAATTTTAATTGAAATAATATATATAAAACTTTACTGTACTTTATATATATAATATAGAAATAATAAACATAACACTTGCATAAACCAACTGCAGTTAACTGGTTTTATAATGGCCTCGTAATTATTCAGATCATCATTCTGCAGTTCCGCGTTTTAGTTACTTCATCCATTTTCAGATGCTGGGAGGTCTGGCATCCCATGCGACCGTCGACGGCTACTCCGACAACGAAGTGATTCTTCCCGATACTCAAGGAACGGTGGTCAAGATCGAACAGGAAGACGATCCTTCCAATGAAGAATTGGATCCTGCATCTCTAGTGACAGTTTCTTTAGAAGATGGCCTCCCATTAGAAGCAAAACCTACAACTTCGATGAGAACTAGAGACATAAGACTCAAATTATTCCCAGTTTTTTGCTGATTCCGAATCTGGAGATGACCCACAATCAGAGCCTTTATGTCAAGAAAGCCTGGATCCTAGGCCTCGAAGGAAGAGTAAGCGTACATCACCAGTTGACAAAATCATTCAGCAGCAGGAACAACTGTTACAGAAGTTACTAAAGGCAGAGGAGCGTCGAAATGCATTTATGTTGCAGAAAGTGTTAGATGCTGAGAGCAGAATACTAGAGAAGCAGTTGGCCCATGAAAAAGCTATGATGGATAGATTGTTGGATTTTTTTCAGTGGTAACAGTCGGGGGACAAGTTCTCAGTGTTCTGATGGCTCCCAGTCTTCATCCGTTTCCGTATCAGTTTCTTCCAATGAATCAGAAACATTTACAGCAGAGCCTATTGCTTCGAATTGTGAAGTTTCAATTCTTAGATCTGAACTCACAAAAAGAGAAAAAAGCCCCTCATTATAAAAGAATTTCTTTAAGATAAACTTTAAATATAAAGTTGTAAAATATTCTTCATTTTTCTCTTTAATCTGTTCGTTTTTAAGGTAATTTAAAACAAAAAAAGAAAGAAATAAAAATGCTTATTTCAAGAAGATTTTTAGTAGTTGTTAAAAGCAATAAAGAAAATTAACTCATTTTACCATCTGAATTTAATAAAAGAGTTAAGATAAAAATGGATGATCTGAATAATACGAGGCCATTAAATATAAAACTTTACTATACTTTAAGAAATTAATTATTAATAATATATATAGAAATAATAAATATAAAGCTTTACTGTACTTTAAGAAATTAATTTACAAAATTTAAAATAATTTTGCTAATGAAAAAGACAAAGGGACATTTTACTTACATAGCTAAAATCATAGACTACTAAAATAGCAAATATTTTTGAAATGAGTTAAAAACCTTCTGAATTTCTGATTTTACATCAAAGCAGAGTCGTCACCATTTCGAAAATCTAGGGTGAGAATATCTGCAATTCTTCAGTGGGACAGGAAGTGTATTTAGCTGGATAACACCTAGGGGGAATGAAATGTACCAATATGATTGTTTTTTCTGTTTGTTAGATAGTCGACTCTTATCAGCTTCCTTAAACGGATGTAACCTCATTGGATTCTAAGCTTTCAACGCAAACCTCGCTGAACAAGTTGAACTGTTATCGTTCATCTTCATAACCTGAATCTTCTGATTCTAGCTTTCCTGAGATACAGAGCCGTCGCTACACTTTATGTTGAATAGCCTCAATTATATATTTCATGGTGGTATTCTTTGATTCTAGAAAGCAGCTGACTGGCTTCGGGGTGCATTTAGTTGCACAAGGAGCAGTGCGAGGTTTTGGGCATTTAGAATGACCCGGGAGTGGTTTACAGTAATAGCGCGCTGGACACGCAGCAGCACATGACGGAGGATATGACTGAGGACATTGCTGTGGACAAGATGGAGGGCATTATGCCGGGCAAGGTGGTTGATGATTTGGCGGAGGACGTTGCGGAGAGCGTGGCGATGGACAATGTGGTTCCGGATAAGTTGGTGGAAGACATACAGGACGATATTCCGATAACGGGAATGACGATGATGGACTCTCCTACGGACATAATAGATGTGGATACGAGGACGAACGCTATCTGAATCGCTCCAGTCGCTCATTTCCTATAATTTTCATTGATTCTAACTCTGCTTTAGAAAAAACCTAAGAAAGTAAAAGTTACATTAAAATAAAATTTAAAATTATATATATTTAATCACAACTAAAGGGAATTTTACTTTTCAGATAATGAAACAAAATCTCATATAAAAGGGTGGGGGGGGTCTGCTATTAAAAATAAGCTTATTTGAATTTTTTTTTACAATCGACCATTGAGTTAATGTCGTTGAAGAAAAAATTTTCAAAATTATTTTGTTCCAAATCAACTATGTATTTTTATTATTGTCTACCTAAAAATATTTGTAACTATATACAGTAGATATAAAACAAGATATTTATTTACGAAGTATCATTTGTATGAAAATAATAATTTTTAAATCATAGCCTATCCCTGATTATGTCAAAAAAGCAATTCTTTTAATTTCTTATACAATGACTGTAATTAAGATCTATTCTTATATATTTTTTTGGCCTATATTTGGTTCCATTCAACTTCACTAGCTTCTTTCCTTTAATGATTTGAATGAATATTGATATGGACTTTCTGATTGTAAAGCCCTGCAGAATGATGCGTGGAAGTTACGCTTCATTCTGAATCACAATGTGCGTTATACAGGGTGTCCCAGGAGGAAAGATCAATATTTTGGGATGAGATAGTATAGGTCATTTTAAGCAAAAAAGTTCCTATGAACGAGTGTCCTATTCCGAATGGTTTCAGAGATAATTGAAATTTGGCCCCAATTGTCACTGCGTCTGTTGGTCGTAGTTTTCCTTCTCTTCCACGGCACTGCACCAAGATTTCCAGACCTAATTCCCTTGGATTTGTGTGTATGGGGTTGGATGAAGTGTACGACGTCGAATTGCTCGCTCACATAATGAATGCTTTTGTGCTCATAAAGGAACGTCATGATGAACTCAAGACAAGCAACACGTCATGTTCTTACAAGGGTTGAGAAATGCATTGATGTTGCCTGTGGAATTTTTGAAACTTTATTATAAACTGTAAGAAATGTGTAACTTGACCAATAAATATTAGAAACAGTATCTCTTTATCATTCATTTTGAAACTGTACTTCCAAAATTGCTCTATCTCGGAAACCATTCGGAATAGGATACTCGTCCATATGGTCTTTTTTGCTTGAAATGGACGATACTATCACCTCCCAAAATATTGACCTTTCCTCCTGGACACCCTGTATATTACACACACAAAGTTAAATGTACCTAAATTATACTGTAACGGAGACGCCTTTTTTAAAAGTATTACCTGTACATCTTAGCGGATTCGCGACCACTAAAAGAGAAACACTGCTCTAGTAGCCCCCTATTTAAAAAAAATCCTAGTTTGTAATTAGACTTAAGTCAGAAAAATGTTGTAAATTCCGCCTCTATTAATTAATCCTCGGTCATTACATAAAGGAAAATATTATGTATAAATTCTTTTCTTAAATTCTCTTAAAATTTATGGCTTTTAAATGTAATATCAGATATTTAAATCATAAGTATCTAATCTATATTAAAACTCATTATACGAATAGAGATAATTTTATAATTTCCATTCAAATCTAATACAGGTCGACCGTCGGATTTTCCGGATCACAGAAGGTTAGATGCGAATACACCTTTAACTTAACAGTTAACCACCTCATCGTACCTTTAAAATACACTGTAAAATCAGTACAAGTTGGTTAATAAATTAAAGAGAAACATTAAATTTAAAGTTAAGTTTTAATGAAGCACAGGTAATGGACCACTTGAGGTTTACGCCCCTATCGACGTCACGTATGACGTGTATCCCACATGCGGCGAGAGCTAATGGGATAAACAAACATATAACTTTGTTTGAATTACTTAAATAATCGTCGATATTTGATATTTCAAGACGATGGTTCAGTTCAATACTGTGCAGATCCAGTACTGTGATAATTCTGTAAAAACGCTTAGAATATCCTTCTTTAATATAATATTTCTTCTGTATCTAAACCGGTTAAAACAAAGCCCGTGGCTTTGTTTATCCCACATGCGAAGCAGTAGCATGGTGGGATATTTTGTAACTACGAAGCTCCGCCTATCCTCAAGTGATCCATTAAATTATATCCTCCTTTGAAAATATATTGCTGTCGCCTTCTTCAATAGGCGATAATCAACTCTATATCCAATCTGAAGATTTTGGAAGGCTTACAATCGTTGCATCCAAATCAAATCTTAGTTCAGCCTCCATATCTATTAGGGTTAAAATGAAGCACATGGCTTTGTTTATCCCACAAGCCAAAAAGTAGACTGGTGAGATATTTTGGAACTACGAAGTCCCGCCTATCCTCAAGTGGTCCATTCTCGTGACTTACACAAGAAATCACTGCCGTTTCCAAAGTGAAGCATTTCCTTTATTCAATGGAACCATGGTTGGTCAGGGTGTCTACCAACCGGGAAATCCGGGAATTGTATGGGGAATTTGGGTTGACATGAAATGTACGGGAAAATCAGACTATGTCCTTAAATTTTAAGCATTTTTTTTTTTTTTTGGTTGAACAGAATTTTTTGTGAAAATGTCCTTAAATGTACAGGAATTGTCCTTAAATTTTTTGTTTGAGATTCAGTAGACACCCTGTTGGTGCTAAAAGTGAGCAACAATAAATGGAGATAAACAATGGTGTTTGTAAGTGACATCAACAGTGTTTAAGCAGCAAGTAGCGGGAGGTGTTGCGGCGACACGGGAAATTTTAAATTACGCTAGCCGAAATTAATGCCGGATTAATAATGATGATCGACCTATATTAGAACTGAATTCATTGGTCGTATTAAAAAAAAAAACTGCCTTCTTATAATTCTGGGCAAAACTTCGAACAGCGGTCCCAAATTATGAAAACCTTTTAAATGATACAACAGTACGACTGAAGGATAACACATAGCCAGAGTTATTAAACATCAAATCACAGTTTTCGCTCAACATATTTCAGTATTGTCCGAATACCACAGTTTGCAAAAAACGATCCAGCACGGACACTGGTGCGGCTCTGACAGTCTCGAAAACCTTTCAGGTGCATCTGCTCGCCGCATCAACGCTATAGGCCGGTGACACTTTCCACAGTCGCAGTCGTTGCTGTTTCGGATCAACCTATGTTTGGCAAGCCATGTCAACCATTGCATACTGTTATGCATGTGTCCGTAAATATCTCGCGGTGAGCAGTCAAAGACTTCTAAAGCTTTCCGCTGTAAAACTGCATGACTTATTACTCTTGCAGCCATGCCACGTTCAAAATGATTTTTAAGCAAGAATACACAATGTTTCATCAATAACAATTACGAAGTCATTACACTCTGGCTATTATGTTATCCTTCACAGTCATACTGTTATCTGTCATTAAAAAGGTTTTCATAATTTGGGACCGCCGTTCTGAGTTTTGCCTAATTCTGGAATACTTTGGTTTTTAGATTCAAATTTTGACTTTTTTTTTTTTTCTCAAAAAAACTTCTGAATTGTATTTTTGATTTATGTAAAATAATAAAAGTATCTCAAAGATTAGTGGAATGGTAATTTAAGAAATTGAGATCTTATGAATTTAATCACAAGTGAACGATTTTAATTATATTCCTCAATAGTAAAGTAATATTTGACATTAATTGTAATAGGCTTAACGCAGCACCATCCAAAAACAGTTTATTAAGGCCGCGGTGCCAGTCAGGCCTATCCATGGCCAATTTAAAAAAAAAAAAAATAAATAACATTAATTGTAATACAATTTTTAATGAAGCAAACTTTATTCAAAATTAATTATGCTGATATTAAGGTAGAATTCTCGAGACCTGTATCAATCTCATTTCAGTAAAACTTCCAAATATTTTCCAGAATATTAAAAATAGAATTTTGTTCAAAAACTTCGCTCTTTAAAGTAACACTTACTGTTAATTTTAAAATTTATAAAAAACTTTTTTTCTTTTTTTTTTTTAAAAAAAAGTAGAAATAAATTTGATTTAAGTACAAGAAATCATTTAGATAAGATTTTTAGGGTTGTTGATTAAAGATGCTACCGCCCACACACAATTCAGAATATGCAACCTAATCTGTTCTAAAATATCAAATCTTTTTAAAGTATATTTGTCTGTCTTTTTAATTTTACCTAATAAATAATAAATGCTTCTTTTTCTGACCATAGAAAGGAAGATGTATACAAATTCATTAAAATAAATATATTCTTAACATTAAAAAACAATGAAATCAAATATTAAATTAGAAGCTTCACAAAATGGCGATTAACTAGGATCTCTTATTATTCGAAAGTTCATTTTTTCACTTGTATTCAAAATTCCATCGACAATTTATTCGAAAAGAATTATATTATCGAAAGGAATTCAATAAATAGTTGAGAAAACAAAATACCAAAAAAAAAGAAAAAAAAAAGAAAGAAAGTTTACTTCGTTGGCATCTTACAAAGTAAAATTCTTAATTAAATAAAAAAAATAAATAAATAAGAATTTTATTAACTAAAAAATAAACAGTTAATTCTAAATAAAATAAATCCAATAAATCCTCTAAACTTAAGCCTAAACTTAAAACCTAAAGAACAGTCGATCAGAATTTTTTAATTGAAGCAAATATGGAAATCTTGAATAAGAAATAAATTGAATTTACAATAATGACAAGGAATTTGTAAAATTTTTGGAATGATCAAGATCGTAACTGCCTAAACAAAAATAAAATTAGATTTTGAAATAAAAACGTATATATAAATTCTGAAAATTTGTATTTTAATCATAATTATAGTTGGAAAATTTATCTTTGTTTAAGCAATTTCAATAAATAATAAAATTAATTATTAATAAATTATAAAAGTTAGGTTTACGTATAGAATATAAAATATTGAAATTCATTACTGTATCTTTTATCGTTGAGAACAATCGGATATCCAAAAATTAAGAAAAAAAATCACTGAAAAATAACTACTTAAAATGTCAGCTTAATTCTGACTTTCACTGTATTTTAGACTTAAGCATTTAAAGCTTGGATTTAAAGTTACAGAATTTAAAAAATAATAAAGTGTATTAGGTTTAATAAAAAATAATAACAATGGGCGAGACCAAATTGTATACAAAATCGGGTTCCACATTTGTTCCGACGTTTTATCATATTAGGTTTACTTATGATAATATATTGGCATTTATTATTAAAACTTAAAATATATATATATATATTTAGGGTTAAATATATATATATAATTATTAGGGTTACAATATTTCAATAATTCTTAAACAAATCGGTGAAATTTTAATGAATTTTCTGCATCTTTTCCGATTTAATAAGTTTAACAGTAATTCTAGTTAAGCCTAAAAAACTTTTAGAATATAAAATCGTTTCAAATCAACTTTAATGTTTTCCCTAACAACATTTTACATGGATTCAAAAGCCTCCTTAAAAACTCTTGATAAATAATTTAAATAATCAACTTTGATAATAAAAAATGATAAAAAAATATTAAGCACGTCTGAAATATTAAAATAGATTTCTTACCAAACATTTTAAAAACTCCAGGCTTTATTCGTGACTGTTTTAGAAATCAGATCTACTATTCACAAATTTTTTCGTTTTTATGATTTTTTTTTTTCTATTCGAATGGATTATAAGCTTACTAAAACATGCTTTCTGTATGAGATGTAATGAAAGATGGATTTTAAAGGATGAAAAACCTCTTCACATCACTTCGTTTTGAACGCAATAATGTAGATGTCAAACAGATGTCTCCACGTTTTCTGATTGTTAATCTTTGCTTACGTGGAATTCCTAATTGTAATCGAGACAATGTCTCGAGCTGTTCGATTATTAAGAGGTAACTTTCCTTTTTTACTTAAAAAAAATAATAATAACAATTCTGAAGTAAGACGCTATTACTTCTTCTTTTTCATTTTATTATTTGTCATTATTATACACATTTATTCTAACATTTTGAAACACAATCAGAGATATGATACACAAATACATCGAAAACAGTATATATGTTTTTCCATCAAAAAAACAAAATTCTTTGTAAAGAGAATTTTTCTGTCACTTATAAAAACACTGCCCTTCAGGAAGTGCATTCCTTCAAATATTTGGGTATCTTTCTCACACAGGATCTTTCATGAAATCTACATACGCAACAAATTTCTTATAAAATTTCTAAAAACTTGGGCATTATTAAAAAACTAAACTTTCTACCGACACAAATACTTCTAAATCTATATTGGTCCTTAATCCACTCCAACATATGCTACGGTATTGCAATGTGGGGCACCGCCTCTAAATTTTATCAAAACATGATTCTTAAGGTACAAAAACACTTCCTGAGATTTTTGGACGGAAAGCCAATGCAATACTCGACTAAATCTCTTTGGCACAAATATAAAGTTATCTCCTTCCATGACCTCTATAACCTACAGTTAGCTCTCTTCACCTATAAATTACTTAATAAAAATATCTCTTCTTCTATCACACTACCTACTAAGCCCCAGTCACATCTTTACAATACAAGAACCTCCTCAACTCTATTTACTCCAAAAATCGCATCAAATTATCAAAAAAGAGCTCTTAGCTACTCTGCTCCTTCTCTGTGGAATAAAATTCCCCCCAATATTCGTGAAAGTCCCAATTTAAAACAGTTCAAAAGAAAACTAAAACATCATCTGCCTGCACTAACATAACCTTTCACAATTTTACAATTATCATTCTTACCTTCTCTTCTCTCCCATCCATAAGTTAATTCCTAATCTATCCGTTGTCAAGTCGCAAACGTCTACCTTCATCAGATATCTTCCAACCTTTCCTCTCCTCTTCCTCATATCGCTATTTCTCTTTCTATTCTCTTTACTTTCCATCTATTTGGGCTAGGCTTAACTTCTTATCCGAAAATTTCTGTTCACGAATTATATGACATTTTTTAATTATATATTTCATTATCTTAGTTATTTTACGAAGACTGTATATATCACCAGATCTAAACTCCACAATTATGTAATTCTTTTTCACATTTTTATTACAAATTAACTGTTCCTTTTATCCCCATTATATTTATTAGTTTCAATGTTTTTGTGTTATGCTCTGTTTTGTTTTCTCCATTATATGTAACCAGTAATGCTTTTTGTATTTTATTTTAATTTATTTTATTTTTTCTTGCCTGTAATTGACTCCCTGCCTGCCTTCTCGACGGGACTACCCTTAAGGCACAGGGAAGTCACACTCTATTATGTATTATCAAACTTTTGTAAGGCAAATAAATTATTATTATTTATTATTAAAAACACCAAAAAAATCACTGACTGGAGCCTCTAGTTGATTACTAATATTATTTTATTAAAATATTTATATTAGGAATTAAGCTTCATTAAAAGTATTTGTGATTAGGAAAAGCATTCCGAAGTTATTTTGGCTCTTCCATTTTGCTAGAATTTGGTGAAATCAGAGAATTAATCGAAATAAGTAAACAAACGACGGCACTTCTTTGAATCATCAGGCACGATAAACCTCTTTTCATTTCAGAGAATGAATCATTTGCTGTATTATCTGTGCTTAAAATTATAATGATTAGAAATACTACATTCAAAATAAGCTATAGATGTTGCAAAAAAATTTAAACAATTAAAAGAGGTCATACAAATAGTCAAATTCTCTAAAAAAAAAAAAAATCATTAATTCACTGAAAATAAATTCCTTTATTCCATAAATATCTACATCGCATTTTTCAAATTTCGACCTGGAATTCTTCCTCATAATTTCCAACTGCAATATGAAAACATTTTATAGGCGATCAGAAACTCCCACGGGGTGGGGTGGGAGTTTGAAGCCGTTCTCCCCCCCCCCCCCCCCCCACACAGAAACGAGAAGAAAACGTTTATTAAAGCAATGACGTGTTTATATCTTATTATTTTGGAAAGAAATCTTTGAAACAATTTATTTTTAAATAGGCCTATATCTGAATGGACTTTTTACAATACCGGTATCCTTAGGGCCCCTCCGCCCCATCCCCTCAAAAAACAATCCTAGGAGCGCCACTGTAAGTGATACTTATTATTTTATAATTGTTGAAAACAATAAAAATTCAACAATTTTTATTTTTATTTATGTATTTTTTTTAAGAAAATAAATAGAATAAATAAATTCTTTATTTTCTTCGATAAATGACTGCGATAAAATAGACAGAGATACGTACATTTAAAAATAATTATTTTTTGAAAAATTATAAAACACATCATAATATTTTCTTTAAAGAAAAATTCCTAAGGCAAACAAAATACAAATAGATATATAAAAAAAAAATCACCAGATTATACTTAGGAATACAATTAAAAAATATTTCTGTATAAATCAAGCAATGTTAACTTCAACGTGATGTTTATTACATGTAGAATACTTTCTTTCCAAGAACATAGTGTAGTTAGTTTTTTTGTATAATTTTATATCATATAGGGAACTTTGCCTGAAATCTGTTTCAGCTATGCGATGTATGGATCATCACAATGCCATTACTGAAAAATCCCGGACATGTTTAAGATTTTTATTGGGGAGCACTAACTTCATTAGTATGATCCTCCCAATAGGCTATTGTATTATTATGTTCTGTGATTAAATTTAGTTATAAAAATTAGATTTACTTCGTGATATTTCGTATTTTAAAACTGTTCAGTTATTGAATTTTTTTGCTCTTAAAAAAAATAATTTCTAAATTAAGCCTTTAAATATATTTTCATTATGAACGTGGGTGTGTTTTCATTGTAAGCCGAATACAGTTTTCTGTGAGGATTTACAAACCAATTCCTTGATAGCATCTGAACGATTGGACAAGGCTAATTAACATTATTATTTGAACAGCGAAAGGGTTGATAGTTGGATTGTTTATGGTAGAATGAAAATAAAAACATCACTTTTCCCTTCCTTGTCAACAATTCTTTTCTTTCATTTTACCAAACCATTATTTTGATTACTCGATGATGGTGATTACAAAATCGAAAGTCCAAAGAATATAACAGCAGAGATTAGTGAGGAATAAAATCCACAGCGAAAGCACCAAATCCGACTGAAACTTTTAAATCGTTAACTTCCTAACTGTATTTAGTATTTTTTTTTTTCTGCATAAGCTCTATCTGCAAAAAAAAAAAAAAAAATGAGAAAAAAACATCTGCTCTTTGCTTCAAGTGACAACTGAAAACTCGACCCTCCCTCCCCACCGCTGCAGATGCACTGCATTAATGACTATTCAGCTGTCGTTAGAGAATGCAGCCAAGTAAATTAATGATTCACTCGCTATCTAGGAACAGATGTCATCTATTTCACTTCTAGAGATTATAGAATCTCATCAATGTCACCACTGAAGGGAACTACAGTTTAGTTTAAAACACCCGTAATTTGCAATGAAGAAAGCATTTTCCTTGTATAAATGCCAGCGCTTTTTTTTTTTTTTGACGATCAGCAAAATCATTAAATCCAATTAATTCTCATCTTTTTTAAGTCCGAGTAAAGATATATATATATATATAAAAACATAAATAAAATAAAATGGAGAAATATTGTAATAGTGTTTCTGGGAGTCTTTTATGTTTTGAACAAAACAAGCAGAAAACAATACTGAAGTACATTTCCAAATATCACAGAACTGTCACTAACATAAAAAAAAAATGGATTAATAATATATTTCGCACCTAAAAAAAATGTAGTTTGATCAATAATGTATTTATTATTTTGCAAATTAACATATATATTGCAATTGTTATTATACTTCAGTGGTTGACTTTAATAGTTAATTATCTGACGTTGGTCGGTATAATACGTGTATTTCCAGCTCCTTCAGCCAAGCGTAGGATTCTTTGCATAATGTTAGTATTCTGCAGCGGAGCAACATCTTTCCAATTTAGATTAGGATAGGCCTACAACAATAAACGTAATACCAAAAAGCTCTTTACAATACCAACAGTAAAATATTTAATTAGAACAACATAGAATTAATAACATTCCTTTAGATTTTCATACTGTGATATTCGGTTAACGGCTACAATAAAATCAAGCTGAAGTTCAAATCTAGTAGCCTAATTGATCACCTATTCTAAAGTCCTATTTGCAGTCAGTTTTTTTGGCTAAACCGGAGAATACGGTACCTGCCAATCACAGTCTTCGTAAGGATACATCCGTGCAGGGACACAGGATGGTGCATACTATTATCTCAAGATCGCAGTTAGCCAGATGAAGGTTTTTCTACTAAAAGATCGTGCAAAATCATTTTTAAATAAGCTTACC
The DNA here is from genome assembly GCA_023159025.1 of Thereuonema tuberculata. Classification (NCBI taxonomy): domain Eukaryota; kingdom Metazoa; phylum Arthropoda; class Chilopoda; order Scutigeromorpha; family Scutigeridae; genus Thereuonema; species Thereuonema tuberculata. The sequence goes on along the minus strand of JAFIDM010000007.1, from coordinate 24,656,421 downwards.
TGCAAATCTCATTCTACTTTTCACTAGTTAATTGAAAAACTAAAATTCATATCTTAAAAGTAGTGCCAAGGCGGCCATATTATCGAAAGCCTGGTACCGTAATCTCCGGTTTCACCACATAAGCAATCACGGGATAGTTTCATTTTAACTTCCATTCTGCGAGATCTTTCAGTGCAAAGCAGAAAAGTACTGCAGATTCAATTGCCTGAAATCGAGGATGAAGCTTAGTAATTCTATTTACAAGGACAAGCAATTGGATTTCATGATTTAAGACAGAAATAGAACTACTACACTTCAGTCAAATATACCAAATCCAAATGTTCAAGCATCTAAATCAACAATGGACTCCAATATTATTGTAATGGTGAAACCGGAGATGAGGGTACAAGCCTTCGAGGTAATGGCCGCTTTGGAACTATTTTCCGAATCGGAAAAAAATTAGAAAGGGCCAAATCTTTTTCGAAATTTACCAAAAGATACAGCCTGCAGCTGAGTAGACCTAACTTCTCTAACTAATCGGAATCGACGATTCGTTCCTTCGGAACTCAATAGCATGTAAGTTGTTTCTTAGGCTAATTCGCTCCGCCACGTATCCTTCCGATCACTGCGATTGGCTTGAACCCTCTTCTCCGTTTTAGCCATTGTAATAATGTTCATAAACCCATACCTAAACAGTAATAATCTTATAAACTATTTAATAATTTGTAAAGCAGTCGAAGACCGCGAAGAGAGCAGGGATATATCCTATATTCATAGCAATGAAAGCCTTTATTTATAATTCCCAGTAAATTACAAAAACATCTTCAGTTTTCCTAATACATTTTGCCTAAATTCATTCTTTGCGTGGCATAAATCTGAAAATATAATTGTAGAATTACTTTTTTAATTTGTTGGGCAAATTTCAAACATTTAAACTGCATCATTAGGGACGTTTTATTACGATACCTACATATTTATCTCCAGTATTCGTCAAGTTAACAATGGCAAAAAAATATTACAAAAATAAAAAAATAAAAAAGTAATCCTAAGAATTTGTTTCAATACGGCTTGCATTAACTGATTAGATGCAAACTACTGCGATAAATTTTCTCTGAATCATAATAAAAGTTCTGAATTAAGATTAATCAAGCAGAGCACCTATCACGTTGCCAATTTCAATTTGGGTGGAGCAATGAGATTACATTCGTTCCCCAACACGGATCAATTTAAAAGGACGAGGTTATTTGCATTGCGCCGAGAAGCAAAGCCTTAATGTTCGTAGAAAAACATCTGGCTTTGTTGTACCGCAAGTCCGTAAATTAATTTGATTTGGTTGAAACAGGAAGCGAACCAAACAAGTTATGAATGCTTCATTTGGGTTAAACATATTTTCAAAATGAAGTACGTGCTATATCGTAATTTATAAAACAATACTTAATAAACGAAATTATCTTAAATAATATTTAGCTTTCAACTTACTTAGTGTCTAGCAGCCTTCTTCTGTTAAGGACAGGAAGGTCCATTTTTCCAGATAGGTAGAACTAACACAATTACCTTTTAAATTATTTAAATTTCGTTATAAATCAAATATATATTCATAAAATTTGAATAATATAAAGTGTTTCATTAGGAGCGAGAGAAGCACGATTATATCTATTTCCCTACTTTAAAGAATTTTAAACTTGCTCCTTTGAAATTTTCTTGATATTTAACACATCAGTATATACTGGTCTAGATTTTCGTTAATAAATCCTTTTTATAGAATAAAAACTTTCAATTTTTCTGGTTTACCCTTCCAGGCTGACCAGACGAAATAGGAATAGGTTTGATTAAACAGGGAAAGAAAAATAACATGTACTGTTCGGTTTTGTTTACGAGCGCCTATAGCGCTTTTGCGCATGCCTCAGGTCTCCTTCGATTTCATCAAAATAGGTGTGAGGAGAAACAAAGAGGGGATGTTTACTTTTTATCAGTGCTAGTTTACTAGTAGCTGAGTTCTATTTGCGCTTTTCGGGAAAGAATTATGGAAAGAATAAATACTATTGCAGTATTGCAAAAATAACAGGTACTAAAAGAAAAACAGGAAAGTGCCCATCTCAGCGTATCACCCCTTTGCGGAGTAGAAACGTCCGCGAGTGGTGGTTCTCGCTTCCGAAAACGAACAGTACCTTCAACTCAGTTCTTCTCATCAGAAATTTATTATAAATTTATTATAATGAAACTCTTGAATCGAAATATTCCATCCGTCCGTCTCTGATCAAGATAATTAAAAAAAAACAAAAAATACTCTGAAACAGCCAAACTAATAGTAGATTTATATTAAATCCCTATTGATTTTGGTTTGTGTTGATCTATAGGTAAAGAATTATAGTCAAAAATCGATAACCACATTTTCGTTAAAGCACAATAATCATGTTTTAGTCTTTAAATACGTACTTATCTTAAAATACTGGAGCTTCATTGTGATCTTTCATTTTGAAAGAAACTGACTTGTAAGTTGAGGTCAGGTGACCAGTCCAATGCCTCCAGGACAGAAACCAGTGCAGAGGGTTGGGTGGATCCTGGAATTTAGCGTGAAAAAAAATCTCCGACCTTGCTGCGAGGTAAGATCTTAGGACCAAAAGAATATTTTTCTTCATCATAAATGGTAAACAAGTAGAAAAGCTGTTAGTTTTACTGTGTGTGCTCATCCACAGTACATTTATATTTTCCTGAACCATGTAATGCAAATTTTCCAGAGTTTCTATAAGATTTTTGAGGTTCCATCCTGCAACAGTAAACAAAAAAGTCCTCTCCAAAATTTTGGGGAAGATTGGTGGTGGTGAGGGATGACTAGAAATTGGATCTCTGTCACAAAATACATAAAGAAGGGTGGGACACAATCAGACATGTTAAATTATGAGCCACTGAAACAGGTGACTGCATCTGACACCTAGGATGGTAACAAGTAGTAACCCCCTGCCCTTCTGATGAGATTTCCTTTGCCAAAGGAGACATCTTTTTATGATTTTCGTTAAGTTTTTGAAGAATTCTCACTAAAAGTGCTTCATTTTATTTATGATATAATAATGCGCAAAACATTATTTCGTGGGTTTCCAATAACTAAGTATTTAATTTTAAAATGCATAGCGTAAATTTCTGTTGGTAAAAATTTCAAAATGCAGTCGCAATATTTTGTTTTCTTGCAAGGTTGGGACACTATCAGACAATGACAAGAGGAATAAAATTTTGGCTATACAGGACAATATGGTACCCCGCACAAGGATACTTCGCCGGCTGTCTTGTTACCACTTCCCCACGAGGGAGGAAAAGTTAGCTTAGTATTAGCCCGAGTAAAGTGTGTGTGCCAATTAGCTTTAGGATAGGTAAATTGAGATAACATGCATTCTAGGATATTTATATTGAAAACATTTTGAAAGTACTATGTCTCGTGGATGGTTCCTTCACTGCCAGTCTGATACTGTAATCTCTGGTTTCACCATAATTTTTATTTTGCAGGCAGAGATGGTTTGAAACAGAATCAAAAACTTTTTATAAACCTCAACAGTTTTAAGGAGATCCGAAAGCTGGTGACAGGAAAGAAGGGAAAAAAAGACCAGAAAGAGGCCGAAGTTTCTTTCCATCTGACACTCCAGAAAAGAGAATAATATTAGGTTGTTCTGAAAATACTGGCCGATTTCAGAAACAAACATTTATTCTTGAAAAATTTTACACTACGTATGCTAAAATTAGTCACAGTATGATCCCTGAACATCTATACATCTCTGCCATCGATGAACAAGATCATTTATGCGTTGTCGATAAAAATCCTCAGGCTTTGATGCTAAGAAACCTTTGAATCCAACTTCCACCTCAGTTTTGTTCTTGAAAGTTTTGTTGCTTTCAACAAAAAAGTGTCTAGATGCTTGAAAAAATGGTAGTCAGTGAAATGCCGCTATTTGATCAAGAAATAAATCATTAGAGTTTCGCATTGAACACACTTCAAAACGCCGAATTCTTTGATTTTCATCGAGCTCATGAGGGACCCATTTATCAAGCTTTCTCACCTTACCAATTTGCATCAGATAGTTGAAATACTGACATCAAGGGCCTCAGACATTCTCTGACACTTTGACGTGGGTTTTCTTCAACCATTGCGTTCAAACGTTCATTGTCAAGGGCGCATGGCCGTCCTCAACCTTCTTCATCTTCAAGGCTCTCATTGCCACTACAGAATTTCTGAAACCACCTTCGATCACTTGTGGACCATTCTCCCCATGCTATATTGATATTGGGAAGCATTATGAACGAGTCTGAACTCAAGCAAGAAAAGTAAATGCATTTCTTCTTTTTTCATCTTCGTTATTAAGGGCTTATATGCTTTAAAATTGTACTATGAAAGAAATTATTAGAGAATTATTAAAGAGTACACATCAATTATTAAGCATGTAAAACTTTGTATAAAACACTGCAAAAATAGCAATTACTTTCAATTGTTAAAAGCGAGTCAGAAAATCGGCCAGTATTTTCCGAACAACCTAATAGAAGAAAGAGAGCAAGCTCATTACAATCCGCACAAGAAAGTAGCTCCGGGAAGAAAAGAAGACACAAGAGAGGAAACAAACTGCTTTTAGAGGATTCAGACAGCGAAGACAGTGCAGGACGAATAAGTAATATGGACAAGGAACGTGATGACTCAGCAGCATCCTGTTCATCCGAAGATATCGACTGGTCACCACGCCCGGATCCTAGTAGATTTAAAGAACTCGAGAAAATTTCGAAAGTTGTGATTACTTATTAGTGCAGTTTATGAAGATGATGATGATTTATTACGTGGGGAAAATTATAGACGAAGGGAGACTATGTGGTTAAATTCTAAGATCAAAAGATGGGAACAAATTTATCGTATCAATAGTAAAGGACGTAGCTCTCGTAGCCAAGACATCAAACTGCTTTTGCCTATTCCCATAGTCAATAAGGGGACCAAAAGGCAAACATCTTGCTTGCAATTCGAAAGAAATTTCGAGTTGCTGGGTGTTTGGTAATGCTTATCTGATTGTACCCCCTAGTTAGGGTACAAATCAGATGCTTTGTCATTTCTCAAAAAAAAAAAAATTAAAAGTACATGAATGCATTTTACTATCTTTTTTCTTATTATGCACTTTTGTTGCCAAGAAAGTATAGTTTCATTACACATAAAAAAAACTGGAATAACTAATGAAAAATAAAATGTTCCTTTTTCAAAGAAAATTTTTGTCTGATTGTGCTCCACCCTCCCCAAACCTAATTTCTTTAATTGTATGTATGTGACAATCACTGCTGTTACTCGTCAGCAAAATGTTTTCTGTAGCATCAAAATTTATTTTTGTTTCAACTTCATCCTATATTTTGGAATTAAGTGAATGAAAACCAAAGTTACAAAGAAATCCAAAATGTTTAAATTATTACTGCTCCTTACAATACTAATAATATAAATTCAAAAATATGTCTACTGTTATCTGAAGTATAAAGTCACTAAAACACACAAATCATAGCTTTCTTGTACTCTCCTATTTCTTTAAAATAGGAATATCTTAAGAATGAATAGATACTACGAGGCATGTTTTTTAAGTAAGTACCGTTTTGCAATAAAACCAAAACTAGTAAAGATAGTGTCAAAAAAAATTTTATATTTTATTCCTGAAACATTAAGCTATTTTTCAACATAATTTCCTTGTTTGTTTAAACACGTATCACAGCGTTATATCAGTTTTTGTATACCGATGTCATAGCAATCAGCCGCCGGTGAAGACAACCAGGATTCAACTGCTGTTTTCCCTTCTTCGTCTGTTTCCAACCGTTTACCACCGAGAAACTCTTCCTGTGTACGGGCCCTAATGCAATGAGAGCCAGCAAAGTGCATAAAAGGGTGAGATTGTTCAAAGATGGGTGTGGCAATGTTCATGATGAAACAAGGTCGGGGCGACCTTCTGTAATCACAGATCATTTGGTACGCACAGTTGATATCAAAATTTCTGCAGACAGGCGATGCAGGATTTCCATTTTGTCATTGGAAGTTCCACAAATGTGCTTCCTGAAAGAGTTTCTCGGTGGTAAACGGTTGGAAACAGACGAAGAAGGGAAAACAAGCGGTTGAATCCTGGTTGTCTTCACCGGCGGCTGATTGCTATGACATCGATATACAAAAACTGATATAACGCTGTGATACGTGTTTACACAAACAAGGAAATTATGTTGAAAAATAGCTTAATGTTTCAGGAATAAAATATAAAAAAAAAATTGACACTATCTTTACTAGTTTTGGTTTTATTGCAAAACAGTACTTACTTATAAAACATGCCTCGTATTTAGATTGAGTTGCCTAAAATAGTTCAATCAATTGTTTCCTCCTCTCTCTCATGTGAACCTGATCTTAAAAGCCAAAATATCGGGCCAGCTACTGAGACAACTGTACACCAGAAAACTGTATTTTTAAATAAAATATAGTTGCCATGTTAATTTTTTATTTGCCAATTTTTGGCATTTTGTAGGTGCCATGAATATCCATATAGTAAGATTTCAAGGGAAAAAAAAAAGAAAGATAAAAAGGGACAAACTACCCGTTATTCACTGGCCAAAAGAAAAGGAGAAAATAAGAACAGTCTGGAGACTACCTATGATAGAGAAGAAAGAAAATTATAGTTCAAGTATCTTTTCTGACGAGAAGATTGTATTACAGGGAAATAGACTCTTAAAGCTTTTTTTCCCCTTTTTAGATAATATGGTGTAGAATTGAAAGCTAAAGTGCTTTGCTGAATTCTATTCCTAAGTTATTAATTCAATTTGAACCAAAATCAAAAGGCGCTTTCTTAAAAGAACTTAATTCTTTTAAAAAGCTTCACCTTTGTATGATAAACAGTGTTTGGTTTATTTTGATTACTTGTGTATTTCTACTTAAAATTATATTCAAAAACATGTTTTGTTCTAACTCTTCTTCTCTCCAATGCTTATTAAAGGGTATAATAAATGCTATTTCAGACTTATACTATCTAGTAGTAGCTACCATAGAGGTACACTGTCCAGCCACTTTATTAGGTATATCTACCTAGTAGCATGTTGAGCCTCCTTTAGCCATCAAAACAGCCTGAATTCCACAAGATGCTGAAAACGTTGTTGAGGTATTGTGTACCATGCAGACATGAGTGTGTCACGCAGTTCCTGAAGATTTGGTGTAGGCCTGGAGCGAACAGCCCGTTCCAGCTCATCCCACAAATTTTCAATCGGGCTGAGATCCGGGGACTGAGCAGGCAACTGCAGCAAGGAAAAGTCATCGTCACGTTCCTCAAACCATCCCTTAGTGATGCGGGCTTTGTGCACCGGTGCATTATCCTGGGAAGTAGCCATCTGCATGAGGATAAACTGTTAACATGTACAGTTGCACTCTGTCAGCTACGATGTTTAGGTATGCTCTAGCATCCCGACGTGCCTCCAGAGGTATCAATGGACCCAATGAATGCCAGGAAAACATCCCGCACACTGCCCCCACCGGCTTGAAGAGTTGTTGTGAGACACGATGGGTACAGACATTCATGTTGTTTGCACCAAATTCTGTCTGCCATCAAGATGATGCAGCAGGAACTTCGACTCATCAGACCAAGCAACCTTTTTCCAGTCATCGATGGTCCAGTGTCAGTGTTGCTTTGCCCACAGAAGGTGTGTGCTCCTCTTTACTGATAACAAGGGTACCCGATGAGGCCATCTGCAACAGGATACGTCTAGTGGTGCATTGCGAGATGGTGCATTGCAGACCACTGTTGAAGTGGGACGTCATTTCGGCAACTGTGATCCTTCTGCCTTGCACAATTCTAGACATCCTCTTCCGGCCTCTGTCATCAATGAGCAATTTTCATCCACATGAGTGCTGCTGACTCGACGTTTTCTGTTCATTGCACCATTTCCTATATACCCTTGCTATTGTTGTATGCGAAATGTTCAGGAACACTGTCATCTCGGATACACTTTGAGTAGCACTTTTAGCTCTTGATGATCGTGCCACGTTCAAACTTCGTTAGATCACTACCCTTTCCCATTATCGCTGTGGTTTGCTTTCTCAACTGTTGATGGGAGGTCTGTACTACTGTATTTATAGCCACAACTGTCCACGTGACTTGCAAATGAGTGGAACGTATCATTTGTGAGCACAGCAGGGGTGTACCTAATAAAGTGGCCGGACAGTGTATAAAAATCAATGGTTCTTGAACACCATCTATCATTACTGGATACCGACTCTCATGAACCTCTCTGTTAAACTGGCATTGATTAAGTGAAAATTTGATTCAAAATAAGAAAAAATCAATTTTAAAAACACAAATAAAAACAAAAGAAAAAAAGAAAAATCACCCAGCATATATCACCAACTTTCACTAAGTTATTGTGAATGAATGAAAAGAGGTTATCAATTAACTGCTTATTATGGAATTGGGGACAATCTTTTCATTTTTGATGCTATCAATATACATGGAACAGAAGAAACTTACATTCTGGTGAAAACTGGGTTCTTATGTAAGGATAAAAACCACCATTAGTGATAAATCAGCAACTACTTTTATAAATAAGTTAAAACTTTTCAGATACATCTAGACCTCTCCTATGTAAACACATATAAAGGTCCTTGACCAGCCAGCCAACTGAAAAAAAAAAAAAAAAAAATTCCTAATCTTACTTTCAACTTTTTCTTTACTTTTAAAAGTAAAATTAAGAAACTAACTCTAAGGTAAGGGATTAGCTCCCAAGAAAATCCTTGGAATCTAGTCATATGATCATCCAACTTCAGGAGCAAAAATAACATTTGCACAGACGATCAGGCATTGAATGGTTGAGACTATTTGTGAGCCACATTACTGACAATTGACTTCTATGGCAATTTGACTTGAATGAAATTAAATACTTCCAAATACTACATGTATATTTGGGATTGAGAGAAAACCTACTTATTCCATATGTGATTTTGATATAGAGAAACATGCTTATCCAGCTGAGATCAACTTCTTTCAGAAGTTGTTTTCTTTTTACACCCAATTTGATGACATTAATAGACAATTTTCAATAGTAACTAGCAATTGCTGACGTTCATATTTGTTGTGCGATATTACATAAAAATTTTTATTATTTAAATAAAATAAAAAATAAAAATGTATTTTTATAACTTACCATTTCATATTTAATTCTTTACTTTTTCTGAGGGCCACTTTTTTCTTTTTCTTCAGACTGGTACCGGTCCTTGTCAGGGAACCAAACTATGAGAACCGGTGTTTATCTGTTATTTGGGTCTTAACATGATGATTTATTAAACAGATAGCTTGGCAGTTATAAATTATTATTTATTGTTGATATTTACCTGCAAAATCCTGTGATATCAATATTGATTATAAAACTACTGCAATCATTTTTTACAAGTTAGTGCTAGTATACTAAAAAATATTTTGTAAGAAATCTCATACACCATGTTACAGTAACCTACTATTATTATTATAGGTTATTACTGATAACATCCCTCAATTATCAGTTATAATTAAATTGGCTGCAATTACTAGCAAATAAAACGTTCATTAAGCTATTTAAGAATATTTACAAAATAACGTTGAAAAGCTTTCAGTATTGATTTAAACAAGTAATGTTGTTTATATACAAATTAGTGAAAATTACAATACGCTATTCAAAGAAATTTATATCAATATTACTTATGCTTCAGTTGATAACTGATTACATTTGCAGAGCTATACAGGATTTTGTTGCTTCAGAATTCAGTATCGTGTGAAGCCCCTTCGAGCAGCAATAACAGATTCTATACGATGTGGCATTGAATGGAAGAGGTTTTTGATATTGTCCTGAGATATAGTCTGCCAGGCTGCTTCTATGCTAGTCCAGAGTTCATTTGCGGGGGTTGGTGCAGTGGCTTGATGGGCCAGTTGCTTACCTATCATGTTCCAGACATTTTCAATTGGGGATTTATTGGACAAAGGTACAGGCCAGGGAAGAAATAGTATCTGCCATGCATGGAAGAGGTCTTGGATATTCTGGGCCACATGTGGGCAAGCATTATCCTACTGAAATATATCACCAGGCCAACTCAGAAGGAAGAGTATCACCTCTTACTCTAAAACATCTCTGATATATGGCTGACTATTAAGGGTTCTCTGAATTCGTATCAGGTGAGATTGCGATTTGAACTGAATGGCACACCAAACCATGGCACTTGGCGTTGGGTCGATACGATGCACCAAAATGCATGCTGCAAGCTGGCATTCACCTTGAAGTTTCGAACATGTATGCGACCATCATGATGCATCAAGTTGAATCGTGGCATGTCAAATACATGACGTATTGCCAATGCATGAGACATCTCTGGTTAAAGGTAAAGGAATTTGTTGCAATAGGCTGTGAGCGATCAGACAACATCAAACTGCTGGAGGATAAAGACAGATTTGTGATCTTCTTTGGTGATGGGGCATAGTGAGATAAAAGAAACACTGTTTCGACCCAATGTGGCTCTTCCCAGATTGCAACATCTTGCTTCTTAAGACCAAAACGTTCAGAAGGTGCTGCTTCAAAACTGCATGTGCATTTTCACACTGATATTATATCTCAAGTAGAAAAAGCAACCCATTAATCATAACAAAATTTGAAATTGGGTTATTAGCATGAAATATGACAACCAATATAAATAACACTAAGATGCTTCAGTAATTCATCCGTGTTCACAGTAAGAAAACAAATGACAATTTAAACAAACAATAAAAATAAAATGAATATGATTACAATGTATTAGTATCAATATCATCAATGACATTACATACAACAAAGGTAAGTAAGAATTAAACAATATAACACAATCCTGTTATTTAAGCGGTCTCATATTTTCTATTTCTGAATTAACAACACTTTTTTAACTTATCGAAAAAGCCAACTATATCGGCACATACATAAAAAAGGATAAAAACTTACATTAAAACATCAGCGTACGTATTCGAAACTTCTATTTTAAGTTCCATTATCAAGCAAAAGAGCTTAACTTAAAATAGAAGTTTCGAATACGTACGCTGATGTTTTAATGTAAGTTTTTATCCTTTTTTATGTATGTGCCGATATAGTTGGCTTTTCGATTTGTTATAACGGCACGTTAAATTTTATTAGTACTTTTTTAACTTGTAATGTATTATATTGTTCAATTCTTACTTACCTTTGTTGTATGTAGTGTCATTGATGATATTGATACTAATACATTGTAATCATATTCAATTTATTTTATTGTTTGTTTAAATTGTCATTTATTTTCTTACTGTGAACATGGATGAAATTCATCTGAAACATCTTAGTGTTATTTATATCGGTTGTCATATTTCATTTCAAATTTTGTTACTGATATTATAAATCATTTGCACGTCCCAACCTGATATACTACATATCCTGTAGGTTACAAGGTAATACCATCAGTCCTTCAAGGTGTTGCAATTTTCACAAACAGTAGCTTAGATTATTTCAAAGTTAAAAGAACTGAAGCCTAAAGAAACATTCTCACTATTTTTTTAGTGACATTTAACAATAAATATCGTACTTTTATTATTAATATTATAACTGCTATTCACATTACTTTTTTTAAATTTTCTTTATTACTTGAGCTAGCACATGAAATAATATATAATATATATATATATCACTATCATTCCTTTCCTTCCAATAAAAAAAATTGGAAAGAAGGAATTACGCTTTAATTTTTTTATCTTAATTGAGAACATTTGTTATTTATTATAATAGAGGTTAGCATATTCTTAATTCCTCTTATACTATTGGATAATGCCCTGTACTATTCTGATTAAGGAAACACTGGGTGAATGGAAGGATATCACAAAAGGATATGTGATATGATATTCTGATAATTACAAAGGATACGAATTGATTTAGATGTTTAGGTATACTGGGAGATGATGTAAAAATGACATGCAAAATATCTGGATTCTATTTATAAAAACCCTGTATTAGTTGTTGATCACTTAAATCACAGTCTCATGTATATGAAATAATTATCATATTTAACTTTAAAAGGCCACCTTAGTATAACAGTGATATTTGAAATAACACAGTGAATATTGAAGAAAATTTAAACATTGTAGAATCTGTTAAATTATTTTTAAATCAAATATTGAGATATGAAAAGTAAGTGAATGCTCACTTTTATTGTCTCTGTAAGCTTTTGTTTTTGTTCTTTTTTTAAATTTGAAAATAAATAAATAAATAAATAAAAATTCAGTAAATTTTTTTCATGATTTTATATACAGTGAAACCTCTCTGAGCGGCCACCCCACAGTACCGAGAATATTTGGCCGCTCAGAGGGGGTGGCCGCTCTGAAGGGTTTTATATTGCTATAATGCGTATCTTACTATTATAAGATAATTATTAAAATGCGTAATATAAACAAGTCTGACATATATTCCTTATTTAAAATGAAATTTAAAACTTATCTAAAGAGAAAATAGTACAATATTTTATTTCATGCTTTCTTACATTTTTTTTAAAAAGGCTACAATTTGTGTCTGTTTTAAGTTTTTACTTTTCTCTATAACAACCATTTTTTCAAGTTCGTTTTCAAGTAGAATTTCCCGAAAAATGAAGTGGTGGGAAATCTCTAAATCCCACTCGGTGGCCGTTTAGAGGGGGTCGGATGGCCGCTGATACAGGTTATTTTAACATTAGGTCTATGAGTCGAAAAATCCGTGCCATGAAAAATTGGCCGTTTAGAGGAGTGGCCGCTATACAGGGGTGGCCGCTCGGAGAAGTTTCACTGTATATATATTTATACATACAGTATATCGAACAGGCAAAACTCAAAGCTGACTCTTCGAGTTTCGCAAAGTAAAGATTTCAAACAATCTTTTGCAATTTAGAAAAAGTATAAATCATTTAAGTTATCTTACGACAACTTAAGATTAAATCCTTAAATTTTAGGAAGTTTTGAATTTGATTTGATAACTGTCATCTGTTATTATTATTTATTTTCTTTCTTTATTTTTTTTTGAAAATAAATTTAAATATTTAAAAACTAAGAAAATATATTTAAATACTTAAAATCTAAAATCTAACAATAACATTACTAATATAATAACTAAATAAAAAAGAGCAAAGTCTTGTAATATTGCGTTTTTGTTTTCTAAATTGTTTCTAAATTTTAGTTATTTTAATTTCCGCTTTTGCCGCAGGATAAATTGGCCGTATCTTCACAGAAACAGCGATATGGTTTTTGTATTGGCATTTTTCAAATTCCACATCACTGTCCTGCTTTATATATATATAAAGATATACAGACAGAAGGGCATGTAATTGACTATTTTTTCACTAGATGGCAAGCATGTGTAATTGTCTGTCACAGCTGTTCCAAAATGGTAGGTGTGATAATGATGTTAAAGCAAGATTGAGATCAGAAGCATCATCCAATTTCTTGTGGTGAAAGGAAGAAATTTATTGTAAATTTGTATGAAGATGACTTTATTACATTTACGAACATATGCAACTGGTGTGTAAAGTTCACAGCGAGACACACAAGTATACTCAATGAAAATCGAACATCACACACAGATTCCAACATCGACACTGTGAATAGAATGATTAAAGAGGATGAATGGGTAAATTCAGAGACATATAGCAGGCTTTAGACATTTTGTATGGAACTATTTTTGACTATCCACGAATCCCTGCAATACCACAAGATGTAGCCAGGTGGGTACCCAGACAGCTAATGCCATTGCACATGGGGAACAGAATGGGTTACAGCCTTGAACATTTGCTACATTACCAATATGAAGGAAACAGCTTTCTTGAATGTATCATTACAGGAGGTGACATATTGGTGTTCCATTCCTCTCCCAAAAGAAAGCAAGACAGTATGATTTGGAAATAACAAAACCCACCCCCCATCCAAATAAGTTTAAAACTGTACAGTCTGCCGAAAGGTGATGGTTACTGTTTCTTGGGACAGCCAAGATGTTGTGCTTGTCGATTTCCTCCATAAAAAACAAAGTGTCAATGCTGCAACTTATTGTAAAACACTGAATAGACTCAGAGCTGTCATTCGCTGGAAACGTCCAGAGGAGACAATGTCCTAAGTGTTGATGTTGCATGAAAATGCCCGTCCCCATGCTGCTGCAGCTGTGACCAATAAACTCCACTGTTGGCAATGGTGAGATCTCGAATATCCTGCAGTCATGACTTGCAGCCAAGTTATTACCACTTGTTCAGCCCAATGAAGAGGCACCCACTTTAAAAGTGATGAACATGTGCTGAAAGCTTTTCGTCAATGGCTTTGCACCCAGCTGAACGACTAATTACTCCAGCATACACAAATTAATTTCACATTGGGACAAGTGCATCAACTTCAATCGAAATTATGTACAAAAGTAATCAATTACATGCCCTTTCATGTACATAGCTTTAAATTTGTGTAATGATTAAAGTTTTCATGAAAAAAAAGTTACTCAATTACTTTTCGATAGCTCATGTACATACATAAATATAATATTTTATATATTTCTTACTCCCTGAAAAGCTTAATAGAGAAATCATCCTTTTATCATTATGATTCAGCAAAAATAATAAAGAAAACTACAAACAAACAAGTAAAAATAAAACATTGGTAGATTTATTGCTTATGTAAATATATCAGTGATGAAGTTGATTTTTGCCATTTTTATGACATGATTCACACTTTACAAAAATTGATTCTGATATCTGTACATAATACGAGTTTGTTTTTTTTTTCTTCTTTTTTTCCCCCCATCTTCTTTCGTTTTTCAATAAAAACTTCAAATGTAAAAAAAAAAAAAAAAATTACCACCAAATTCTAAATTCCAATTGCTTAAGTCAAAATTCATGTTTAAAAATTCAAATTAAATTTCTTGTTATATCCTGAAGTTTTCTCATTTCACAGGCAAATTTCCAAGTGCAAGCTGGCCTTGAAAAACATTCACAAAAATGAAAAAAAAAAACAATGGTATTGTTGAAAGATGAATTTACACTGGAACGAAGAAAAGACATGACATTTTTACTATTTCTGGTACCACCAATGAAAGAAGAGCCTCATCATTTTGAATGTGGCACCATGCAGTTTCCGTCAGGGTAAGCCTTTTGAAAATCTTTAATCATCTCAGGATCAAGAAGTCGCACACCGTCCACTTGATTCCCCAAGGTAATCCTGTGGAGAAACATTACAACAGAAAGCTATACTACAGTTTTTATACATTGGCTGAGAATTGTGCACTTATTATAGTTGGTTCATTTTTTTTAAAAATTCACCAGATTTAATAAAATCAGGTCGATTCTTTTGAAATTCTTTGATCAGTTCTGGATCAAGAAGATGCACACCATCCAACTGATTTCCTAAGGTGATCCTAAAGAAAATAAAATCACAGACCACCAATAAAATCGATTGAACAAAAAAACAGATTTCTACCTTATTTCTAAATACTAATTTCTTCAGTAAAACTAGTTAAGAAATCAGGTTTGCCAATCACTCATACAGTAGAATTAGTTTTTAACAAACTCTTCTTAAATGAAAAAAAAATCACATTTAAAAAAGAATTTGATTGCAACATAAAAAATTAGAGAGGCATATTAAAAAAAAAAAAAAAAAAAAGATATGCCGTAAGGAAAAAAAAAATCTTTATCAATGTGGTTCTTACCTTTCTTAGATGGCTGTTTTTCTATTTTGCAGGTTGTTACAGTATCAGTACCTTGCATGACTGTTTATGACATGATAATGATATCATAGTGAAGCTTATCAGACAAAGCATCTATGATGTTTAGATTATTATCAAAAATCTTCTATAGCCTTTTGAGTCGAGCTGAGACTCTGGGACGGCCGTTTCGAGCTTGTTGGGCTCTCCTCGGCCAGAGCTACTCAGCCAGTGCAAGACTCAAAAGGTGTATGAGGTGTACTGTTTACATCTTCGTGAATCTTCTGTAGTATTCATATATAAAAAATAAAAAAAAAAAGACTGAAACTTCGGACTAATCTTCCATATTTATATATCAAATTCATATATAAATACGAAAGAAAGTAAATTTATGCTAACATCAGTTACATGCTTAATTGATGAAGCTGTTTGTCAGAATCTCAAAAAGCTGGCAATTTATAATCTTTCAAAATCTCCTGCAAAATTTAAGTCTCTCTGCGCAACTGATTTCCAGGCCAATCAGTTTCGTTAAAAAGAGATTCTACTGTATTTTTTTTCCTTATAAATTCAAGCACACAATTTACACTTGAAAGCTGCAGTCCGATATGATTTAAATTATAATTCTTCATATCTCTTATCATGTTTCAACTTTCTTTACTTACCAGTTGGGCTGAACATTATGTGGCCTTCCAAAGAGCTCAATTTTTCGAGTGCCTGGAGAAAGTCTTTCAATTATACCATAAATTTCATCTGGTTTATGGCTGGTTGCTCTGACTTCAGCAACGATAACGTCACAGTCCAATCCTCTGTTTATATTATTAGAATTTCCTTTTACACCAACCTAAAAATAGAGAAAATCATTAACTAGTGCTTATTATATGAAGATCTTAAATAGAATTTAATATTAAAAATATTGTTTAAAACATTGATATGCCACATATGATATTAACAGATAAAGCTATTCATCAGTTTGGTAAAGGAAGTTTTAACCAGAAAGGAAGTTTTACCAAACAGTGTTCCTTTCCATGATTCAACCAATGGCCAGTTCTTCCAGTTCGAATAATTCGTTGCAATTGATTAGTTTTAACCCAGATAATCTCATCGCATCGCTCGTAACTACAAAAGTAAAAAAAAAAAAAAAAAATCCTGAATCTTCAGAAAATAATAATATTCAAATTATTATTATTTCTAAAATGAACTGTATAGCATTAAAAATGTCAGATTCTGCAGTGAGGATACTGTTACATATAAAATATTTCTTTTGAACAATATCTTACGAATAAAGATTTTATTATTTTTCAAAAAATGTAAGTGGTTTTTAATATCTAAATAAAAACTATAATATTTTTTTTCTATTAAAAAAAGATTAAAGCCAACACACTAATTAAAAGGTTATATTAACACATTTAAAAGAATAAAATTACGTTTCGGCTGGTTGAGCCCAGCCGAAACGTAATTTTATTCTTTTAAATGTGTTCATATAACCTTTTAATTAGTGTGTTTTTGGCCTTAATCTTTTTTTAATAGAAAATCAATTTTACACACATAAAATCTCAGTTAAAAACTATAATAAAACACTTTAATTTTAGTAAGCATAAATGAAGGAATCATTACTTACCCCCATAATTTTAAACATTCCCTACCTAATTCCATGGCCCTAAAATAGTAACAATAGAAATAATTATAATTCTAAATAACTTTTACCAACATTAAAATGTGAATCAGTGAAAATATTATAAATAAAATTTCAACATAATAATAAATTTGAAAAAAGAAAAAAAGAGGCTATTGTTGCATGAGTAAACGGGTAATAAAAATTTACAAAATATATTTAGTTAAAATTTATAAATTATCATATGTATTGGCTAATGCTGACATATTTTGATATAAAATGAAATACATTAGTTCACAAGGACACTTAATAATCATTTAAAGCAATTACTTGTAAAAATGAAGGATATACTCTATATTTTTTCAAATATATGTTGTTGTTTTTTTAATATTACTGCAAAATATATTATAATTTGAAACTTGTGAAGGTGAAATTTAAGCAAACATACCTTCCAGTCACCCATAAAAAGATCAATCCATCCTCTTGCAATGCTGGGATGTTTAACTGTCTCATTTCGTCATCTGACATAGTTCCGTAAGGTAGTTCCATGTGTATATCCCAAGGTGGATCTGCCATGACCACAGCAAATTTTCCTAATATTGTCATATCAAAAAATCTCAAGTCACACTGGATCCACTAAATAGGGGAAAAAAAAAAAGTAATATGAGAACAAACACAATTAACAATTGTTTCAAGAGTACTGAAGTAGCTTAAATATCTTGGGAATCACAATGGAGCCTCTCCAAAGCATAAATTCCTATACTGCTGTCAATAAAGAATGATTTACAAAATTATTCTGATAGAGTTGTTTTATGTTGCAGTTATTTAATGAATGAGCCTTTTAGGCGTTAATTGGGAGTATGGGACACTTCTACTCAAACAACCTCATTGTCAGAAAGGAACCCTTGTGATAGTCACAACTGAAAATGAATTGCATACAAATCCTGTAACAAGAATCCATGAATCTTAGTCGAAAAGAATAAGGTTCCTCCAAAAATTACACTAGAAACAAAAAAAAACAAAACAAAACAAAAAAATAAATAAAATATAGAAAATTCATGTGTCAGCCTCTGCTAGCCTCAATATATTTTTCATGTGCAATTAAATAAAGCGCCTAAAACTATATATCAACACATTAAAAGGTTGAGACCCATTTTTTTTTTAGGCGACATCTCAAGATAGCTGTTTGACGATCGTTAAATATCATTAACTGATGGTCGCTAATGAGCATGAAATAGCTACCCTGAGATGTCACCTAGTAAAACACTCAACCTTTTAATGTAAAAAATCCATGAAGACCAGATCTCTCTACTTTGGATAAGGCAAGGATTCTATATCACTATCTATTTTTTTAATTTTACCAAATTAAACCTCTTCAGGAAGCTTACAATAAGACTAATTATTATATTGTATATCACTAATTTGGCATAATATTAAAATTTTCCAGATTGCCACCATTAGCAGTGATATCATGAATAGCATCTACGAGATTCAATCATGCTAGATATAGACTATGTCGCTATTTCTGTCATAAGACTCAATCATGCTAGATGTAGACTAGGTTGCAATTTCTGTCATAAGATTCAGTCATGCTAGATATAGACTATGTTGCTATTTCTGTCATAAGAGTCAGTCATGCTAGATATAGACTATGTTGCTATTTCTGTCATAAGAGTCAGTCATGCTAGATATAGACTATGTTGCTATTTTTGTCATAAGATTCAGTCATGCTAGATGTAGACTACGTCGCTATTTCTGTCATAAGATTCAGTCATGCTAGATATAGACTATATCGTTATTTCTGTCATAACGCACAAATGAAATTGTGAAATTGTTTTTCAGATGGGCTGTGCATTATATCAGGTGAATGTGAATAGCATGTCTCAGTGTAGTCGCCTGCATTTGGTGTTCAAACTTAAACGTGATGATGCATTGTTCAGGTTTTAACCGCTGAAGGAATATCACTGACTGACATTCATAACCACACAAAGAATATCTACAGAGGTGTCGATGAAACTATCAACATTTTTTACCTGACGTTTGAAGTCTAACATCTGAATATCTGTGCAAAGCAAGGTGAGAGAAAGAGCACCTACCCTATCGATCATTACAGACAAGCTTATTGAAAAGGTAAGAGATCGGATTGAATGAAATGCTCAGATAACAGGGGATGCTACTGCAATTGAATGTGGAATAAGCTATGGTAAGGCTTATAAGATCATTCATTTGCACTTAGACATGTGCAATGAGGATCCCACATCATCTCACTGCTGAGCAGAAAGCAAACGGCAAAAGATGTGTCAGATGATCAACAGAGAAGGTGAATGTTTTCTATAAAGAACTGTAAAGGGTGATGAAACATCGTGTCACTATTAAGACCTAGGATTGAAATGGGCTACCATGCAGTGAGTTTCAAAGGGATGGAAAACAACCAATGAAAATTCTGCAAGCGGACATTGGCAGGAAAGGTCATGGGAACAGTTTTTTTTTTTCAACAGGAAAGGATTGCTGGAAATTGATTGTCTGGAACACTATCCGCTATGAATCCCAAACTGTAGCAACATAGCGACTCTGTTCTCGCATTAAACGAAAGCATCCTGCAGATGACTGTCATCGTGCTTCACAATAAGGCCTGCCTGCACACAACAAGAATAATGAGGGAACAGTGAAGAATCTGAATTAGAAGTTGAAGGATCATTATCCTTACAGTTCCAATTTGTCACCTTTCACCTCTCTGAAACAGGATCTCCATGGAAAACATTTTGAGGAGGACATGACATTGCAAAGCGGGGCTCCACGGTGGCTTCGATCACAACCAACTTCCTCCCTCTCCCTTTATTTTCCTTTCTTGTTACAGAACAGATAGCATCTAATAAATTGGTGGTATTTATTTAGAAGTTTTTAAGCAAAATATTGTTAATCTGGAAAATATTATTATTCCTGCAAACGTCAGGTCCTCATGAGGTCAAAATAGCAATGATTAATCTATAGATGAAAAATGTGAATCAATAAAATACACAATCTTTGCTTTCACACCTTGAGCTATCATCAATGGGAATCTGGGACAGCTGTTTCTTTCTTGTTAGTTTTCATCAGCCAGATTTACCCTCAATTATAAGCTCTGAAAGTGCTAAAGGCAATGGATCTTCTGCTCCTGCGAGTGAGACCCGACAAAAGCAACAGCAATAGAAAAATCACTGTAACCAGTACAGCTTAAATATCTTGGCCTGCTAAGTGCTATGCACAAAAGGCATTTTATACAAGGATAACTCAAACACAAAATATTCATAAATAGGAAAGTTTAATGTGCATATCATGTAAAATTGCTTTTTGCACTTTTAGAGATTATCATCGAGTCCTAACAAGGACAAAACAGCTGTCCCTGACTCCCGTCAATGATAGCTTAAGGCAATAAAGCATCATTTTCTTGATTTCCGTGCTCCATGTTACATTATACAAATGTAAAACTTTCCTATTGATTAACCTATGGAATTACTTCATTTACTATCTGTGATTGTTAACTTACAGAACTCTTTGAAATCTTTTTCACAGTATTGTTATTTGCAGCAATCCATATTTTAAAGATTCCTTGACATCCTCAAGTAAATTCTCTGTACTCTTTTATCAGTTAGCATCTTCCTTTTGCACAGACTAGAGCACTTATTCTAAAAAGTAGTTTGTACAATCTTTTTTTTTTTCCCCTTTTATTTTGAAAATGGACACTATTTAATGCTGTTGCTCTTGTTCATATTATCTGTACATTATTGCGGGTATATTTTTATTGTCATGTTCAGAGTAGAGGTTGGAAGTGGTCGCCATCAGCCTCGATTCATGTCTCCACCCAGCTTATGGACTGGATACACCATTACTGACACGCACGCCAATGAATACTGAACAACATTCATCAGTAGGGCAAGGCATTTGATGATTTTGCATCTTTTTTCTATGAAGGTTGAAACATGGCTCGCATACATGAAAATGTGTAACATTAAAAGTGTAACATTACGAAGCGTTATGTGATTGCATTTTATTTCATTGTTTATTTGTAATTATATTGTAACGTTATTGTATTCTTTTATTTTGGATTATTATACTTCACTTCTGTTTTTTAAAATGGAAGAAAGAATTGTATTTATTTATTTTTCTCCTGAAGAAAATACTCATCGAGAGTATAGAAATATCGAGAAGTCATAAAGATGTTTTGAAATTCTAAGGAACGATGTTTTCATTTAATTAAATAATTGGTTAAATAAAGGCAATTCGTTAGGGCATTTTTATTGCATTTTTCGGCATTTTTTAGGGATAGGTAATTTTTTTGCAATTTTTAGGTCACTTTCAGCATTTTTAGTTGGAAGGCAGTGTCTTTTTTTTTATACTTTGAGATTTTATTTATTATCAGTATCTTTGCTTGTCTTCATTCAAGCCAACAAATTTTTCCAGAAAACAAGTAGACCTTTTTTTTTTGGTTGTCAAAGTTAAAAAAGGTAAAAAAAAAGGTTTAATGTAATAATTTCAAATGTTTTATTGGTCATTTTTTTACTATTTTTAGGTCATAAATGCATTTTTTATTTTTCATTTATTAGCAAATTGTAGGTCATTAAATGCCTTGCCCTATTCATCAGCATTTGCGTGACTGTGGCAAACAACATCATCACATGCGCATGATCATTAGCATTGAATACTGTCTATAGCGAACTTACAACAAATATCTTGAAACCTATTGGGGCTGGTTTTATGTGTGCCACCCTGTATATCAGGTCTTCAGAGTCAATCAGGCTCTTATATTAACTTATGCTGATTTCTCATCCAACTGCAGTTTATAGTTTACAAGACCTGACCTAGGTTTTGAATCAATGATTTCTGCTTATTGCAATTTTTTAAATTCATGTTTTCAAATTTCTTCAGTCATTTTGCCAACTATTTATGTATTTTAAATTTAATATTTTATAACAATTATTAGTTCTGCATATTAGTGCAGAAGTGAAATAAAGTTTAGTAGATTTTTCATCTCTTCAAAATTCTTCTTGAAGTGTGTCCTCAAGATTTCTGCAGTAAAACATTAAAGGTTTTGAGAAGTAAAACCACTTTCTTGCAAGGAAATCTTTTCTAAGCGCTTCCTCTTTATCTGGCGTTTCTCCTCATTACTGAAGCCACAAAGAGTTTCCACGGAGCAACGATTTGCTTACAACTAGTTTTTTTTTGGGGCAGCAGAAGGGAAATAGAAAATAGACTTGTTTATCATGTAGTTATTTCTGCATTAAAAAAATACAAACTTGATTTACTTTGAAACCTTCATTTTTCACACAAGTAAAATGCTGTAGGATTTTATAGAAAGCTGTCTTTCCTTTCCCGTTATAAAATTTTTATATTACAGTAAACTCCCGATTATGCGCGGAATTGGGTGGCGCGGCAACCCCGGATAATCCGAAATAGGACAAAAAAGGACAAAAATCAACACAAAAATGCTGTTAACATGTTTTATTTACATTAAAATGGCAGTACATACATTATAACAATTATTTTATTTTATTTTACTTTATTTTCTTACTTTTTAAAAAAAAAATCGGTTAATTGTTTTTGTTTTTTCGTGTTGAAACACGAAAACCCCCTACTTGGACATCGCTAAATGTGCCTCTTTTATTGTTTACCTTATTCTAGATTTAAAAAATGTTTGTTGATTCCGTAATTTATTGTACAGTAAAAAAAAAATGGGAATTGGAGAAGTCCGCGGATAATCGGGAGTTTACTGTATTTTATTATAACAGCATAACAGATTTGAGAAAGCATATAAGACTTCAAATAACTAGTTGAAGAACCACAGTGAGGCTTAACACAATTTTTAAGCAAAAAAAGAATAATTATTGAAATGTAATTTATTTGTTTTCATGAAATGTACTAATCGTTATCACTAACCTGAGCAGGATATAAAGTAGCTAGTTTTTCTATGCAGTTAATTGTAGTTCCATCTTTCTCATGCCTTTGAGATCGATCGGTTTGTTGTGAACCAGAATAATCAACTTCATAATGAACATACTGAAAAGTAGAAAGACAAAAATTAGCATCACATTTTTTTAATTTTTCAAAATGATTTTGTTTTCATTATAAAAGCCTAAATAGTATTTGTTTTATTCCAATTTAACTAATTTGGTTTAAGTTATTATTATTATTATTTTGCCTATGCTTCTAAAAGAAATTTAGATAGGAAGACAAGCATACTATAAACTGTGAAAAGATAATGGCCTTTCTTTTTTTTTTAAATAGATTTAAGTAAAGACGAAGGAGGAGATTAAGAAAATAACAAAACTATTGAACTATTTTGAAAAAAATGAAAGTTTCTGTATCATTTTATTGGGCATTTTTTTAAACTTGTAGATTAAAAACATACAGTTGCTATAATTACTTCACAAAAATTAAGATAAAATAATTCTACAAATCTTCAAGGATATATAAGCTAACTATCATCTCTTAAGAGATTTGATAATTATTAAGTGAGCAGTTAAGGAAAAAAGATTTTTTTTTTTGAATAGTATATGAGCAAAGATTAAAAATGCAAATCAGCATGGTCTATATGAGAAGGAAAAGAATGGTAATGTAGGATTAATTAATAAACTCCCAGAAGATATAGTGAAATTCAAAATACATTTCATAATGACCTTAGAGTATAGTGATTCAATGCAACCTTAATATAAAATTAGTGTTAAGATTGAAAGAAATTAAGAATAATGAGCTAGATCTGTTGATTTTTATCGCTCCGAGTAGGCTGCTGTATTCATCAATCAGATACCTCAAGACATAAAAGATGATTTTGATGTTGATTTAGGACAAAGAGTTATTTCCACCTAGGCAAGATAAACAGTTGTTTTGACTACGTGGCCAGTGATAATCAATTTTCCATGATTCTTGGAATTGAAGAGTGTCTTGCATTGTCTAATCTAAAAACAAATATGAGAACAATAATAGATTTATCTATTATAGTAAAAACTAAGAAAAAAAAAGGAGTGAACAAAAAGCTCTTACTTTACAAGTGTCCATATGGAAGCAAGTATTCAAGAACGAGCAATCTCCAAGGGATTCTGCAAAAATATCAAGTTATAGAGATTTTAAATTTACAATAAAAAAAAACTTGAAATATATACACTGAAGTGCTACGTGAATATATTAAACTAGCCTTTTTTAAAAATTGTTCTCAATAGGTTAGAGTAATTTATTTCATTTTAATATACATAGTACAGAAATTATATTAAAAACTAAATTTGATTATAAAATAATCATATATCATGACTCTATTAATAAGAAATGTATAATTAAAAGATTTTCTAGTTGAGAAAGAAATAGAAAGCAAAGCAAAATTATTGCTATGATTGGGAATATAACAACATCATTATGATAACTGATATCAGTATATTAAGATAAAAATTTAATATTGAAAGACATTGAATAGTTATAAATACAAAAATTCATAGAAACTCCTTCTTCCACTTGAAAACATCTTTAATCATCTATATTTCGATTTCTTCAGCAGAAATCTTCTTCATGGAAAAACTACAGAAAATGTAGAGAAAAACCTAAGATTT